>CM040190.1:9010652-9145652 GCA_022606455.1 Callitettix versicolor
TAAAATTAGAATGTCAAAATTTCAAAAACGTATAAAACGTCACTGTTATACAATTGACACTTGAATACTAAATAATGAAGTTGGGCTAGGTAAGTATTATGATGGCGTTTAAAATAATTTTAACATTTATTATTCACACCTACCAATATGTAATATACGTATAAAACGACACTGTTACTACAATTAACATTTGAATACTAAATAATGAAGTTGGGCTAGGTAAATAATATGATGGCGTTTAATATAATTTAAACATTTATTATTCACAAGTACCAATACATAATAAACCTATAAAACGTCACTGTTATTACTATTAACACTTGAATACTAAATAATGAAGTTGGGCTAGGTAAGTATTATGATGGCGTTTAAAATAATATTAACATTTATTATTCACACCTACCAATATGTAATATACGTATAAAACGTCACTGTTACTACAATTAACATTTGAATACTAAATAATGAAGTTGGGCTAGGTAAATAATATGATGGCGTTTAATATAATTTAAACATTTATTATTCACAAGTACCAATACGTAATAAACCTATAAAACGTCACTGTTATTACTATTAACACTTGAATATTAAATAATTAAGTTGGGCTGGGTAAGTAGTATGATGGCGTTTAATATAATTTAAACATTTATAAAACTTATAAAACGTCACTGTTATAACACTTGAATATTAAATACATACAGGCACAACACGCGCGCGACCAACTTCGGCAGACGAAAGAAAAGGGAAGAGCTGAGAACTGGAGGGGGTCTGTGTAATATTTCCCCTACTCGCGTTACATACGCTTCGTAGCCAACTCCATGAAACCGAATCATTCCATGGTGACAAATACAAACGCGGTATACAAAGCTAACGCTTTAAAATTAAAGATAAAAATGTTATTAATTTTTATTTAAAGATTTGAAATGACTGTCACTTGAAACTGTTCAACCAACATTGCTAGTTAACGGACTTGTCCAAGCTGTTGCCATGTACAACACGCACACGCACACACAATTTTGAGAACCCCCTCAAAAGTATTCTAGAGATTAGGATCGGTGCTCATTCCAAGGTGTCGGATCTGGGTCACGAAGGCAGCTCCAATAACTAATTTTTCCAATGTATATACGCTAGCCAGATGTGTAAGACTAGCTCACTAGGCGACAACATTCCTTTCGGTGCCGGAGTTGTACAACTTGACAACTTGGTACAAACTTCATTTCCTGCCGCTACATTTTAGACGAACTATGCACGACACCCACAGCCCCCCAGATTGCCACCGTAACATCCGGACTCGAATCTCACAAAATATCTGGGCTGACGTCAAAGATTACGTAGCTGGCAGAAACCTAATCACACCGGAGATTTCCTCAATAAGTCCGGATGGTTGAGTGAGGAAGTGTGGAAATTGAAAGAAACTTGAAGACGGAGGTTGGGATCGGCAGTTTTGTAGAATCCTTTTTAATTTCATTGGAGAGTGATTTTGAATCGGAAATTACTGGAGATGACTCTGAAGCCGAGTGGAATAGAAATGTAAGTCTTGTTTGCAGGCTATAGTTACTTAATAGAGAATTTCCATTGGTGTGTGTGTGTGTGCGCGCGTGCGCTTGGTGCTTGTGTGTGTGTGTGTGTGTGTGTGTGTGTGTGTGTGTGTGTGTGTTTTTTTTTTTTTTTTTTTTTAAGGCGAAAAGCACATTAAGGCTATCATCGCCTAACGATAATAATTGTTAGGCACCCTCTGCGGGGATATTGTCTTAGTAAATAATTGAAAAGATATGAATAGCCATTATGGGTACAATTAGGAAACAAATATTTTCTGAACACTACGTCTACCAAATGTCCTCCATTGAAGTTAAGGCATTACTGGAGCCTGGTTTGGAAGTTTTGCATGACCTCTCGCAGCATGTTGACAGGTATTGTCGCAATCCTGTCTACAATTCGTTGTTTGAGGGCTTCAATGGTTGTGGGTAGATCTGCTTGAAACACTTTTGTGTTTTTAGGTATTCCCCCAGCTAATCTGCACCCCCTGCTGGGTAAAATTATAATATGTGCATACTAATAATAATAAATGAAATTAAATCCGTGTAATTATAATATAAAATTAACATAACCTAATTTGTTACTCATTAGACTATGTAGGTTCCGTAGGATGAAGGTGTTCACAGCCTACACTCCGGTCATCTCGGGATGGTTTAATGGTACGTTTTGAGTACGGGATCTCAGGTTCGAATCTGCCGAGGCCTGTTGATAATTAAGAAAATAATTTACCAATACCTTATTACTTGTACTGATTAGTAAAAGTACTGAGTGGAAGTATCTAGTAAAAAAAATACTAGGATCGAAAGAAGTATGATTACTTCACTGGTATCGGTGTACCGGTTTCACCTCTAAGCCTAGCCTTATCGTTTGACAACCGACACTATTCAATCTAAATAACGTTTCGGCTTTTTAATCTGTTTCAGTATTAAAAGAAAGAAAAATGAAAAATCTGCAAAATGTAAAAATTGGTCAGTGTTTCATTCATTGTACGAAAGGGATATTTGTGTTTGTCCCTTTTGAAAAGAACGTTAGTAACGGTTCGTGTAACATAGTGTTCCATCAGCTTTGTTCACCGGCCAGGTATTAATCTAATTCATATTATATATCTGAAAGTTTGTGTGTTTGTTTGTTTGTTTGTTTGTTATTCAATCACGCTTTAACCACTTGACCAATTGAGATGAAATTTGGTACGAATATGGTTTAAGTATCAGAGATACATATAGGCCTATTCCCGTTTTACAAAACGTAATTATACTACTTACCCAGCCCAAAATAATTATCAATTTTTAGTTTTGTGTCATGTGTTAATTGTAGTTATTTACTGGACATGTGATTTAGTTATCTGAGATGAACATAGATTCAATCCTACTTTAATAATCTTAATCTGTGTTTTATTTATTGCAAAATTATTGTTTTTAATGTAACATTTTCATATTTTAGTTGAAATTTTTTTCAAAACTGACTTTAATTTGTTACTTTGTGTTGAATTTTCAATAATAAATGTAAAAAAATCCCTACACAGAGTGCCAATTGTAAGATAGTATATATATTTGTGTAATTACATTACATGAAAAAATAGTAAATATGCAGTGTAGCATAACCTATATTTTTCGATATTTTTGTTACTAAAATACTTTATTATGTGCCCAAGAGCAAGAATCCAAAATATGAAAGCACGAGAAGTACGATAAAATCTAAAATAAAAGTGACCAACATAACCTCAAAATTGGTACCAGGCGAAAATCAGTAACGTGTTGTAAATCGGTAAAACAATAAAAATACGACTAACACGGGTGATAAGAAACCAATTTTTTAAAAGAATTCTGCATAACCAAACTGACACGGTTGTTAAGCCTAACAAGGTGATTCATGAAAAAACCTTTATATTTTTTTAAAAATAGCCTACTATATATCCTGACACGGTTGTTAGGCCTAAAACGGTGATGCGTGAAAAACCTTTACATTTTTTTTAAGAATACTAAATATCCTAACTGACACGGTTGTTAGGCCTAACACAGTGATGCATGAAAAAAAACTTTATATTTTTTTAAAGACTACTACATATCCCAACTGACACGGTTGTTGGACCTATCATGGTGATCATGGTGAAAAAAACCTTTATTTTTTTTAGAATACTACATAACCTAATTGACACGGTTGTTAGGCCTAACACTGTGATGTGTTAAAAACCTTTATATTTTTTTAAAGAATACTACATATCCTAACTGACATGGTTGTTAGGCCTAACACGGTGATGCGTGAAAAAACCTGTATAATGTTTTAAAGAATACTACATAACATAACTGATACGGATGTTGAGCCTATCACGATGATATGTGAAAAACCATTATATTTTTTTAAAAAAGACTACATATCCTAACTGATACGATTGTTAGGCCTATCACGGTGATGTGTAAAAAAAACCTTTACTTTTTAAAGAATATTATATAACCTAATTGACACGGCTGTTAGGCCTAACACGGTGATCGTGAAAACCTTTACATTTTTTTTTAAAGAATACTACATATCCTAACTGACACGGTTGTTGGGCCTATCACGGTAATGTGAAAAAACCTTTATTTTTTTTTAAATAGTACTGAAAACCTTAACTGACACGGTTGTTAGGTCTACCATGGTAATGCGTGAAAAATACTTTATAGTTTTTTAAAAGAATACTCCATAAGCTAACTAACATGGTTGTTATACCTAACACGGTGATCCATTAAAAAACCTTTATTAATTTTTTAAATAGTACTTATAACCTAACTGACACGGTTGTTGGGCCTAATAAGGTGATGCATGAAAAAACCGTTATATTTTTTTAAAGAGTAACTTAACTAACACGGTTGTTAGGTCTAACACAGTGATGCGTGAAAAAACCTTTATATTTTTTAAAGAATACGACATATCCTGACACGGTTGTTGGGCCTACACGATGATGTGTGAAAAAACCTTTATATTTTTTTAAGAATTCTACATATCCTAACTGACAAGGTTGTTAGGCCTAACACGGTGATGCGTGAAAAACCTTTATATTTTTTAAAGAATACTAGGCTACATATTCTAACTGACACGGTGGTGCGTAAAAACCTTTATATTTTTTAAAGAATACCACATATCCTAACTGACATGGTTGTTGGGCCTATTATGGCGATGTGTGAAAAAACCGTTATTTTTTTAAAGAGTACTTCAAACCTTAACTGACACGGTTGTTAAGTCTAACATGGTGATGCGTGAAAAAAACCGTTATTTTTTTTTAAAGAGTACTCCAAACCTTAACTGACACGTTTGTTAGGCCATGGTGATGCGTGAAAAATCTTTATATATTTTTTTAAAGAATACTGCATAAGTTAACTAACATGGTTGTTAAGCCTAACGCGGTGATGCATTAAAAAACACCTTTATTTATTTTTTAAAAAATAGTACTCCAGAACCTAACTGACACTGTTGTTGGGCCTAATACAGTGAAGCAGGAAAAAAGCCTTAATTTTTTTTAAAGAGTACTCCATAACTTAACTAACACGGTAGTGCGTTAAAAAAACCTTAATTTTAAAAAAAGAAATACACCATAACCTAACTGACACGGTTGTTGGTCCTAACACGGTCATGCGTGATCTTTAATGTATATTACGATTGCAGGAAAAGCCGTGACGGGTAACAGGTAATCATATTATATTTCTGAAAGTTTGTTTTTGTTTATTTGTTTGTTATTCAATCACACTTCAACTACTGGACCAATTGAGATTAAATTTGGTATGAACACCGTTTAGGTACCTGAGATAAACACAATACTATTCCAGTTTAATTGAATAATAGTGATTTTTTAATAATACTGTATTTTATTAAAATATGACAGGACCCTGTTTTAGAGTATCGAGTAGCAAAAATGTATATTTCTTGGCCGAAAACCATAAATCGTATAATATTGTAAATAGAAATATATTAAAATGAAATGATCTATTCTGATTTTGAAAATCGACTATAAATTTTATAGCCTACATTATAATTGCAGGCAAAGCCGCAACGGATAACAGCTAGTAATAAATAACCTAATGTAACGGTAATAGGCTTATCTCTGAAATATTTAATGTGCTTAAAATGTAGAAACAATATGTAAAATCTAATAACCAGTAATACCCAGTACAACTCATAACTTATTTATAACTAATAATACCTTATGCAGGACTGAAACTGCAAACAAAATCTGGTTTGTGTATTTAACTTTATTCATTAATGTATTTTCTCTGTACCGCTCGTAACGTTCACAGCAGCACATAATTGCGCCGAGGAAAATATAAACAAAAACATAATAATAATCGCGACACACAAGTGTCTCACTGACATGACAGAAGTGAATTTCCAAAAGTATTGTGCCTTAACTTTTCCAAATTCTGATGACAAACAGCATTAAAATCTCCCCCCTGTGTGTGTGTGTGTGAGAGAGAGAGAGAGAGAGAAAGAGAGAGTGTGTGCGTGATAATGCAGTGGTGTGGATGTGTGTGTGTGTGTGTGTGTGTGTGTGTGTGTGTGTGTGTGTGTGTGTGTGTGTGTGTGTGTGTGTGTGTGTGTGTGTGTGTGTGTGTGTGTGAGATGAAATTTTCTGACGGCGGTCAAGGTTCAATTCAGGACCGTGTGGACACCTCTGGCGGTGGATAACTGAATCAGAGGACGCCGAACATCGGGGGGTGGGGGGTGGGGTGCAGATTAAATACTCCCTGAACAAAAAATGATGAGATAAATTTAAATAAAAACTAACTCATAAGCATTTCGAAGATATTTTAGCACAAAAAATGAAAGAAAAACTTGTTTTTAAAGTAAACGAATTGTTTAATTGATTAGCTATTGTTTGTTACCTTACCAGCTGATTGCAGCCAAAGTGTAACTTATAATTAACGATTTAAAAGTCTGTCATGATTACAGCAACTACATACTAAGGTCTAAAAAAATCACAGCTTTTCAGGAAGGATAATTTGTAGCCAATAGCTTTAACCAGAGAGCACGTGCGAAATTTCGCACTATGAACGTTTTAAGTACGGCCTTTTGAGTAAGAGCAGTCGTCGGGGTGAGGGCGGTAGTTGGAAGAAAGGGAAACCATGTTTAAAAAATAAACTAAGTCATCGGTTTGAAATAATAATAACAAATTTACAACTCATTGTAGTACAGTCGACCGTAGGGGGGTGCAGATTATTGAGAGGGTTTAGACGTTCCTCGCGGTACCCGAGTCTAACACACACTTACACTTACAACACTTTACACTCACAATTACATTTAGGGAGGCGATAATAGCCTTAATTCGCATTAAAATACAAAAAAAAATAAATAACGCCCTCGGTTATAGCGCTAATATTCATAATGTCCCCAATATTCTATATTAAGTGTACATGTATTTTAGGCTCGGTTACAACGCTTTGTGAACTCGGATACAACGCTGTCACGCTGCTGTTATAGTCCAGCCACTTTGAAAACGGCCTGCGTGAGAACTTCTCATGCATGTAGGAGAATTCCCCTCCAATTCCCTCCAACAGTTCAAGGACACAGTCTGCCAATCTGTGTCTACAAACTGTTACTACTCAGCGATAGTGAAGGAAAAGGGAAGTTATGGTGACAGAGTGTGGACATGACCTCTCACTCGCACATTTTTTCTCTCTGTCCCACTGGTGCTCTTAGCAGTTTTCTAAGCTGTTGACCTATAGTCACTCTTACTTGAAATACAATTTGTGTTCTATTTTTAGAATAAAGGTTGAGAATAGAAATGCACCCTTTCTTAGAATTTTGTTGCGGGCTAAACAATGTAAATTGTGTCGTTACCGCAAAAGCGTGCTCGCTGGCGCACACGCACGCAGGCACGCACACGCACGCAGGCACGCACGCGCGCACACACACACACACACACACACACACACACACACACACACAGGGGTGGAGGGGGAGATTTTAATGTTGTTTGTCATCAGAATTTGAAAAAGGTCAAGGCACAATACTTTTGGAAATTCACTTCTGTCATGTCAGTGAGACACTTGTGTGTCGCGATTATTATTATGTTTTTGTTTATATTTTCCTCGGCGCAATTATGTGCTGCTGTGAACGTTACGAGCGGTACAGAGAAAAGACATTAATGAATAAAGTTAAATACACAAACCAGATTTTGTTTGCAGTTTCAGTCCTGCATAAGGTATTATTAGTTATAAATAAGTTATGAGTTGTACTGGGTATTACTGGTTATTAGATTTTACATATTGTTTCTACATTTTAAGCACATTAAATATTTCAGAGATAAGCCTATTACCGTTACATTAGGTTATTTATTATTAATACCTGGCCGGTGAACAAAGCTGATGGAACACTATGTTACACGAACCGTTACTAACGTTCGTTTGAAAAGGGACAAACACAAATATCCCTTTCGTACAATGAATGAAACACTGACCAATTTTTACATTTTGCAGATTTTTCATTTTTCTTTCTTTTAATACTGAAACAGATTAAAAAGCCGAAGCGTTATTTAGATTGAATAGTGTAGGTTGTCAAACGATAAGGCTAGGCTTAGAGGTGAAACCGATACACCGATACCAGTGAAGTAATCATACTTCTTTCGATCCTAGTATTTTTTTTACTAGATACTTTCACTCAGTACTTTTACTAATCAGTACAAGTAATAAGGTATTGGTAAATTATTTTCTTAATTATCAACAGGCCTCGGCAGATTCGAACCTGAGATCCCGTACTCAAAACGTACCATTAAACCATCCCGAGATGACCGGAGTGTAGGCTGTGAACACCTTCATCCTACGGAACCTACATAGTCTAATGAGTAACAAATTAGGTTATGTTCATTTTATATTATAATTACACGGATTTATTTTCATTTATTATTATTAGTATGCACATATTATAATTTTACCCAGCAGGGGTGCAGATTAGCTGGGGGAATACCTAAAAACACAAAAGTGTTTCAAGCAGATCTACCCACAACCATTGAAGCCCTCAAACAACGAATTGTAGACAGGATTGCGGCAATACCTGTCAACATGCTGCGATAGGTCATGCAAAACTTCCAAACCAGGCTCCAGTAATGCCTTAACTGCAATGGAGGACATTTGGTAGACGTAGTGTTCAGAAAATATTTGTTTCTTATTGTACCCATAATGGCTATTCATGTCTTTTCAATTATTTACTAAGACAATATCCCCGCAGAGGGTGCGGACTGGCTGCACCTATTGAGAGGATTTAGACGTCCCTCTCGGTACCAGAGCCTAACACACACTTACACTTACAACACTACACTTATGACTTTACACTCACACTTACATTTAGGGAGGCGATAATAGCCTCAACGTGTTTTTCGCCTTAAAATAATTTTTTTTAAATTCAATTTTTTTGTGTTTAACGTCCGACTATTGTGCACACGTGGGCTAATGCAGACGATGTGATGATTTATAGCGTATGAAAATGCCAAGCCTTGGCCGGGAATCGAACCCGGGTCCTCGGGGTGAAAGTCAGTATTATATGCACCACCCCATATAATTAAAGCATAATTCAGACCAGATATTAAACAGAAACAATAAATATTATTTGAATCTTGTAATTTGTAAACACGTCAATTCCAATACTTTCTCCATTAAATATTATTTTTTAAACTTCCGATAGAAGTTCTCACTTCTGTCGGCACTACCCCAAGTGCCACACGTACTTTTTATTAATAAAAGGACTTGCACAACGCTATACGATAATATTAATGACAATACAGTATTTACACACACACACACACACACACACACACACACACACACACACACACAGTGCGGGTAGCTGGGGCGGGAGTAGCGACAGAAACGGTGTACGTGACACGCTCAATTTGATTAACATGAGTTGCGGTTCTGTTGTTGTGGACGAATAACACTGCCTGCTGAATTTGTAATCTGCCACAACTACAGGACCACAACCCAAACAATTAGAGGTGAGGCACCGTTCAAAGCGCTCGGCAGTGAGCAGTTCTGATTGCCCTCAGTGCTGTCTGCTCTTTGTTTCGCAAGCCAATAACGTCAAGTAAAAGTTAGCCTGTTACTCATGTTTAATAACACACAATTGTCCTGACTGTAACGACATACGAGTTGCGCGGTAGTGTTTGGCCACACCAAATCTTATCGTTGCGTTTTAATAAAAATCGTGTAATTGTGTTTATTTTTTTTTTTAACGTCCGACTATTGTGCACACTTGGGCTAATGCAGACGATGGGATGATTTATAGCGTATGAAAATGCCAAGCCCTGGCCAGGAATTGGATTGCAAATTGTATTTAGTGTTGTGACGTGTTTTCAATGTTTGTGACGACCTCGACAGAGAAATTTGACCATTTCCACAATCACCTGAAGATGAAACAGTAAAGATTCGAAACCACTGTAGCCTTTACGAGGTGAATTAAAAGACCAGTGGACGGAAGATAGAAGCACACTGAGGCTATTATCGTCTCCCTAAATGTAAGTGTGAGTGTAAAATGTTTTAAAGTCGTAAAGTGTAGTGTTGTAAGTGTAAGTGTGTGTTATACTCGGGTACCGCGAGGGACATCTAAATCCTCTCAATAAGTGCAGCTAGTCTGGACCCCCGTGGGGAGACTAGACTGAAGAAAATAGGACAATCTTAGTTATTATAATGTACCTATATTTTCATTTTAAAATTTTGTAATATTTTTCATAAGAAATTTACTAGCGTAATGAACAGTACTGAACAGTGAGCAGTTAGTGCACGGCAACACTTTGTCTTATTAGTAAACTGTTCCCTAAACTGTGATTAAATCACTGCTACTGTTCACTGTTCAGAGCGTTCACTACTAACTGGAAAACACACTTAAGCCCACCTCTAATAGTCCTTTAGCTACGATTTTGGTGCGGTCGGCAGCAAAGGTTCCACGCTCACAGATAGGCCTAATTCTTTTTATATTCTTCTTTTCTGCTAGGATTATTGTCATTATGTTCAGTATAATAATCTGCCTTCCCTAACTTCGTCAATTCTACATTCGTTGACGCGTTTCGGAGAACCTCCATCTTCAAAAACTATATACTGGTCACCAATATTATGGCCCGTCCTATTTTAATTTTCTAGCTCCACCTCGTATTCAACGCGTGTACATTAAACCTGCCGTGCTCGCTTCTGATTGGCTCTTCAAAATCAGAAGCGAGCAAGTTAGGTTTAATGTACACGTGTTGAATAGAGGAGCGGTACGAAGTGGAGCTAGAAAATTATAAACAGGACGAGCCATAATATTGGTGACCAGTATGGATATAGTTTTTGAAGATGGAGGTTCTCCGAAACGCGTCAACGAATGTAGAATTGACGAAGCTAGGGAAGGCGGATTATTATACTGAACATAGTAGATAGGCCTAACGTTATCTGTGAACTACCTCCAGTCTTCCTATATTACCATGCACAACATTGTTAGGCTATCTACACAGACATACTCAAGCGCCACTACACAGACAATCCCTTCCTGTAGTGTAACAAAATCATTTTTTGACTTTTACTTTTTACCTCTTCGGGGGTGGTTAATTATGGAAAATGCTGAAATAGTTTTCATAATTACAGTTTTAGAATATTTTTGTCCAGTTTCATAAGAAAATCCGACAAAAAATATTTTTCTCCATTTATAACCTTTTTTACATTTTTACCCCTTTAGGGAATGAGTTCGTAAAAATGTTTAAATACGTCTGCTTTAACTATGATTTATTATATATGTAGTATATATGTATATATGTTTAGTACAAAAAAATCCGTATTCTTTCCCCAAATTCAATTTTTTTGCCCCTTTCTTACCCCTTTAGGGGATGAATTCGGAAACATGTTTAAATACGTCTGCTTTATCTATGATTTAGAGTATATATGTTTAGTACAAAAAAAATCCGTATTCTTTCCCCTAAATGCAAATTTTTTTTGCCCCTTTTTTACCCATTTAGGGGATGAGTTATGGAAAATGCTGAAATACGTTTCAAAATTTGTTTTAAAATATTTCTGCTAAGTTTCTAAGAAAATCTAAATACAACCACATTTTTCTCCAATAGCAACATATATATATAGTTTTTACATTTTTACCCTTACAGAAAATGAATTCGGGAAAATGTTGAAATACGTGTTTTTAATATTTGTGTTTCAGAATGCTTGTTTTAATAATTTTTTAAAAAATCCGATAGAAAATACTTGTCTCCAATGCAAACATTTATATCTCTTTTTTGCATTTTTATTCTTTTAGCGAAAGAATTCGTAGAAATAATGCTGAAATACTTGTTTTATGCACAGCATGCATCTCGAATAAATGATTTAAAAAATATTTTCC
Source organism: Callitettix versicolor (assembly GCA_022606455.1). Lineage (NCBI taxonomy): Eukaryota > Metazoa > Arthropoda > Insecta > Hemiptera > Cercopidae > Callitettix > Callitettix versicolor. The sequence continues at coordinate 9,022,512 of CM040190.1, forward strand.
GAATGCAAAATTTCATTCCATCTTTTCACATTTATTTAACCCCTTTTAATCCCTTTAGTGGGTGAATATTGGAAAATGGCGGAAAATGTATTTCGCTGCTTGTGTCTTAATGTAATTAAGTAAAGTTTCTAGAAGATCCGACTGAAAGCCTATGTTTTCCAATAAAAACTGTCGTCTATTTCCCCCTTTAGGGATTGAATATTGCAAATCAATGCACCCCTACATTGTTGTACTAAGGTAAACAGAAAATTTCAAGTCTCTAGTTATTATAGTTTCAGCTGTGCGCGTTGATCAGTCAGTCAGGTCCTTGCTTTTATATGTAGAGATAAGGTTAGACAAGCTCGTTAGAAAATGTTTACCGTTTCAAAATGGCGGCAATTCAAAATGTCAATTACGACCCAGTACAACCACGGTCATTGTTTACTTTCGTATTTTGAATGAAATATGTTAATTTAGTCAGTTTAAAATGACAAGACTACAGTTTAAAATGACAAGACTACAGTTTAAAACGACAAGACTACAGTTTAAAACGACAAAACTACAGTTTAAAATGACAAGACTACAGTTTAAAATGATAAAACTACAGTTTAAAATGACAAAACTACAGTTTCAAATGACAAGACTACAGTTTAAAATGACAAAACTACAGTTTAAAATGACAAGACTGCAGTTTAAAATGACAAAACTACAGTTTAAAATGACAAAACTACAGTTTAAAATGACAAGACTACAGTTTAATATGACAAGACTACAGTTTAAAATGACAAGACTACAGTTTAAAATATTTGAGATAAATTCTGATTTCTATTTTTTTTCCCGGCGAAAAACCTTTAAGGTTATCATCGCCGAGGCGCGACATTAATTACTTAATACAATTTTTGAAAACAAAGAAACAAGTCAGATAAAAATTTAAGACATTATAAAAACAACAAACAAAACACAATAACAACTATAAATAAATAGTTTCTTAAAACTAGTTAACAATAACATAAAACTTAAAACAAAAAATACACACAAAGTTATTGTAGGCTGTATATTGGCCATACAACATTAACAAAGTTAATAAGTAAAAGAAATATTAACGTACCTAAAACTAATTAACAAAATAAAAACAAATTAAAAATAAATTAATAAATAGCAAATACAAACAAACTTTTAAGGGCTGTAAAGGGGCCCCACAACAAGCAATAATAAATATATAAATTAAATTTTATTTAAAAAAATTCAGACGATGAAGGAAGTCTAGGACCCGGTCAACGGCCGAGCCACTATCTCCCAACATCGTCTGCAAACAGTTGCTCAGACCACACATTACACGCAAATTTTGGAAACCATCATAATCGAGCAATATATGTTTTATTGTGATGGTTTCCCTACAGAACTCGCATTCAGGTGGCTCCCCGCGTTCCATCACAAATCTATGCGTTAACATGGAGTGCCAATGCGAAGGCGGGTAACCACAACCTCTTCCCTAAGACTAGCACGTATTGACGACCCCCCAAGGACGAACATTCTGATTTCTAAAGAATTTCCATTGGAAATGAGCTATTTTAGTTTACATTACTAACTATGAGACTTGTAATAATTCCTACCGATAACCAGTTGATGACAAAACAAAACAAAAATCCCATAAATCCGAAAAAGTAGATGAAAATATTTTTTTTTTAATTTAATGTTAGTATTAGGGATTAATCATAGCTTTTAACATAGACTATTATACAGTGTGGTCCACGGGAATCGGACGTTTTTGAATCGCGTTGCACTCGACGACTGGTGGAGAGGGAGACCCGCGGGGGACATCGTTCAACTCCCCATTTCATGCCATTTATTCGCCATTATGCCACTATGGGCGAAATATCATCACGTGTTTGCGTACGATACTTTTGTTAAAAGTGGTGAGTCCGTGTTGAAACTCAACGATACTTCAGGCGTCACTCTCTTATCGGGCGTCATGGTGAAATACCGAGTAGCAATACCATTTTAAGGTGGGTGAATGCATTTAGATCTAAGGGATCTGTTATGAAAACGAAGCCACCTGGCCCCACTATCTCTGTAATAGAGTGAGACGATTCAGTGCAATCCCGGCCGTTCTGCTACGGAACTTGGACTGTGTATGAGCACAGTAAAGCGTACGGAACTTGGACTGTGCATGAGCACAGTAAAGCGTACGGAACTTGGACTGTGTATGAGCACAGTAAAGCGTACGGAACTTGGACTGTGTATGAGCACAGTAAAGCGTACGGAACTTGCACTGTGTATGAGCACAAAAAAGCGTACGGAACTTGGACTGTGTACGAGCACAGTAAAGCGTACGGAACTTGCACTGTGTACGAGCACAGTAAAGCGTACGGAACTTGGACTGTGTATGAGCACAAAAAAGCGTACGGAACTTGGACTGTGTGCGAGCACAGTAAAGCGTACGGAACTTGGACTGTGTATGAGCACAGTAAAGCGTACGGAACTTGGACTGTGTATGAGCACAGTAAAGCGTACGGAACTTGGACTGTGTATGAGCACAAAAAAGCGTACGGAACTTGGACTGTGTATGAGCACAGTAAAGCGTACGGAACTTGGACTGTGTATGAGCACAGTAAAGCGTACGGAACTTGGACTGTGCATGAGCACAGTAAAGCGTACGGAACTTGGACTGTGTATGAGCACAGTAAAGCGTACGGAACTTGGACTGTGTATGAGCACAGTAAAGCGTACGGAACTTGGACTGTGTATGAGCACAGTAAAGCGTACGGAACTTGGACTGTGTATGAGCACAGTAAAGCGTACGGAACTTGGACTGTGTATGAGCACAGTAAAGCGTACGGAACTTGCACTGTGTATGAGCACAAAAAAGCGTACGGAACTTGGACTGTGTACGAGCACAGTAAAGCGTACGGAACTTGCACTGTGTACGAGCACAGTAAAGCGTACGGAACTTGGACTGTGTACGAGCACAGTAAAGCGTACGGAACTTGGACTGTGTATGAGCACAGTAAAGCGTACGGAACTTGGACTGTGTATGAGCACAGTAAAGCGTACGGAACTTGGACTGTGTATGAGCACAGTAAAGCGTACGGAACTTGGACTGTGTATGAGCACAAAAAAGCGTACGGAACTTGGACTGTGTGCGAGCACAGTAAAGCGTACGGAACTTGGACTGTGTATGAGCACAGTAAAGCGTACGGAACTTGGACTGTGTATGAGCACAGTAAAGCGTACGGAACTTGGACTGTGTATTAGCACAAAAAAGCGTACGGAACTTGGACTGTGTACGAGCACAGTAAAGCGTACGGAACTTGGACTGTGTACGAGCACAGTAAAGCGTACGGAACTTGGGACTGTGTATGAGCACAGTAAAGCGTACGGAACTTGGACTGTGTATGAGCACAGTAAAGCGTACGGAACTTGGACTGTGTATGAGCACAAAAAAGCGTACGGAACTTGGACTGTGTACGAGCACAGTAAAGCGTACGGAACTTGGACTGTGTATGAGCACAGTAAAGCGTACGGAACTTGGACTGTGTATGAGCACAGTAAAGCGTACGGAACTTGGACTGTATATGAGCACTGTAAAGCGTATCTTACACAAGGATTTAGGGTTACATCCGTATAAAATTATAGTTGTACAGAACTTAAATGCTGCAGATCATCAAGAACACCTCACGTTTGCTGAGACAATGTTAAACATGTTTGAAAATTATGAGGAACTGACAATTTTGATGAGTGATGAAGCTGATTTCCATTTAAATGGAGTTGTTAATAAGCAGAAATATTGTTATTGGGCTTTGGAAAATCCTCGTGTGCTACAGCAGAGACCATTGCACAGTCCAAAAGAGACCGTTTGGTGCGCTGTAGGAAAGTGTGGGATATTTGGAGCGTTTTTCTTTGAAGAGAATGAAATTTCTGTGACTGTGACTTCTAATCGATACGTGAATATGATAAGACATTTTTAGGCCAGAACGTGAAAGACGAGAAATCAACATGGATCACGTATGGTTCCAGCAAGACGGAGCTACTGCTCATACGGCCTTAACTAGTTCGAGCGTTGTTCACAGAGCGAGTGATTTCACGGTTTGGTGATGTTGCGTGGCCTCCGCGCTCACCCGACCTATCCATTGTGATTTCTTCCTGTGGGGTTACCTTAAGGCACATGTTTACAAAGAAAAATCATGTACTTTGGAAGAATTAAAGGCTGCAATAAGAAACCAGACCGAACAATTATTGGGCAGAGTGGAAGCAAATTTTCGAGAAAGACTGGAGATGTGTGTTCGTCACAACGGCCGTCATTTGGGTGATGTAATTTTTAAAAATTGAAGTAATGTAATTTTTCTATTAAATGGCACAACGTTACCTTCATTTCTGCATAAATAAAAATTATCTGTGTTTAGAACTAACGGAGCAGTGATTTTTTCAAAACCATCCGTTTTCCGTGGACCACCCTGTATAAATAACGCGAGAACTTGAAGAAAAATTACTAATGAAAGAGAAAAACAACGGAAAACAGAAAAAAAATTTAAAGTTGTAAATTAGAATCGGGAGGAATCTTATCAGGGAAACATTAACTCATACATTCTCCATAGTTCAATTCATGGGAGAACTCTCCACCCTTTTTGAGATTAAAACAGGAGTCCGACAAGGAGATGGACTCTCCCATTGTTATTTATTTGTGTTCTAGAAAAAGTAGTTGGAGAGTGGAACGTGAATACGCATAGTGGAATCAGACGAGGAACTAAGAACAAAGGCATTAAGGTAAATTGTTTGGCTTTTGCGGATGACATGGCCTTACTAGCTGAGACATTGGAGGATGCTAAGGAACAGACTCTTGAACTCCAGAAGCAAGCGTTAAAAATGGGTCTCAAAGTTTCATTTGAAAAGACTAAAATATTGACAAACATATAAAAACCACCAAAAAAGCTTCAAGTGGAGAACAATACATTGAGATAGTCAAAGAATTCAAATATCTTGGGGAATGGATCAGCTGGAACGCCCTAGAGAAAAAAGCTATGGAATCTAGGAGAAATAAAGTTGAATTAGCCTTCCAACTTACCAAGGACACATACAACAAGAAGTTATTATCTCCTGGAATACAAAGATAAGGCATTACCATACTGTAATTAAACCAGAAGCCTTATATGCAACTGAAACATTATCTCTCACAACCCAGGGCCTACTTGAAAGGCTGGAGATCAAAGATATAAGATATTACGAAAAATCTTAGGCCCCAAATTCCGTAACAACCAATTACTCCACATCAGTAATGAAACTCTTTACCAAAAAACTGAAACACTATCAGACACAATAAGAAAAAGTAGAATTGATTTTTATGGGCACATCCTCCGAATGGACAAAAATATACTAACCAAAAAAATATTTGACTACTTTCGCAATAGAAGAGCCAAAACACTTTGGTTTAGAGAAACAGAGAAGGACATAACAGAACTACAAATCACTGACACTATGCTCATGGACAGAACAGCCAAAACAATAACCAAGGACAAGAAGCAACGGTTCCAAGGCAAAGTCAAATCCAAGCGAACGATCCAAATCTCTGACGAAGAAAGAAAAGCAAGATCACAACGAATGAAGCAATACTGGGCTACGAGGAAGGTACAGAACATTAAAAAGTGATTGATTTAGTGTACCTCAAAGTTGGGTGAAACAAAGAGAGAATCATAAATGAAATGAATAATGGACTGTGTATCCGATAATGAAGCCTAAATGGAAAAATTGTAAAACAAATAAGTAAGGTTATAAAATCTCGTGAGATAATTAGAAAGTTATTAAGCTAGATTTAATTACTAAATACTATAAAACTGTTAACGAAATAATTAGGAAAGTTTTGGGCTATGCTATATTGTACGGAAGTATTGTAGTGGACTTGTTTGGAAGAATATTTACGCTTAAGCAAATTATAAAATTTAGTAAATTAAGTACAGCCTGAAAAACCGGTGATATAAATATTCATAACGACTATACAATAGACATAAAGACTAGCAATAGCACACAAAAGAAGGATAAACTCGAGAACCAAATGGCCTAGAAAACAAATCAAATTTGTACGAACTCAGGTATTAAGCTGACAACAATGACACCCTGATCAACGAAATCGGCCTAACCAGAACGGAAATACAGAAAATCTGAATAAATTGAAAAAGTTAAATTAACAAAGCGTGGCGAGGTTAGGCACTAGGGAGCAGCTCGGGCGGTCACTGCTACCGCAAAGATACGCCACAGAACTGACATTAATTATTAAAATAATTAATAACAAAAAATACTTACTGACCAGCCAGAAAGGAGATTACACTCCGCAAAGAAGTGTATTCACACCTGCAGGCTAATAACAAGGTCAGCAATACACGAAACACATAGCGGATATGATCTATCCCAACAGGTGGCAAACTGGTGCCAATGTCAGGCACAGTGGCGTGCGCAGGATTTTGAATTTGAGGGTGCCAACACAAAAAATGGCGCCTTTTTTGATTCCCTAGATAACCCAAATTTTTTTTTAAATTGAGTTCTATCACCCAAAAACAATAGGTTTTTTTTAATTAATTTTTTTCTCTCCTCATGGCGAGCTAGTTTTTTCTTTTTCTCTCTTTTTCTCGTTTTCCTCCTTTTCTTCTAGCATTTCGGCGCCCCTTTCGGGGCATTTGGGGGTGCCACGGCACCCAACGCCACTGCCTGTACTTTTCTACAAACAATTTAAACATTTTGAGTCTAAAGTTTTCATTAATGCGTATTAATTTTTTATTAAATAACTGGGTAGTAATATTATTGATAAAAAGTGTAAATATACCTTTACAGTTCTTTTTATATTCTTCTTTTTTTCTGCTACGATTATCATCACTGTGTTCAGTATAATGATCTGCCTTCCCTAGCTTCGTCAATTCTACTTTCGTTGACGCGTTTCGAAGAACCTCCATCTTCAAAAACTGTTTCTACACTCACTACTATACTACATCTATAGGCTATCTTTTGAGTATAGATATAGTTTTTGAAGATGGAGGTTCTCGGAAACGCGTCAATTTTGGCATTTGGAGATGAAAGTAGAATTGATGGGAAGCTAGGGGAAGAACGAAGCAGATCAATATACTGAAACACAGTGATACCTTTACAGGTTTAAAATTCTATGTCAATTTTGGCATTTGGAGATGCCACGGCACCCTCGCTGCACACGCCACTGGTTAGGAAATGGGACTTCACTCGGCTCTATCCTAAAGGCAGCGGGGATGGATGAACGAAGTGCCAGCAAAGTAGGACGTGTGTCTTCAACCACTGGTTAGGGAGAAACTGCCCGCGGAAATAGAGATATCGAGGGCTAGCGTTAGCGTTACCTCGAACTTAATACATTTTAAATTAATGAAGATTTATAAAGTATTTTTTTTATATTCTTCTTTTTTTGCTAGGATTATTATCACTGTGTTCAGTATAATGATCTGCCTTCCCTAGCTTCGTCAATTCTACTTTCGTTGAAGCGTTTCGGAGAATCTCCATCTTCAAAAACTATATCTATACTGCTCACAAATATTATGGTTCGTTCTATTTATAATTTTCTATCTCACCTCATTGCCCCTCCTCTATTCAACACGTGTACATTAAACCTGACGTGCTCGCTTCTGATTGGTAAATTTATGATTTTGAAGAGCCAATCAGAAACGGGCACGTCAGGTTTAATGTACACGTGTTGAATAGAGGAGGGGTACGAGGTGGAGATATAAAATTATAAATAGGACGGGCCATAATATTGGTGACCAGTATAGTTTTTGAAGATGGAGGTTCTCCGAAACGCGTAAACGAAAGTAGAATTGACGAAGCTAGGGAAGGCGGATCACTATACTGAACACATTGATTCCAGGAAAATTAATCGTTATCGAATAATCAGATTAAGTAGTTTCAAACTCTAAACCGTGGTGATTGAGCCCACAAGATTCATCTGTCCAGACCGAGTTGCGGAAAGAGAGATCATCGGAAAATCTACTGAAGTTACTTCAGTACCTGGATCTGGGAAATACCGGGATCCATTAGAACCGCTAAGAGAGCAGCCGAATGCGGGAGCACTTCGCAGTACACCTTACTTAGTGTTGGTCTAATATTGCTTATCTTACTCAAAGTGTGTGATTTACCACTATCAATTTAATTAATAAAACAAAATTCACGAAAAATCACAAAAACGGTCAAACGATTTTGACAAAAATTTTAATCGAATTAAGATACGAATTAATGAAAACTAAATCAAGTAAAACCGAATAGCAGCGAGTAGAATGTAAATACACAGTAACGGAATTTTAATGTAAAACTTTTAATGTTTTTATTTTAATTAACCGATTTTAATTAACTGATATAACAGCAATTATAGAATATATTAATCCATAAGTGGGTTTCGAACACAATAGGCCTTTACCGGCACAATAGACCTATCAAACAATACAGCAACCAGCATAGTTAGATTATTGATTTTCAACATTATAAGCGTGTTCTAATTGCCAATTACGCTAAAGAAAATCAAATACTTAAATGTAAACTTCCAAGAAAATTTTAATATAAAGTTTTAATATCTGCAACAACACAAGGACCAGAGATATTGGCCTATATTTTTTATAATTAGCAAGAAACGAACTTTCAACTTAAGCTAAGCGCAGTACGCAGTAATCAGGTTAAGGGCTATTTATTAATAGTTTTGGGAAAATGTTCATTATTGATAAATTAGTTCAAAATAGTTACAAAAAAAATCGAAGAGTCACTAATAAAAATTTTCTGTTACAGGGAAGCGGTGAAAAATTATTTTTAAAATTTCTATTGGTTTTGGTTTTAGAAGAATATTTAATTACTTGACTAAAGAGAAATAATTATTTTTTTCGTGTTTAACGTCCGACTATTGTGCACACTTGGTCTAATGCAGACGATGGGATGATTTATAGCGTATGAAAATGCCAAGCCCTGGCCGGGAATCGAACCCGGGTCCTCGGGGTGAAAGCCCAGTACGCTATCAACTAGGCCATCGAGGCGGAAATAATTCAGAATTTTCGTTTTGTTGAAATTGATAATCTTTTAAGGCGGTTAAGATTTCTGCAGAAATTAAGTAAATTTAAATTTGAAAAAGTTTGTTTGATAGACATTAATTTTCAAAAATTTTAGAAGAAAGTAAAAATTCTATTTAGGATATGTAAAATTTAAAAAATTGTAAATCAAATGAGCCAATTGAATTTTTTTTTGTTATTTTAAGGCGAAAAGCACATAAGAGGCATTATCGCCTCCCAAAATGTAAGTGTGAGTGTAAAGTGTTAAAGTCGTAAGTGTAGTGTTGTAAGTGTAAGTGTGTGTTAGACTCGGGTGCCGCGAGGGACGTCTAAATCCTCTCAATAGGTGCAGCTAGTCTGCACCCCCTGCGGGGAGAGCCAATTAAATTATTGTTATTGATAAAGTGAATTATTTTGGGTTAATTTTGAAATCAGACACATCACCAATAAAAACTTGTAATTTTGATATCGAATCCAATTAAGAAAATCAAAACAACTGTTCATAAATTTATTTAAAAATTAACCTTACCAACCATCTGTTAACGAATACACACAGGTATGCACGATATTTGTTTAAAAGAAATTTAATCAAGTATTTTATCAGACTTGTCCTGCGCGAGGTTTAGTTACTGAGGTAATTTAATATCATTTCATGTACAGTAGTCCTTAACCGAACCGAAGAAACGGGGGAAATTTACTTATAAGCAGGCAAACATTGACACAATAGAAAGTAACTTCGCAGAAAGGTGAATTGAAAACATCTGCCGTAGAAGTGAATGTTATTGGTAAATATATCTTTTTATTTGCTCGGTATCTAAAAGTTTGGATGAGCTCTTAAGTGAAGGAGTGAAGTTAAAAGTAGCTGGCGAAGTAAAAAGTTGGCTAAAGACACTGTTGCGGTGCGCGAGCGTGCGTGTGATGTGTGTGAGCGCGCTCGTACACACACGTGCGCGCGCGCGCACGCACAGAGAGAGAGAGAATTTTGAAAGTTTGCCGGAAAACACTGGCGAAAAGAAAACGATAGGGAAAAGTAGGCTGTGGGATTTTTTTTTTTATTATTAGGAAAATTTAGTAAATAATATATCCACCTTGACTACGTTAAATTATTTATCGTAAAGATAAACCAGATATATTTTTGTTGATTTTACTAAGTTCGGAACTGTTACCTAAAATCCGGCGGCCGGATTTTCATTTCCCTTTCATTTCCTCACCCGTGCTAAGCTTGCAATCGTTCCTGACAGTTATTTTATCGCAGTCATGAGACTACAACAAATGTTAGTATTGGCATTTAGTGCGCATGTCTGGCGTCAGTCAGTTGTAAAAACTGCTATACAAATACAGTAATTGTTAACAGTGGTGGGTGAAACGGTTATTTCCCTGTAACAGGTGCCAACATGCTGGTAATTTTGCGGCCGAGTCACAACATACTTTTGAACTATTAAATACAAAAAAAGTCAACAAAAGCGCTGGTAATTTTGCGGCCGAGTCACAACATACTTTTGAACTATTAAATACAAAAAAAGTCAACAAAAGTGCTGGTAATATTGCGGCCGAGTCACAACATACTTTTGAACTATTAAATACAAAAAAAGTCAACAAAAGTGCTGGTAATATTGCGGCCGAGTCACAACATACTTTTGAACTATTAAATACAAAAAGGTCAACAAAAGTGCTGGTAATATTGTGGCTGAGTCACAACATACTTTTCAACTATTAAATACAAAAAAAGTCAACAAAAGTGCTGGTAATATTGCGGCCGAGTCACAACATACTTTTGAACTATTAAATACAAAAAGGTCAACAAAAGTGCTGGTAATATTGCGGCCGAGTCACAACATACTTTTGAACTATTAAATACAAAAAAAGTCAACAAAAGTGCTGGTAATATTGTGGCTGAGTCACAACATACTTTTGAACTATTAAATACAAAAAAGTCAAAAAAAAAGTCAACAAAAGTGCTGGTAATATTGTGGCTGAGTCACAACATATTTTTGAACTATTAAATACAAAAAAAGTCAACCAAAGTGCTGGTAATATTGTGGCTGAGTCACAACATACTTTTGAACTATTAAATACAAAAAAAGTCAACTGCTGGTAATATTGTGGCTGAGTCACAACATACTTTTGAACTATTAAATACAAAAAAAGTCAACAAAAGTGCTGGTAATATTGCGGCCGAGTCACAACATAATTTTGAACTATTAAATACAAAAAAAGTCAACAAAAGTGCTGGTAATATTGTGGCTGAGTCACAACATACTTTTGAACTATTAAATACAAAAAAAGTCAACAAAAGTGCTGGTAATATTGTGGCTGAGTCACAACATACTTTTGAACTAGTCACAACATACTTTTTGAACTATTAAATACAAAAAAGTCAACAAAAGTGCTGGTAATATTGTGGCTGAGTAACAACATACTTTTGAACTATTAAATACAAAAAAAGTCAACAAAAGTGCTCGTAATATTGTGGCTGAGTCACAACATACTTTTGAACTATTAAATACAAAAAAGTCAACAAAAGTGCTGTTAATATTGCGGCCGAGTCACAACATACTTTTGAACTATTAAATACAAAAAAAGTCAACAAAAGTGCTGGTAATATTGTGGCTGAGTCACAACATATTTTTGAACTATTAAATAAAAAAGGCCAACAAAAGTGCTGTTAATATTGCGGCCGAGTCACAACATACTTTTGAACTATTAAATACAAAAAAGTCAACAAAAGTGCTGTTAATATTGCGGCCGAGTCACAACATACTTTTGAGTCACAACATACTTTTGAACTACTTTTGAACTATACAAAAAGTCAACAAAAGTGCTGGTAATATTGTGGCTGAGTCACAACATATTTTTGAACTATTAAATACAAAAAGGCCAACAAAAGTGCTGTTAATATTGCGGCCGAGTCACAACATACTTTTGAACTATTAAATACAAAAAAAGTCAACAAAAGTGCTGGTAATATTGCGGCCGAGTCACAATATACTTTTGAACTATTAAATACAAAAAAAGAAGCCAACAAACGAGCTGATAATACTGCGGTTGAATCACGCGTTTGGACTAACAAACACTAAAAAAGAAGCCAACAAACGAGCTGGTAATATTGCGGTTGAATCACACTTTTGGACTAACAAACACCAAAAAGAAGCCAACAAACGAGCTGGTAATATTGCGGTTGAATCACGCGTTTGGACTAACACACACCAAAAAGAAGCCAACAAACGAGCTGGTAATATTGCGGTTGAATCACACTTTTGGACTAACAAACACCAAAAAGAAGCCAACAAACGAGCTGGTAATATTGCGGTTGAATCACACTTTTGGACTAACAAACACCAAAAAGAAGCCAACAAACGAGCTGGTAATATTGCGGGTGAATCACACTTTTGGACTAACAAACACCAAAAAAAAGCCAACAAACGAGCTGGTAATATTGCGGTTGAATCACACTTTTGGACTAACAAACACCAAAAAGAAGCCAACAAACGAGCTGGTAATATTGCGGTTGAAACACACTTTTGGACTATTAAACTTCAAAAAGGATCCAGCCAACGAACTGGTAATATTTTTATGTTCATACAAAATTCAAACTTTTTCCAAAAACGTTTTCGTTGGGCAGTTTTAACCTGAACAAAAGATGAACTAATACAAAACACACAGAGTACTTACTAATGCGAAATAACATTGATTTAACCTTCTACGGCTACAATAACAACGACTTATATCAAATTGTGGATTAATTGCAAGTTTCCTTGCGAACATAGTAGTTTTAAATGAAAAGGATACTTGAGCGGGAACGGTGAATGTCTAGTAGCGGCAATGCTCAAGTTTGATAAACAAGGTCAAAGGGATTCCTGTACTGCCAACTAACCAAGTACTGTACCTGAAACACACTTTACAAAAGGAAGAAAACCAATCAACTTGCAAACAATTCAACAAAACTGTCTGATGTCGTTCCGCCGCTAAAGTACACTTCAAAACGCGTTTTGCGGGGTTAGCCAGTAGGGATGAGCGTAAGTGTTATTTTCTGAGAACAGTTATAACCAATATCGCTACTTTAAAATAATACGTTACTTAAACTGTTTCCGATTATTTAAAGAAACAACGCATCAAACAGATTAAATTATTAGTTTTTAGACAACTTTTTAAATTTAATCTGTAGATTATTAAAACCTTTCACAAATTATTATTTTACTAGGCCTATTCCTTTTTGTTGATAGCGTACTGGGCTTTCACCCCGAGAACCCGGGTTCGATTCCCGGCCAGGGCTTGGCATTTTCATACGCTATAAATCATCCCATCGTCTGCATTAGCCCAAGTGTGCACAATAGTCGGACGTTTAAACACAAAAAAAAATATTTAAAAAGAAATATTATTTTCAAATATTATTCATCAAATACTTTTTATGAAGTATTAAAAATTTCAAAATAAAAATTACAAATATTTTTTATATCATACTACGAACATCATTTACTTTATTAATGATAAACATATTTAATTCTTACACACTTGTACAGGGTCCGGCAGAGGTATGATGTTTTTGAAATGGCCGATACGCGCGCATATGGTGGGTGCTCATATGTTTCCTAAATGGTTAATATCTACTTGTCAACAGTTGCCATTTCAGTAACAAAGGACCTGCACCTTCAAAACCGGGGACCGCACGGGGAGCGAGATCAAACTGTACGGACTCCGGGGAGTGCGACAAGTTATGGAAGCCACCCCTCGTCGTCGGAGGTACGTCAGCACGCGCTCTTCCGATGTCAGACAGAATCTTACACCTTCATTTCCATCCGCATGAGATTATGATTGTCAATAAAATTATGCAAACGACACAGGTTCGCTGAAGGGATGCTGAAGTTGCTGACGGACGATATTTTTATCACGAGTGATAAGGCCCACTTTCACTTATCAGGGATAGTAAACAAACAGAACTCTCGATACTGGGCAACCGACAGCCTCTGGACAGTGAGCAAGTTACTGTTTGGTGTGCCGTATCTCGAACCTACATTATTGAGCTTTATTTTTTCTTGAAAACGGACGATCAGTGACTGTTAACACAGACCGATAAGTTACCATGTTGCGTGATTATTTTCTGCCCGAATTAACAAGACGCATAAAACTCAATACAGTTTGGTTTCAACAAGATGGTGCAACTTGCCGTTTTTGCAACATAAATAATCCATTTAAGATTAAGATTATTTACTAGAGGAAGAGATAATTCAACCTCAGGCACTGCGATCGACTGACCTATTGTGCAACTTACCTCTTAAAATATCTAGTTCAGCAGATTGGTGCCCCCAATAAGTTCCAACAACCCACTGACTAGCTCACTCTGCTGAAGATCGCTAAGGTCTTGGAAACCAAAAACCCCTAGCCTCCTACTAGCAAGAGTCTCACAATCATAAATTATGTGACCTGCAGTTTCCTCCTCCTTCCTGCACAATCTACACACGGTTTCTCCGTGATACATACCTATCTTGTTCATGTACACCCTCAGACCACAGTACCCTGTAATGAGACCCATGATCCTCCCGAGTTGTGCTCTGCCCAGGACATCTGCTGCCCCTTTGTGCCGTAGATCTAGAGAAACAATGACTTTTTTAAGACATTATTTCCCAGGACGCATGATTTCACAGCGTGGGGATATCGAAAGGTCACTTCGGTCACCGGACCTGTCACCTTGTGACTACTTTTTATGGGGCTACTTAAAAACTCAAGTTTACATTAACAAACCACGTACGCTTGAAGAGCTTTCAGAAAACATAACTCAAGAAATTAAAAGGATTCCACACGCCATGCTTGAAAGGACTGGACAATTTCGCCAACCGTCCACAAGAATGCCTCGACATAAATGGACGCCACCTAAGTGATCTGATTTTTCAACGTTGATTATTAAAAAAATGTATTTTTTGCAAATGGCAATGCACCATTTATGTATAAAAACAATAAATTTTAAAATTGATTCGAAATTAAATGTGTGAATCATTTCAAAAACTCTGTATATAAAAAATAAGTTTTGTTTTAATTTAATATCATTTAACTGTATTAATTTTTAATGCGAAGAAAAAATATTATTATTAATTGAAACACTAAGTGGGTATTACACACCAACACAAATCAACCTTTTAAATTTTGTGTTTAAAGGTTGAACAAACCAAAATAAACCTTGTTTCTTGTTTGTTGAATTGTCTCCCCGCAGAGGAGTTGCGACTAGCTGCACCTATTGAGAGGATTTAGACGTCCCTCGTGGTACCCGAGTCTTAACACACACACTTACAACACTAAATTTACGACTTTAAATTACTGAATGTAAAATATAACACTTAAATGTCAGCTGTTTACTTACAAAGTGGTTACAAGAACATTGTTCATTATAAAAGTAACAAAAATAATTCATTCAAGTGTGGTTGTTGTAATTTATTTGGTATTATTTTGTAAATCCATCGCTCAATTACAAACAACAACATTAAAAATACGCTATACAAACTGAACTTGAATTCTAACTTTGAAATAGTTAGCGTTAAGAATTTACCTGTTATAACTTATAACAGTCAGCATTCTAAAATTAAAACTTAACAAATATGAAAATCGATAAAACCAAAATAAACCTTGTTTCTTGTTTGTTGAACTGTCTCCCCGCAGAGGAGTTGCGACTAGCTGCACCTATTGAGAGGATTTAGACGTTCCTCGTGGTACCCGAGTCTTAACACACACACACACACACACACACACACACACAACACTAAATTTACGACTTTAACACTTAACACACACTTACATTTAGGGAGGCGATAATAGCCTCAATGTGCTTTTCGCCTTAAAAAAAAAAAAAAAAAAAAACACAAAAAAACAAATGTCGAATTGTCTATGGAACCGTAAATATCTTATACAGCGGGGCCTCAACTTAGGAATTTAATTCGTTCCGGAAGACGTTTCGTAAGTTAAGGCGCATTTTACATGTCAATTGCCTAATTTGTTCCACCACCACCCCAAATAAACATTTATGTCAAATATGGAAGACATTTGCATTAATGAAACACAGATAAAACCTGAAATATAAAATGTATTAATTACACACACAATATGTACTACATTACATATACATAATACTAATACAAAATAATGTACGTAATAAAGTTTCGGATACGTAGCGTGGGAGGAGGTGGTGACGGGGGTTGTCGATATGGAGGAGGAGGAGGAGGAGGAGATGAACGCGGAGAGCTGAGAGAGAGCGTAAATGCAAGCATACACAGTGTATTACAAAATAAAATTTAACACTGAGTATTTAACACTAAGAATTGAAAACACTTCTTATAATTTTTACACTTTTTAGAACGTAATTTTTAATTATCATCACTTTCATTTGGCTTTTTGGGTTCACTTTCACCTTCTCCAGTTTCTTCTGGCGTACGTTTGGTGAAATAACGGTCCCGCAACGATTGTTTTTGCCGACTTCTAAGGATGTTTCTGAAATGCGTTAGGCAAGTGTCATCAAAATGTGCGGCTGCCCAATTAGTAAACACATTTTCGGGGTGTTTTTTCGCGTCCTTCCGTCAGCTGAGACACGTTTTGTAAATTTAAATTTGCGTTAGTAAAGTCATCCGTAAGTTGAGGCCCCGCTGTATTTTTAAATGCGGTACACTGGCATGAGTTGTGAATCTGCATAATGCATTATGAATAACCATTAATATGCATGGGTGTGTGTGCGCGCGCGTGCGCTCGTGTGAGTGTATGCGTATGCGTGTATATGTGTGTGTGTGTGTGTGTGTGTAAGAGAGAGAGAGAGAGAGAGTGTGTGTGTGTGTGTGTGTGAGTGCGCGCGCGTGTTTGTGTGAGAGTTTGTATGAGCGTGCATGCGTGCGCGTGTGAGAGTGTATGTGTGTGTGTGTGTGAGAGTATGTGTGTGTGTGTGTGTGTGTGTGTGTGTGTGTATTTGTTTGTGTGGGTGTGTGAGAGAAAGTGTGTGTGTGTGTGTGTGTGTGAGAGAGAGAGAAAGAAGTGTGAGTGCGCGCGCGTTTGTGTGAGAGTTTGTATGTGTGTGTGTGTGCATGTGTGTGTGTTGAGAGTGTGTGTGTGTGTGTGTGTGTGTGTGTGTGTGTATGTGTGTGTGTGTGTGTGTGTGTGTGTGTGTGTGTGTGTGTGTGTGTGTGTGTTTGTGTGTGTGTGTGTGTGTGTGTGTGTGAGTGTGTGTGTGTGTGTGTGTGTGTGTGTGTGTGTGTGTGTGTGTGTGTGTGTGTGTGTGTGTGTGTGTGTGTGTGTGTGTGTGTGTGTGTGTGTGTGTGTGTGTGTGTGGTGTGTTTGTGCGAGAGAGTGTGTGTGTATGTGTGTGGTGTGTGTTTGTGTGAGAGAAAGTGTGTATGTGTGTTTGTGTGAGAGAAAGTGTGTGTGTGTGTGTGTATAATCATACTAGCACTACGCGCGCGAAGCTTAAACTGCTTCAGTAATGTAATAATTTATCATTAAAAATATATTAACAAAAACATTATCATCAAATAATTCACCAAACTCGTGATTACGAAAAAGACACAATATCCAGAATACACGTTTGCCGGCTACAAACATATTACATTCGAATTGAAACGTTGAAAAACTAATATAACACCGATTACACTTTAATGTTTAATTTGAATTTATTATTTTTCCTGAAAGCTAACACAATTGTTCCAATCCACTACACGTTGGTCTATTTTTTGAATTCTTTTGACATGAGCACCTACTCTATTACATTACACAAGATTAATAATAAAAGTGCCTTCCATACAGCCATTTCATTTTTAATTAAGCTTGGCGATGATAACCTCTTTAGTTTTTCGCCGAGAAAAAATATATTACTTGAGCTGTGGAATATTTTTTCTAACTGCAAACTTGCAAATATCACCTTCACACCTTTAGGGGATGAATTCTAGAAAAGGCCGAAACGTATGTCTAATTATTTGTGTCGATTTTTTTCGAATTACGATTGAAACAATCTTCCCTAATTCAAATATTTGTTTTTAGTGTTTTGTTAAATTTTAAAAAAAAATCTGTTAAAAAACATGTTTTTAATGCAAAAATTTGTACACTCGTTTCATCCCTTTCGTAAGGGAAATATGAAAAATGCTGAAATATATGTTTCATTATTTTTGTGTTTTTTGAGTACTTTCATAAGTTTCCAGAAAACGTGTTCAGACGTACTTTTCTAACGGAAAAAAATATTCACCCTGTCAATAAATGACAAAAAAAATTTTCGAATGAAAAACTTTATATTTCATTTTTTAATTTCCATCCCCTTTTAATCTCTTTAGGGGATGAATTAAGGTAAATACTGAATTACGTGTTTCATAATTTGTGTTTTACAATTTGTTTGTTTAATTTTAAGAAAATTCGATAAAAATATATTTTCCCCAGTGAAAACATGTATACATCTTTTTGACATTTTTAACACCTTTGGGGGATGAATTCGAAAAAATGCTGAAATACGTGTTTGTGTATGTACATCTAGAATTTAGGATAAAAAAACATTTCCAATTAAAATTTCAAACTTTTTGTTACATTTTTAACCCCTTTTAGTCCCTTTATGAGATGCATTTTGACATGGTGAAAAATATATTTCATTTGTGTTTGTAATTAATTATGTGAAGGTCAATAAATGACAAAAAAAATAATTTTTCTACTGAAAAACTTTATATCACATTTTTTTATTTTCCATCCCCTTTTAATCTCTTTAGGAGGTGAATTCGGGTAAATATTGAATTATGTGTTTCATATTTGCGTTTTACAATTTGTTTGTTTAATTTTAAGAAAATTCGATAAAAAGATATTTTCCTCAGTGAAAACATGTATACATCTTTTGACATTTTTAACACTTTTAGGGGATGAATTCGGAAAAATGCTGAAACACGTGTCTGTGTATGTGCATCTAAAATTTAGGATAAAAAAACACTTCCAATGCAAAATTTTTAACTTTTTGTTTCATTTTGTAACCTGTTTTAATCCCTTTAAGAGATGCATTTTGAAGATGGTGAAAAATATATTTCATTTGTGTTTGAGCAATTATGTGAAGTTTCAAGCAGATCCGAAAAAAACATACTTTTCCCAATAAAAATAGTTTTACCCCTTTTTACTCATTCAGGGGTTGAATTCTGGAAAATCTTTTCTCAGTTCGCCCTTACATGGTGGCACTAAGATACCCTGAAAACATCAAGTCACTAGCTATTTCAGTTCTGCCTGTGCGTTGATTAGTCAATTAACGTTGACTTTTACAAACAGAGACTTTTGCAAAAACACGATGAATCGATTTCGAGATATGTTTTCGATTTTTTTTCTGTCTGTATCACCGTTACCGTTCGAACCAGACTCAGAAAAAACTAATTGAATATAAGAAATAATATTTTTCATCGTACTGCACCGAGAGCACTCACTTCCGTCACCTGCCACTTCCACATCTCTCAGCCATGTGTCACGGAAACTTTTCTCCAGTGTTCACATTTAGTTGCATGTTTGTCCACCAGTGCACTGGCTTTCCTCAGCTGGTCTTATTTTTTGAACACTGTTCGCAATCAAGGACAAACAGAATGTTGTTACGTCAGCCGAAATTTTAAAATCTTTAACAATGCCTCAAAATGAACATTTTCTACACACATGCTCAGGATCGATTTGCAAACAACTTTCCTAATTTCGTCTGTCTGTGTGTGACGAAATGTTTAGGCACGATAACGAGAGAAAACACCTATCGACTAAAAATCGTAACAAACTTATCGCTTGGAATAAAACAGAACTTATCTCAGCGTTGTCGCTCGATAATTGTAGGGGCTGACAATTTTCAAAGAGGTTAAGTACGGGTCAAGTGGGGTATCACAGTTTAAGGAAATTTTGCGCTGAATCCGAATATGCCATTGGAATTAAAGAAATTTGAGTTTTTAAGCCCTTATTAGGCAAAAACCGTTAGATTTTGGAATTTTGTCTTGAATTTGAATTGGACATTTAGTTTAGCAAATATATCGAAAACTTTAGGCTTTACGTGTCCTAATACTACTTCTTGTTTGTTGATTTCTACTTGAAGAAGGTACTTCCACGAAGAGTGCGATACAAAATGTTTCGTAATTTTGGTAAATTACATAATTAGTTTTATTTAATTAGATTAATTTGTAATTAAAAAACAAACAGAAATTCTTTTTATATTCTTCTTATTTTCTGCTAGGATTATTGTCTTTTTTATATATCTTTTTTTTACTATATCTTTTTTTTACTTTTTTTGGTGTTTAACGTCCGACTATTGTGCACACTTGGGCTAATGCAGACGATGGGATGATTTATAGCGTATGAAAATGTCAAGGCCTGGCCGGGAATCGAACCCGGGTCCTCGGGGTGAAAGCCCAGTACGCTATCAACTAGGCCACGAAGCGGCAAAAAAAAACTACTGTAGAGAGTATAGAGTATACTATATTACTATAGAGAGTATAGAAGTTTTTGAAGATGGAGGTTCTCCGAAACGCGTCAACGAAAATAGAATTGACGAAGCTAGGGAAGGCAGATCATTATACTGAACATAGTGAAAAAAAACAGCTTTACACATGTATTTACTTGATTCACAATGGACAGGGAAAATATTTTCAAATATACCGGAGAAGTTATTAAACAAAGCTAGAGAAAAGCGGAAAAGTTATTGTCTGAAAAATCAATAAATAGACACGAGGCATAAATGAATACAGTAAAATTTGCGAGTGAGGGAGGCAAGCTGAAAATGTCAAGCTCAATCAAGGAAGTGACGTAATATAACTTTATTCGCACAGCACACATATGCCTTACTGACATGAAAGAAGCAAATTTCCGAAAAAACCACTGTTGGCTTCATTCGCGCCGATTACGGGGGTAAAATAGGCGCAATTTTTCACTTTTCTTGTAACTGTGAAGTGAAAATAAAAGAATTTTGAAAGCTTTTACGTACACGCTATTTTAAAAGGTTAAAGGATTTTAGTGCATAAATTTACTAAACTTACAAATGCTATCTCCCGCGCGCGCGCACTATCTCTCTCTCTCTCTCTCTCTCTCTCTCACACACACACACACACACACACACACAAACACAAAATCATTCTCTCTCTCTCTCTCTCTCTCTCTCACACACACACACACACACACACACACACACACATTTTTGTAACTGTGAAGTGAAAATAAAAGAATTTTGAAAGATTTAAGTACACACTATTTTTAAAGGTTAAAGGATTTTAGTGCACAAATTTACTAAACTTACAAATGCTATCTCCCGCGCGCGCGCACAAACTCTCTCCTCCTCTCTCTCTCTCTCTCTCTCTCTCTCACACACACACACACACACACACACACGCACGCACGCACAAAAACACACTCTCTCTCTCTCTCTCTCTCTCTCTCTCTCTCTCTCTCTCTCTCTCTCTCTCTCTCTCTCTCTCACACACACACTCTCTCTCTCTCTCTCTCTCTCTCTCTCTCTCTCACACACACACACACACACACACACACACACACGCGCGCACGCACGCACACACACACACTCTCAAAGTTGTACATTCTTCTACAGTGACTCTACATTTCAGTCGGTAAATTTAGTTAGACCCTGCAAAATGTGCACCAGCACACAAGTTACAAAACGGAACACTACAAAGAGATATACCGAGCATGAGGCGAGTTAAAGATGAATTCGTTTATTTGGCAAACTGCCGAAGTATACAATTGAAATGAGCTAATCTTGGGCTTGAATTATCTTAAAACGGATTTTTGTTGAACGACTGAAGCAGTAGAGAAGAAGGGCGCACAGAAATGCGCGAATTACCTTTTAACTACCTTTTTACTTTCTCTATATACGAAGTATAAAGCAAATAATCGCGGCACGCAGCTGTCTCGCTTACATAACCGAAGCGAATTCCTAAAACTATATTAACTAATCTTACTCTTTTTTGAAATTCTAATTTCACTGTCATAATCAGCATTAAAATCTGCATATATTAGCATTTCAAACTTTTACATTATTGGTACACTGAAAATAAAAAAATTACCCTGACCGCCGTTAAATTGCTCATTTCAACCGATTTTGAAAATTAAAACTAATTTTTGCAGTTTTTAACGCTGATTACGATAGTGAAATCGGATTTTTAAAAGGTATAAATTTTTAAAGATTCAAAATGACCGCCATTTGGCCGTGATAATGCAACTTTCAGAATTCGACTGACGTATTTGTTTTCAAGTCACCGAGCCGCCTGGGCTTTCACCCCGAGGACCCGGGTTCGATTCCCGGCCAGGGCTTGGCATTTTCATAAGCTATAAATCATCTCCATCGTTTGCATTAGCCCAATTGTGCACAATAGTCGGACGTTAAACACCAAAAAAAAATCAAATCTCCAAGTTAAAAATTGTTTTTACATGAATGTCTGCACAAAAGAGTTGGGGTACTAAACGAATTTACTGATTTTCATTACAAGCAGATACCCTGCAGGAGATGCAGACTAGCTGCACCTATTGAGAGGATTTAGACGTCCTTCGCGGTACTCGAGTCTAACACACACTTACTCTTACAACACTACACTTACGACTTTAACACTTTACACTCACACTTACATTTAGGAAGGCACAAAAGTGCTTTTCGCCTTAAAATAACACAAAATACAAGGAGACAAATTTTCGTTAGTATTTATTTGAAATTTTATTAGCCGCCTCGGTGGCCTAATTGACAGCGGACTGGACTTTCACCCCGAGGTTCGGGTTCGATTCCCGGACAGGGATTGGCATTTTCATACGCTATAAATCATCCCCATCGTCTGCATTAGCCCAAGTGTGCACAATCGTCGGACGTTAAACACAAAAAAAATTTAAAATTTTATTAGCTATGAAGCTAAACGAAACGTACAGCTTCATATCGCCAGAAAGTTGCAGGCCAGGACCTATCTGTCTAATCACTTTGACAGATTCAGTCCAATTCTTAGTCGCGCAGACTTAGTTAGGCCAAACGGATTACGGCGGGCGTGTGTCAATGAGCAGCGCAGGTGGCTGCAGTAGATGCGGAAACTTCACGCCAATTGAAACTGAATAAGTTAAATCACTCCCTCTTCCTTAACGCGATACAGAAACTTAATTTCAAATTTTATAGTAATGATTTCCTGTCTGACACAAAGGCCTGTTAACACGACTGTAATAATTCACCGAACACAAAGAAAAACGGGGATTTTGTTTAGCTTACTAGGTCCTCTGTAATTAGTAAAAATTTGTAAGTACAGATAAAAAATGTCTACGTAAGTTCCACCACAAAGGGCTAAACGTGAAATAAATGTTTATTTTTTAATCGCAGGTGTGGCCATAATTGAGGAATACTAGTATACGAGGTGTGTTCAGAAAGTAACGAGAATTTTTAAAATTCGCGAGCTTGGAGAGTCCGACTGTCAAACATTTTTTTATTATGTTGGTATACATGCCCTTGAAGTATGATAAAACTTTCAGCTGTTTTCATTGTTGACTTTGTCTGTGACGGTCACTAAGGTTAGACGTGTTTTTATGAGCTCGGAGATTTTCGTTTGTTAAAAGAAATTGATCAAAGAATTTGTATCAAATTTTGTGTAACAAAGCGTGTGAAATGTTAACAAAGGCCTATGGTGAGTCTGCTATGAGTAAAGCAAAAGTTTACGAGTGGTTTCCAAGAAGCCCGTGAAGACGTTGAAGATGACGAACGCCCTGGACGCTCCAGCACATCAACAACCGATGAAAAGGTGGAAACAGTGAAAGAAATGGTTATGAAGAATCGCCGAATCATAATTAGAGAGGTCGCTGATGATGTTGGCATATCGATTGGATCATGTCATGACATTGTTTCCAATGTTTTGTGTATGAAAAGCGTGGCAGCAAAATTCGTTCCAAAATTGTTGAATTTTGAACAAAAACAGCGGCGAATGGAAGTTGCTCAGGAGTCACTAAATGAAGTCAACGACGATGCAGAATTACTGAAACGTATTATAACAGGTGACGAAACATGGGTCACGGATATGACGTCGAAACTAAGGCTCAATCATCCCAGTGGAGGCATTCTGGCTCGCCAAGACCGAAAAAGGCTCGACAAGTGCGGTCGAACGTGAGGTTATGCTCACTGTGTTCTTCGATATTAACGGTATAGTGCATCATGAATTCCTGCCACCAGGTGAAACGGTCAATAAGGAGTAATACCTACAAGTTCAACGCCATTTGCGTGAAGCAATCCGAACAAACGCCTGGATCTGTGGAAAAACAATTCATGGCTTTTGCACCACGATAATTCACCAGCTTCATTGCTTGTTCGTGAATTTTTGGCCAAAAGCAGTACTGTAACGATGCCCCAGCCTCCACATTCGCCAGACATGGCGCCGTGTGACTTTGTCCTATTTCCAAAAATAAAGAGAACCTTAAACGACCGTCGTTTTACGCCGTAGATAACATTAAAAGCGCATCGCTGAAAGAACTAAAGGCTATCTGAAAGATCGAGTTTGAGAAGTGTTTCTAGGATTGGAAGAAGCGCTGGCACAAGTGCGTAATCTCCAATGGGGACTATTTTGAAGGCGACAACATCAATGTAGAAGAATCAATAAATATTTTGTACAAAAAATTAAAATTCTCGTTACTTTCTGAACACATCTATTATAATAAAAAAAATGACTGTGAGAGACAATGCAACGTTTATTTTGACGGGTACACAACGTGCATGCAAGGAAGTGTTCGTAACAAAGGCCACAAATATTACAACAAGACACAGTACAGACAATTTCTACAGTTTTGAGTCACTTACAAACAGGCCTATTTCAAGGTTCTTGTCTGATCACCTTGAGAGATAACAAGAGCACACTACGCTATCATCCAAAGCCGCTTCATTCTTTTAACTTTTACTTTATCTCAGCCTAACAGGGTTGGCAACTTAACAACGTATAAATATCCTGCGCTCCCAACATTTAAAATTTTTAACTTCTCTACTCTATGGAGTATTGTAATATCCTAACAGACGTCCACGTTGTACGACTCTTTAGAAGTTAAGAAGCATTATCGCGTGGACGTTCAATACGAGATTCTGGAGTGGGGTGTTGCGGGGAGGCTGAGTAATACTAGAAATTTATGAGTTCAGAATAAATTTAAAAAATCAAAACAAACACTGACGTCACAGTTTTTCGTTTACACTTAAACAATGCTTTTAGAGACTTCAAATTTTACACTGATAAATTCACCTTCAATGTATTGTACTAGCTTTGTTTACGACCTTTGAAATCTTATCATTTTACTCATATTTACACAGGAAAACACCCAGGGATCTTTAACGTCATCGATATTATTTTTTAAAATTTTTTTATTATTTTTTTTTAACGTCAGACTATTGTCCACACTTGTGCTAATGCAGACGATGTGATGATTTATAGCGTATGAAAATGCTAAGCCCTGGCCGGGAATGGAACCCGGGCTCTCGTGGTAAAATCCTAGTATACTATCAACTAGGCCACCGAGGCGGCCGTCATCGATATTAAATATCACCAACACAACAACCCCAAAACACTACTTTTTCACATTTTTAATATACCCGAAAAAACTAGATATCCTCAAGAGAACTATTAAGGAAAAAAATTGAATTGGTATGCATAATTGCGCAAAAACAGTCATAATTTGCCAACATAAATTCTATAGATAAAATTTTTGACATTCTATAAAAATAGAAACCAAAGGTCCTTAAAATTTATTTCGGGTTTTTATGTGGAATCGTTAAACAATTATCACTTACTTGTTTTACAGCAACTAGACCTAAATTACAATAGCAACCTGTTTAAATATCACACAAACACAATTTCAACCGTTAGAATATTCTGACATATGATGCTTCACAGAAAAACCTATTTAAAAGTAGTGGTTGCGGGATATCGGAAGCCCCACATTCCTCCTCCCACCCCCTAGTCAATGTCCATCTAATAGACTAGCTGCACCTATTGAGAGGATTTAGACGTCCCTCACGGTACCCGAGTCTAATACACACAACACTCTGTGTGTGTGTCTGTTTGTCTGTCTATGTGTGTCTGTCTGTGTGTCTGTCTGTCTGTTTGTGTCTGTGTCTGTGTGTGTGTGTGTGTGTGTGTGTGTGTGTGTGTGTGTGTCTGTGTGTGTGTGTGTGTGTGTGTGTGTGTGTGTGTGTGTGTGTCTGTGTGTGTGTGTGTGTCTGTGTGTGTGTGTGTCTGTCTGTGTGTGTCTGTCTGTGTGTGTGTGTGTCTGTCTGTGTGTGTGTGTCTGTCTGTGTGTGTGTGTGTGTGTGTGTGTCTGTCTGTGTGTGTGTGTGTCTGTCTGTCTGTGTGTGTGTGTGTCTGTGTGTGTGTGTGTGTGTGTGTGTGTGTGTGTGTGTGTGTGTGTCTGTGTGTGTGTGTGTCTGTCTGTCTGTGTGTTTGTGTCTCTCTGTGTGTCTGTCTGTGTGTGTCTGTCTGTGTGTGTGTGTGTGTGTGTGTGTGTGTGTGTGTGTGTGTCTGTCTGTGTGTGTGTGTGTGTGTGTGTCTGTGTGTGTCTGTCTGTGTGTGTGTGTGTGTGTGTGTGTGTGTGTGTGTGTCTGTGTGTGTGTGTGTGTGTGTGTGTGTCTGTCTGTCTGTGTGTGTGTGTGTGTGTGTGTGTGTGTCTGTCTGTCTGTCTGTTGTGTGTCTGTGTGTGTGTGTGTGTGTGTGTGTGTGTGTGTGTGTGTGTGTCTGTGTGTGTGTGTGTGTGTGTGTGTGTGTGTGTGTGTGTGTGTGTGTCTGTGTCTGTCTGTCTGTGTGTGTGTGTGTGTGTGTGTGTGTGTGTGTCTGTCTGTGTGTGTGTGTGTGTCTGTGTGTGTGTGTCTGTGTGTGTGTGTGTGTGTGTGTGTCTGTCTGTGTGTGTGTGTGTGTGTGTGTGTGTGTGTGTGTGTGTGTGTGTGTGTGTGTGTGTGTGTGTGTGTGTGTCTGTCTGTGTGTGTGTGTCTGTCTGTGTGTGTGTGTGTGTGTCTGTCTGTGTGTTTGTGTCTCTCTGTGTGTCTGTGTGTGTGTCTGTCTATCTGTGTGTTTGTGTGTGTGTGTGTGTGTGTCTGTCTGTCTGTGTGTGTGTGTGTGTGTGTCTGTCTGTGTTTTGTGTCTGTCTGTGTGTGTCTGTGTGTGTGTGTGTTTGTGTCTGTGTGTGTGTGTGTGTGTGTGTGTGTGTGTGTGTGTGTGTGTGTGTGTGTGTGCGCGCGCGTGTGTGTTAGACTCGGGTACCGCGAGGGACGTCTAAATCCTCTCAATAGGTGCAGCTACTCTGCGGGGTTCAAAAGTAAGTAAGTATATATACATATATATATATATATATATATATATATATATATATATATATATATATATATATATATATTATTAAATATCTTAAAAACGCGTCACTTACATAGGCGCCACAGTAAATTTTGCCCGACCTGTCCAAAAGGCTAATGCCGCACTGCCAAAATGTTACGGTAGGTACGTTTCAAAAAAGCCCAACATTATCAGTTAGTTCCTGTATCCAGAATAAATTTTAGGCCCAGTACAGCAAATTATTCTCAGTGTTTCGCATAAAAAAATATATTAAATTTATTTTTGTTATTCTTTTTCTTGAACGGTCTGAAAGAGCACATCCACCATTTATGTTTGTAAAAAATACATTAGCATTCTAGGCTTTTACCCCGAGGAACCGGGTTCGATATCCGGCCAGGGCTTGGAATTTTCATACGCTATAAATCATACCCTCGTCTGCATTAGCCCAAGCGTGTACAATAGTCGGACGTTAAACACAAAAAAAAACTGATTTTGGCAACTTTTAGACAGAAATATCCACCTATTATCTTGTTCTGTATACCACTACACTCCTTAAGAAAGCAGAAGTTCTGTACAGACCAAGAGAGAAACGTTTCCCAACCAAACAATTCATCAACTACGCGTACCACTTCTAGTAAATTATAAAAAAATAATTAATTGAACCACTAATAAAAAAAAATCATTCAAACACAATATTCTACATACAATATCTTGGTTCTCAATGACCTATGAACTCATTATCTATTTTATTAGGCCCATAAGAACATGAACTAATTCAAAGAGCGCATCTGTAAGTTAATGGTCTGATAAAAGTCATTAAACGCTAGGAAATTAGTATTGAACTGTGAGACATATTAGGCTTATTGGCGGAAAACTTAGAGGCAAAGAGAATTTTAACAAACGAGAAAATAATTTGGGAAGCCAACAAGTAGGCTACATTTTTGGAATAAAGTTTCTGACGCCTGTATGTTTCAGCAAAAATAGGGTTAAAAGAGCACATCTCTGACCGAACACAGTATTTAAATAATCCACTGATAATTAAATTTCACTATATGCAGGCCTATATATACTCATCAGGGGTATTCACATATTGTGATTATAAAATAAATAAACCTAATAATTTTTTGTTTTTTTTTAACGTCCGGCTATTGTGCACACTTGGTCTAATGCAGACGATGGGATGATTTATAGCGTATGAAAATTTTCAAGCCCTGGCCGGGAATCGAACCCGGGTCCTCGGGGTGAAAGCCCAGTATTCTATCAACTAGGCCACCGAGGCGGCTATAAGCCTAATACAGGGCAGCAATATAAGAAGACAATTAATTAATGTTATATACTTTAAAGCATTTGAGTATTTTTGTAATAACGTTACGCCTATAAAGAAACTTGCCCATTTCAAGTAATACGAGGGTTGATCAAATATAAACGAGACTGACTTTCTAAAAACTTTTCCGTTGGACATTGAACTCTAAAGGGTGGGGTTTCAGGTAGCCTGGGAGATTTGGGACGGGCGTAGACGGGCAACATTTCCGTTCGGACCCTTCAGTATAAAACTATACAATGAGTGAGAGTGAAGTGCACGTTTCCGTGGAGCAGAGAATTATTATTAAGTTTTTGGCCAAGGAGGGGGTCAATCCGACTGAAATCTTTCGTAGATTGACGGCTCAATACGGGGACAGGACCCTGTCAAGAGCTCGCGTTTTTGCTTGGCACAAGGAATTTGCCGAAGGACGGGAAGCAGTAGAAAACCTCAGCCATGATCGTCGTCCGACCACTTCCGTCACGGACGAAAACATTGATGCTGTTCGGAAGCTCCTGGACGAAGACAGACGTATATCGCTGCGATTTATTGCAGATGAACTCCAGTTGAGCTATGGTAGCGTTTAAAAAATCGTTACATCAAACCTGGAACTCAGCAAAGCATCTGCAAGGTGGGTTCCACGAATTTTGACCGACGTTCACAAACGGAATCGTTTGGAGATTTGCCAGCGACTATTGACCCAATTTGAACGAGATGGTGAAGCATTATTAAACCGGATTGTCACCTGTGACGAAACATGGGTTCACCATTACACTCCCGAGTCGAAACAGGCAAGTATGGAGTGGCGGAAGAGGGGAGAGAGGGCGCCTCTGAAGGCCAAATCACGATCGTCGGCCGGGAAGGTAATGGCTACTGTATTTTTCAACAATCAAGGCGTCTTTCACGTCGATTTCCTCCATCAACGACGCACAATAAATGCACAATATTATTGCGATGTTTTAGAGGCCGCAAAACAGTCTTTTCGTAGGAAAAGGAAATCTAAACCGGCGAGAAACGTCATTCTTCTTCACGATAATGCCCGACCACATTCGGCGAACGCTACGAGGCTTAAACTCGATCAAATTGGCTGGGAACCAATGGAACATCCCCCATACAGTCCAGACTTATCACCCTGCGACTATCACCTGTTTGGGCCACTCAAAGAGGCGCTTGGAGGCCAGCGTTTCGAAGACGATTCTGCGGTGGAGACCTTCGTGCTTCAATGGCTCAATGAAAGCCCGAGAACTTTTTACGAAGATGGAATTAAAAAACTTCCAATCCGGTGGGAAAAATGTGTTACTCGTGCGGGAGACTATGTAGAAAAATAAGTTGTATCAAGAATAATTTGTAAGTAAGCAATAAATTTTTTAAAAAATCAGTCTCGTTTATATTTGATCAACCCTCGTAGTTCAAAGTAGGCATATTATAAAACTTACAACCTCTATTTTTAACAAATAACCATGCATCTAAAATACAAAGATTCTAACATAAACTGACAGTGAATTAATGACAGTTGATTAATGAACATTTTGATTAAAACACCAAATCTTTGATTTTGTTAAGAAACATCAATCATACTTAAATTTGGGAAGTCAACAAGTAGGCTACATTTTTGGAATAAAGTTTCTGACGCCTGTATGTTTCACCTATCTGTTTAGCCTTATTTTAAATTATTACTAATTAATAAATAATTGCTTTATGCACTATGTCTGTATAGCATTAGAATGTTTTAATAGTTTACGATAAAACCGTGTTAAATGTGTATATATTTTCTCCGAAGATGCAAATATCTTGGAATAGTCTACGATTCAAATATTAAGTGGAATGTTCATGTAAACAAGATTGTCACTAAAACTCAATACTTGGTATGTTTTTTATAAACTCAAGAACATGTCAAAATTGCAGACTTACTATGGCCTTTTTCATAGCATTGCAACGTATGGCTTAATTGGATGGGAAGGTATCTATGCATCACCGGATGCACTAGATAGACTTCAAAAGCAAATGTTATAAATTATTGGCATTCAAGAACAGGATCCTGATAGACCATTAAGTATTTGCCTTAAAATCTGTAGTGTATCAATACAGTGACTTAAAAGAAGGATTTGTGCAGAATCCTCGCAATACTCGCTGCAGAAGTGTCAGATTACAGAAACAATCCTTAACAGTTGGTCAAAGAGGTTATATATATTATGCCAAGAAATAGTACAATGTTCTTCCAAATGCTTTAAAAACCTCATAATGTGGATCTAAAACTCTAAAAAAAAGTTGAAAGAAAAATTTTAAAAAATTAATGTACAAATCTTTTATAAGTAATTTTTTTTTTGTTAATTTCATAATATAAAAATGTTTTTGTGTTAAATATGCGTTAAATTTAAATTTTATAATAATAACAGTGAGAGATACAATTTTTAAAAGTATTTACATAAGTAAGGAATCAATTTTAAGGACCAACCAGGGCATTTTGCCTCCTGTAGGTCCTTCATATTTTGTATTATATTGTATAATTTTTGAAGGAATGTTGGTTATAAATATAAATAAATAAATATAGGGGGTATATATATATATATATATATATATATATATATATATATATATATATATATATATATTGCGGGACAGTGCTATTTTGTAAAGTTTGTAATATTCATTTGCTAAGCAAAAATAGGGTTAAAAGATCTTTGACTAAACACAGTATTTAAATAATCCACTGATAATTAAATTTCATTCTATGCAGGCCTATATATACTCATCAGGGGTATTCACATACTGTGATTAAAATAAAGAAGCCTAATAATTTTTGTTTTTTTTTGTGTTTAACGTTAGACAATTGTGCACACTTGAGCTAATGCAGACGATGAGATGATTTATAACGTATGAAAATGCTAAGCCCTGGCCGGGAATCGAACCCGGGTCCTCGGGGTGAAAGCCCAGTACGCTATCAACTAGGCCACCAAGGCGGCTGCTTTGGTTTCGGTATTTTTCCTTAGTTGAAGAACACGTGCATGACGTAACCGCTTACAGTACATTCGAAATTAATATAAACGTATATAATTGCGGTTAATATTGCTAGTTTTTAACAACATAACCAGAAACGTATGTTTTCACACACGTGGTTTCAGCAGGACAGCCAACACCATGACTTTCTTGGAACAGTGTTCACGCACAAGTGATTTCAAAGGGGTTGTGTCCTCAATGCTCCCCTGTTTTATCGCCACCTGACTTTCTTGTGGCGACACCTTAAGGATGCTGCTTACAAAACACCCCGGACTACAAGGATAAATCGAAAAGTGTCGCTGCGATTTTTCCAAAAAACGTTACAACGTAACGTCCTATTCGGCTGTATGAATCGCGTAACGGAGCGTCGTTACGTTCAACAGCTTTGTAAGTAACTCGTACAACATAGCTTACTTATTTACCTTCACCCCGAGGATCCGGGTTCGATTCCCGGCGAGGGCTTGGCATTTTCATACGCTATAAATCATCCCACCGTCTGCATTAGCCCAAGTGTGCACAATAGTCGGACGTTAAACACCAAAAAAAAAAAAAAAAAGAAATATAAGGTAGCGTCACTTTTTGAACACACTGTATGAAAAAACAATACTCAAGACGTTGAACCAAATTTGGAAAGGAATTAACGGTTCGAAAATTAAGCGAAACGTCGTTCATTTTCGTCTTTTTAATTTAAACGAACTGAATTTTCGTTTACTATATCGACTTGACTTATATAGCCTATCTTCAAATCTGACAAAAATTTCACCAAAACTGACAAAGCGATTTTGAAAAATTACGTGATTTCCAGTTTGCCTATAACTCCCGAAAAGGATTTTTAAGGCAATGGTCACCCATTCGTGTTGTTTACAAGGGCTACATTAGCGCCCATAACAGTGTTAGAATGATCAAAAAAACTAATTTTTAACGGATTTAACCTTTTAAATTTTCGAGAAGTACAGCAAACCTTATTTAAATGCCAAATTTTACCCGAACAGTCAATAAACGTAGTCTCCAACGATGTGTACACACACAGGTGTATTTTTGTAGCAAAATATGTTGAGCTTTAAAAAAAAATAAAAAAAAGGTAGCAGTGGCATGACTGCCGACAGAAGTGACTACTTCTTATCACGGGTTATGGCTATATATTTTACATCACAAAATAAAATGTATAGTCGATTTTCAAAATCATGAGTACGTTCATTTCAGTTTAATATATTTCTAAATACAATATTATATGATTTTATGGTTTTTTGCCAAAACATAGATTTTTGCTACTCGACACTAGAATAGGCTATAACTGACCATGGGAGAAGCATGGAGTCCCAAATGTATTCCTGCTACTCTTAATATCTGACCCTGTGACTTATTGTCATTGTAAATGCCAACTTTAATGGAAACAGCAATATTTTAATTTGGAAAGGCAGGTCGTTTGAAATTATAAGACTGTTTCAATTAAAATCATTGCAAATGTAAGCTTATAAACAATAATTTTATAATAAATAATAACAGGGATTCAGATTTTTAAAACGGAAATACATCTATGTCCATCTCAGGTACTACATAGTTAGTTTTAACATTCATTTTAAATTTCATCTCAATCGGTCAAGTAGTTAATGTGTGATTGAATAACAAACAAAAACACACACATAAACTTTCAAATTTAAAATATTATATTAAGAAGTATAAAATATTATTAAAACATCACTGTTCTAGCCTTGTTTCTAGCCTTGTTCTAACATCAATAGTAGTAACACATTTCACAAAACTGAATACTAAATAATTCAGTTGCACTGGGTATTATAATGGCATTTAAATATTTATTATTCACACCTACCAATACATAATAACGTATAAAACGTCACTGTTACACAGTTAACACTTGTCATAAAACTAAAATACTAAATAAAGTTGGACTGGGTAAGTAGTACAATGGCGTTTAAAGTAATTTAAATATTTATTATTCACACTACCAATGGCGTTTAAAGTAATTTAAATATTTATTATTCACACTACCAATATATAATAACGTATAAAACGTCACTGTTACACAGTTAACACTTGTCATAAAACTAAATACTAAATAAAGTTGGACTGGGTAAGTAGTACAATGGCGTTTAAAGTAATTTAAATATTTATTATTCACACTACCAATATATAATAACGTATAAAACGTCACTGTTACACAGTTAACACTTGTCATAAAACTAAATACTAAATAAAGTTGGACTGGGTAAGTAGTACAATGGCGTTTAAAGTAATTTAAATATTTATTATTCACACTACCAATATATAATAACGTATAAAACGTCACTGTTACACAGTTAACACTTGTCATAAAACTAAATACTAAATAAAGTTGGACTGGGTAAGTAGTACAATGGCGTTTAAAGTAATTTAAATATTTATTATTCACACTACCAATATATAATAACGTATAAAACGTCACTGTTACACAGTTAACACTTGTCATAAAACTAAATACTAAATAAAGTTGGACTGGGTAAGTAGTATAATGGCGTTTAAAGTAATTTAAATATTTATTATTCACACCTACCAATACATAATAACGTATAAAACGTCACTGTTACACAGTTAACACTTGTCATAAAACTAAACTAAATAAAGTTGGACTGGGTAAGTAGTATAATGGCGTTTAAAGTAATTTAAATATTTATTATTCACACCTACCAATACATAATAAACGTATAAAACGTCACTGTTACACAGTTAACACTTGACACAAAACTAAATAATTAAGTTGGACTGGGTAAGTAATATAATGGCGCGAACATACAAGTTTTCACTTCAAAAATACATTTTAAAACAAAAATATATATAAGAGCGTGATTTGTGACGGCAAACTGATTTTTTTTCCGTGCAAAACATACATCCGTGCCCCGCCATAAGAAGTAGTCACTTCAAAAATCAATGTAATTAATTGTAGTGAACAGTAATTGTATTATATTTTATCACTTAAGTGCTTTAGAATTTTCAGTTTTTAAGGAAAGAGAAATTTTAAAATTATATTTTATAATAAAAAACGTAACTGGATCAGGAACAATAGCGACGAATATTTTGGGATTTACCGATGATTTGGCGATTCTGTCATTGGAAATGGCGGAGACGGAAAGACAGTTCACAAGTTTGGACAATATAGCCAGGAAAATTGGATTGAAGATCTATGAGAAGACGGAAATTATGGCTACGAAACCACCCGCTTTTAAAAAACTTAATATCAACGGGAGCAGCATAAAACTAGTAAAACAATTTAAATATCTATGCGAAATTATCTGCCGTAACTTGGACGAAAAACCTGCAATATTGAATAGAATAGCGAAGCTCAAGAAAGCACAATTTTTAAAGTGGTCAACTTATAACAAAAAAAGTCCAAAGTAAGACACTACAGTTCTGTGGTTCTACGCTCGCGAGACCCTTTTCCAGATCAAGAATAATGCTAGGATCAGTTACTGAAGATCGAGAGAAGAATCATTAGGACATGTTTAAATAAAGGTTACCAGAAAGATGGTTTCCGGAGAGTCGCTACCAACGAGACAGTGTACAAACAGGAAGACCCAATTACAAGTGTTATAAAAAAACGAAGAATTGCCCATCTCTTCCACATCCTTAGGATGCCCAATAGCAGGATTCTGATTAATAGGACGACCCAAGGACACTACGTCTCGTAGACTCTGAAAGATCTGCAAGAGATTTGCGGATGGAGGATGCAACGGACAGAACGAGAATTAGAAGCATTCTGAAAAACATCAGGTTTGACGTAGGAAAGCCAGAACGAGGTCAGGGGGCGGAGATCGGATAGGATGAAGGAGTATTGGAGGAAGAAGTTGGAATCCTCACAGTGCACTAACACGGATAAAAAGAAGAGACCGAAATATTGGCTCAAAGTGGTTCCATGTGGCTTTAAAATTTAAAAAAACATAATAAAAAGGCAAAGGTCTTTTCAGAGCGACCGTCAATTAAGTCCAAATTGCTAATTTACCTCATGCATTCGGAACGGATAAGCACTATAAGAAGAAAATAATAAAAATTAATAAATAAAACAAACTAATTGTTTTTTTATTTTATAACAAAGCAAATTTTCATTTCTATTTTCTCAAAAAGCAAATTTTCAACCACGTTTATAAAAGTAAGAACGGCAATCGGTGGTTACAGGAGGTAAAGAAGGACATGGAGGAGATGGGCGTAACGGAGGACATACTCCAGGACAGAAATACACTTAAGAGGATGATACGAAACTTCAAGGAAAAGAAGAAGTGGCATCTAGACGGAGTTTTTTTTGTGTTTAACGTCTGACTATTGTGCACACTTGGGCTAATGCAGACGGTGGGATGATTTATAGCGTATGAAAATGCCAAGCCCTCGCCGGGAATCGAACCCGGATCCTCGGGGTGAAAGCCTAGTACGCTATCCACTAGACCACCAAGGCGGCTACTCTAGACGGAGGAAGGAGCAGAGTGAAAGAATGAAGACTTACTGGAAAGCCAGAAAGGAGAAGAATAAGAACTAAAATTGATGCATTTAATTATTTTATGTGGTCCTCAGATGGCCAAAAAAAAAAAAACTATACTAAGCCTACTGCACTTACTATAACAATAAGATTAAAATAAGGGTGGAACAATAAAGACAGCTCTGAATGTTAGATGTCGATACGCCGTAACACCTGATGAACACTGCGATCTGTGTTTAGTGATTATTTCGACTCCAGTTCATATTGCAGTATCAATTAGCAGTTCGGTTAGCGCGAGACCGAGGTATGGCCGCAAAGTGGGCGGGGGCGGGGGAGCCGGGCTCTGTTTTCTAAAAATGTTTTAACTAGTTTTGTTGTTTATACGTTATGTGAAATGGAAAACGAAATTCAATGAGTCCGAAGGTAGCGCAGTCTACAGTCACAACAGAAAAACAGTTTCATATGCTTATAAATTTATAAAACGAGAAGCGGACGACTCGTGTTTGATATGAGCCACGACAGAGCCGCCGTTGCCACTGTCTTCAAAGCGCAAGATTACAAAAATAAACTAAGTTAAAAAATCGGCGGTTTAATAGTTTTTAAACCCATCAAGAAATTCTGTTACTGAACCAAAAATAAAAATCATGTATAATGTTTTCTCTTCCTTTTTATTATAATTAAAATAATTCGTTTAACAATATGATAGGCTTTTTATAGCCGATCAGCTGTTCAATGAAATCAGCTGATCGTTACGAATATAAAACGACTGACCTTTTACTATAACTACAGTAAATAAACACGACACGATACTTGTATACATATCTTCAAACTAATTACATATGCAGCAAATATATAATTGATAACAAACAGCCCTTAGGTCCCTCATTTAAAAGGCCTTTATACTGAAATTATACAGGGTATTTGAAAAAGAACTCCCTAGTTTTAATGTGCCCTACACAGTGACATACACCATTCTAGTTGGTGGTATTTAATTCATCAACTGTCCCAAGTTTTTTTTCACGTAAATGTTGAAATTCAGTTCCTGCAGTTGGCAGGCTGACGTGACCTTGAGAATAACGTCGACAGCGTTCAGTGCAGTGCAATGGCTACTCGCAAACTGAGTCTGTTATAACAGTACAACGTAATTTTGCAGTGTGTATGGTGGTGAACCACCTGCAGCAAAAACTAACCGTAATTGGTTAAAATAGTTCACGGAAACCGGCAGTGTTTTAGAAGCGAAGCCTCTAAATCACACAAATTTATGTGATTGGCGAATGACAGCTACTACAGGCGTACTGCTTTACTTTTGAACGTGTTTTTACAGTTTTAAAGACAGACAGAGCTGTGCTCACGGGCGGTAACAAGAAGGGACAAAGCGCGCGCGCGCACGCACACACACACACACACACACACACACACACACACACACACACACACACACACACACACACACACACACACACTCTGGACATCGTAGTTACCAACCTCTTAGACCTACGCCATGAAATCGAAAACTTGAGGGAAAACTGTCCAGTTGGATAAAAACTTTAGATAAATAGTTTTATCTAAAGCAAAACGTATAGCAAATAACTTGGGTATTAATTAACAGTTAAATCAGCAAGGAAAAATATAATACAATTAAGGTACTCCTATGGGAACCACAGGAAAACTTCAAGGTCAACATATTTTATGTCATATTAGACTTGCTTTCATCTCGCCCAGAACTTGAGTACATACAAATGGTAAAGTTCTGTATACTCCTATACTTTCATTTGACCTTAGAAGAACTACTCAAATGATCTGCGAATAAGGGAAAAGTACCCAAAAAAACCTAACTGCCTCGTTTGATGATGAGATTGTACGCCAAAAAAATATGCGCAAAACGACGTTTGAAAACACTGCTGAAGCCAGAAGGGTCCAAAGACCTTTTAAACAACATTTTTAAATTACGACGACGGACTGTTTCCACATATATGCACCGCTATCAGAATGTTGTTAACGAACGTTCTTCATTCAATCATATCGCTCCTCGGCCAGGGGGTGCAGACTAGCTGCACCCATTGAGAGGATTTAGACGTCCCTCACGGTACCCGAGTCTAACACACTTACACTTAGGACTTTAACACTTTACACTCACACTTACATTTAAGGAGGCGATACCCCGCGGGGGGGTGCAGACTAGTTGCACCTATTGAGAGGATTTAGACGTCCCTCGCGGTACCCGAGTCTAACACACACTTAGACTTAGGACTTTTAACACTTTATATTCACACTTACATTTAAGGAGGCAATACCCCGCACGGGAGCAGACTACCTGCACCTATTGAGAGGATTTAAACATCCCTCGCGATACGCGAATCTAACACACACTTACACTTGCAACACTACACTTACGACTTTAACACGTTACACTCACAATTACATTTAGGAAGGCGATAATAGCCTCAATGTGCTTTTCGCTTTAAAATAACAACAACAAAATAAAAAAACCTGTTAATCCTGAATAAAGAGGCCTTGGTTTTGCAAATGGACCCTAAAAAGAAAGGTTAAGCTTAATTCTAAAATTTAATATTTATTCAGGCTGTTTATTATCCAATTATTCTTATAACAAAAAATCACAGAAAGGCCTAGTCAACACGCTTCCTCAAGTATGAATTTAGGACTACAGACTCAAACCTGCCATATGTTCCATTACTGACACTGGTACTGCTTAAAAATATATTTTTTAATAAAATGACCACCTGAGATAGAAAATAATTTTAGTTAAAAGTAAACAAAATTTAACGCGATTTCAATAGTTTTAAAATTAGCCTAACCCGACTGCTCTTGTTTGTAATAAATATAGAAATGAAGGCAATGTGGAATAAGGCAGTTAGATAATATATACAGTCTCGATTAGCAGTCATTCTCAGGACCTTTCCGTTGACGGATAACAGAAATAGACTACTATCGATAAAAAACAACAATATAGCACAGAATGTTTTATTATTATTTTGTAAAATGTAGATTTTTAATACAGTAAATTATACGTGCTTAAACTTTTGACATGCATTCACGTAACACATGCGAGAGCACTGCTCGCACTCACGTAACTGAGACGTGATCGACTTATACGCTGAATGGTATTATCGTAAATGGTGTGCGAGTGTATCCATGCACATCCATGCACGTCAAAGTGAGTGACTAACACTTTACACTCACACTTACATTTAGAGAGGCGATAATAGCCTCAATGTGCTTTTCGCCTTAAAATAAAAAAAAAAAAAATTGCTGAGTAGATGGGAGCAGATAAAACAGAGCTCAGTGAAGAATTACCATCTGACGAACTATAAACCGTATTTCACGGACTATAAGACACCATAATTTTTGTTTAAAATGTGAACTTTTTTACCATTTTTATTATTCAACTGCAAAGCCAGACTAAATAAATTCTTAGTTTCTTTTTTTCCGTTACGAAACTAGTTACTAACAAAAATATTGTACTGTTACCGATAACACAAATCACTTTCACTTCAAGTTCACTAGCTCCGTAGACAGTAATGACACAAGAAATGACACAAGAAATGTTCGTAAATACGTACTCAATATAGCACATTATATCCTGTTTTATTATTCAGTTTAACTTGTTCTGTTTTTTATTCGCCGCTAGATAGTGCTCTTTATATTCAGTCACACATTATACGCTCTTCAATTTTTAACTCCATGATTATTGCCACGCGCATGGGTACGCCTCTACGCTGTGACTGGTTTTGGACTTTTTGCAAAAGTGTTTCTTTTACACGAGAAATACAAGATCCAAACGTTACAAAAAGTCCACGTTAAAAAAAAATCCAATTGGACATTTTTTTTAAATTTAAGCCCACATTGGAGCACACACAGTCAATGTAATTAAGTCTTTTGGTTTTTCTGAGTTTTTCCCAATATTTTTTAAATCTTATTGATCTCTGAAGTCTGAGTTCTTCCGAATATACTACGTTTCGTGGACGTTTTTCCTTAAACTGTACTTGGGTTTCCTGACTTTTTAAGATCGCTTTTTCCCTTCTTCCTGCCAATTGCTCCTTGGTTATTCCTAGTTCCTCCAAGTCCTGTTCCACCTCCTTCAACCAGTTGTTCTTCACTTTACACTTCAGTTGGTAGTCCAATAATCTCCTCGTAAGTCTACTCTCTGGTAATCGAGTTG
Organism: Callitettix versicolor; assembly: GCA_022606455.1. NCBI lineage: Eukaryota > Metazoa > Arthropoda > Insecta > Hemiptera > Cercopidae > Callitettix > Callitettix versicolor. Next base: position 9,062,737 of record CM040190.1, read on the forward strand.
GACCATTTTATATAGACTATTTTCAAACGTTTACGGTTTGGATCATTTGCAATGTGGGCTTGTTTCAGGCATCCCCAATGATCTGGTTTTGTTGTGGCAAGGCGTGAGGGTGACAGTGTTGCCAACTTTGTGAATCCTCGCAACTCATGTTCGTCGTATCGGAGCACTGCTAGGTTTCCCGCGGTGTCGAATATGTGGCCACATTTTTAAGTATGTTGGGATTTTTAAATCAATCATTGGGCATATTTATATATTTTCGAGTACAAGACGCACCTGAATTTTGGAGGCAATTTTTCGAAGAAAAAAGTGCGTGTTACAGTTCACAAAATACGGTAATTCAAAATATTTTGAATCTGAAAGAGGAAACGATTCTTGTTACATAGATGCCGCCTCGGTGGCCTAGTTGATAGCGTACTAGGCTTTCACCCCGAGGACCTGGGTTCGATTCCCGGCCAGGGCTTGGCATTTTCATACGCTATAAATCATCCCATCGTCTGCATTAGCCCAAGTGTGCACAATAGTCGGATGTTAAACACAAAAAAAAAAATGTTACATGGAAATATGCAGATGACTCACTAAATACTTTTACATTTACTGTTAATTTAATAATACAGGAGTTATAAATGTGCAGGACTGTATTTAACAAAAGAGCAAAATCTAAAAAGTAAATAAACATACAGCTACAAAGAAAACTAAAACTTATTCATCAAGTTCTATCATGCACACACAAATTCTGTCCATTTTACATCTTTATATCAGTCCAGTGCCAACAAGCTCATCTGACTGTTGCTCTCTTGATGACCCCCTCTCTTATTTCTGATCTGAAGTGTTTTTGATTGACATTTTTATCAAATGTGTTTTATATTTATGGATCTTTTCTTGAATTATGTATAATTATTTAAACTTAGTATGATGTATTTAGATAATCAAACAATAATTTATGGTAGACCTGGATATACATGCTACTGAAACATTAGATATTTATGACCCTCTCTCCTATTTCTGATCTTAAGTGTTTTTTATTGTCATATTTATGAAATGTGTTTTATATTTATGGATCTTTTCTTGAATTATGTATAATTATTTAAAATTAGTATGATGTATTTAGATAATCAAACTAATTTATAGTACTGAAACATTAGATAGTTAGCCTGTCTTGAATGAAATAAGAGTAAAAGTTTATTGCTGATTTTGTAACAAAGCTCTTCCACTGAAAAACAGTTGCCTATTTCATCTAAGGTTATGTGTTTATTGGCATAGTTTACGATAAATAAAAAAAAATAATAAATAAATAGATTAATTGTTAATATTAACACATTAAATTATTTAGGAATACATTTCTTTAACGTCCCGACTACTGTGCACACTTGGGCTAATGCATGGGATGATTTATAGCGTATGAAAATGCCAAACCCTGACCGGGAATCGAACCTGGGTCCTCGGGGTGAAAGCACAGTACGCTATCAACTAGGCTACCAAGGCGGCTAAGGAATACAAACAACTAAAGTGATTATTGCATGCCTACATTTGTTTTAATTAACAACATGTTTGGTGGCTGTAGGTTATTAGCTCAACCCGCATTTAAGTTATTAGAGGCTTCAAAGCAGGGGTTGCTAGCCAAGAGCTGTTGACATCAGAGATTATTATATTGTAAGTAGGGAGTACTTACAATATAATAATCTATCATTTTAAAAAAAATTAAGAAATAGGCGTATTCCTTACTCATTCTAATAATCAAATCTAAAATCCTACTAGGACTGATAACAATCAGACTATACAATGTTTTAGGCTTATTCCATCATGCGTATTTAGATTCAAGCTTTTTTTTCTGAGTACCCTAGGTATTTTTTTTTAAATATTAACACTCTTAAAAATTGGTATTTTTTTTAAATCAGTAAGGCTTTACTCTATAGAGAATAGCATTAAGTTAGGTTTGCCACTACATAAAAACTACACTTAGTTTTATATAAAATACTAGTTGCACCTATTGAGAGGATTTAGACGTCCCTCACGTTACCCGAGTCTAACACTCACTTACACTTACAACACTACACTTTCAACTTTAACACTTTACACTCACACTTATATTTATGGATGCTATAATAGCCTCAATGTGCTTTTCGCCTTAAAACAAACAACAAAAACTAAGCGTTTTATAGGTTATGTCTAACACTTGACATTTGTATTACACAATACATTAAGCTTACACTTTTATTTAAGATTTTTAGCGATTAAGTAACACCACTTTAATACAATCATTTTGTTTTAGAAATCTGTTCGTCTGAGCCCAAATACACTAAAACGAACAACGGACCAAACACAATAGTTGTACAAAAAAAATCACAACACACCTCAAAATTAAATACGGTTATTATAACGTTTCAGATAATTAAAAATGTTTTACAAAATGTAGTACATAGGCTTATACGTAACAAATATGTTTTAAGTATAGGTTGTGTATTAAAAGTGAAGAATATGATAAAATGTAGTTATGCCTATATGAATGTATCCTTGTTAAGACATGCAAATGATGGCCTTTAAATTGTTCTAAACGTTAATACTAAGTCCTTAATGAAGTCTACATGTAGGGCACAATATAACTTCTGCTCTACGTGAAATAAGGAAGCTGAATACATCAAATCTTAGAATACACACATATTGCCTACCTAAGATGAAGACATGTTATTGAAGTTAACTTATTTATTTTAAATAATATTATTAAATTATTTGATTAGATTGGACCTAATCTCATCTATTAAACTATAGGCATATATTGTTTAAATAATGATAAATAAATATTGATGGGCCATAATAGTTTTTGCTTTTTAGAGACATGTCCATAGATGTATTTACATGTATTTAATTACATTTAAGTGACAAACAAAAAATATGTTATCAATTAGTTTTGTATTAAAATATTCAGAAATCACTGAAAATATTGATGTAAGCAAACTTATAAGTTTGTTATATCTATATTTAAGGTAAAATCAAAATTTGAAACCACATGACAAATGTTGCCTAATGGACATTTTTAGGTTAGGATAAATGCTTATTTTTAAAATGAGGACTTACCCAATAAGAGAAGTTTGAGTTCTCTCCTTGCATCGCGTTTATCCCTCCGAAGTTGCCGTTCTATTTCTTGGTTAATTCGCTTTTGCTCCTTCGCCTCTTCCGACAGGCAACACGCCATGTTTTGAACTAAGCTTACTTCGGAGGGTTGCACAGCCAATATTATCTGTACCGCGCCGTTTTCCGCGCCGTTGTGGAGGGGGTTGTTACACCCTTTCTCGACTCCTCCCTTAACGTTCACTCCTATGAAAGAATGAACATGAATTTGATATTATTCAACATTCGATAAACACACACACACATCCACGCACACACTAAGTTAAAGGGATCACTACACAAACTCCCTAACTGGGTGTGGTAAGCTATACAGTACAGACGACGTAATAGGCACTGTGCTATGATCCTATCCAACTGAAGTATTCTACAACCGGAAATTCCAACTTATACTGGAAGCCTTAGTCACGTCACCTCACTAAATCCAATTACTTAATTCAATTTAAGAAGCCACTCATTTTTACGTTCACGTGTATAATAACTAGATTAAATCCAGAACAAATGGCCAACTTCCGAGGAAAGGGCGACAAAATCTTGGATCAGCCTACGTTTAGGTTACAATATTTGCTCACTGCACTTATTTCAGTTTACACTACACAATATGTAAAACTAAACATAATTCACTATCCACAAATTCCATAAGAATGTACAATTATCAATCCATTTATCGGCACAAGTTGTAACACACCACAGACAGCAGACGCCTCCTGTCAAGATGGCGTCTTATTATATTTAATCCCATAATGCCATATATTGAAAACAAAATACGAACAAAAGTTGTGGCGGATTGATTTCAAAATTCGAAGCTAGCCGGTACATTTTCCATTGTAATTTATAAACAGCTCATGTTACTTTCATATAGCCAACTAAACGAGATTATATGTTGTTATTTATAAATTTAATAAAATTAATTTTATTTACAGGAATTATTAAATAATTATTAGAAAATGAATTTAACTTCCAATGAAGAAAGTGCCCCACCCACTTCCAACAGACAGTTGTGTTGTAAAAATACCAGAGCGCAGCACTCAACAATGATTCTGTTAGTTAACGACTGTAAAAGTCTACCAGTATTTCCACTGGACAAATTGAATGCTGTGATTTATAATTACCAATATAGTTTTAATTTTATTAAAATAATTGGTAATTAATTAATACCAATAATTTCTTCTTTACCAATTATTTAAATTTTATCTGTTTCCACTATATTATTTTAAACATATTCTATCAGGTTTTTAATTTGAATAAAATTAACTTACTAAGTTAAAAAAAACAGAATGATTTAATTTTTATGTTAAAATTAAATTAAATAAGACAAAAATTAATGAGAATTGTATTAATTACTAGTATATTATTTATTAATTTAAACATACTATTTAATATTATTGAATAAATACTTTACAAGTGTGTATTTAATGAGGAGGCATAAGATAAATTAACTTGAGGGAAAAATATTTAAATTTTCAATAATTTTAATCCAAAATTATGGGATACTGGGATTTTAAAAAACTTTGAGAATAAGTACATGTAAATAGACAGAAAAGTATGACCTCTCTAACTTAAAACATATGTTGGTAATACATACAAATTTGTTGATTTCATTTACCTTTATTATTAGATATTTGAGTATATGCACCAAGAAAATAAAAAAAGAATAAAAGATGGAAAGGATTCCAAGAGATATAAAATAAATAGATCCCCCAAAAAATAATCTGTGGGAAATGTGATTAATTCCTTTTCACATTTTGTCAGGTTTTTGTCAGGTCGGTACTTTGTCATAATTATTTCTCAAAAACTACCAATATCTTGGGAACTATCTTTGAAATATGTTTGCAACACTGTTTTGGTGTAAAAACCTGGTTTTAAAACATATGTCATAAAGCCAAATTCATATTTGAAAAAGTACTTAATTCCAAATTGGAGTATCTAAAGTAACTGCTAAAAATATCAGTTCCATAAAAATTAAGTATTGGCTATACAACAATTGGCATTGGTGTGATAATAATATATGGAGAAATGTTGAAAATACTATGGGAAAGACCATATTAAATAGGAGTACTGGAATACCATTTAGATACATTTTACATGTTTTACTTCAAATATAACTGTACAATCTAAATTAATTAATTGTATCTTATAAATGTTCAATATTATCAAAACACAAACTGACCAACACCATGTGACTGCTAAAAAACTGATTAAACTTACATATTATTTTTATAATTTCCATGATTAAGTGATTATAAAATTATTAAATAAAACATGTTAAAATATTCTGACGTCATGGCAACACTGACCTTGAACATTTTGAAGCCAAACCCTTTTTTCACTAAAACGTATCAGTATTATTATTTTACTGTAGATTAAACTCAGGTTAAATTTGTGGGAGAAGGGCAAAAGGTTATTGGCATAGGGCACTTGGAACAAGATAAGTAAATAATATGTACACAAAGAAAACAACATTAGTGAATATGAGTGGTTTACATGTAACATTTTAAATCACAATTAATCCATGACAAAACCACATATAACCTACAAAAACATTTACAGGAACTATACAATAAACTTTTTGATTTACCTGGGGATTATTAATGAATTCTAAGCTATACAGCAATTCTTTAAGCAATGTTCACAAATAAAAGAAATTAAATTACTTGTATTTTAGTTATCACTAAAATTAAATTTTATCATTTTGTACTTTTAAAAATATTTAATTTGCCATCCTGCAATACATTTTTGTGAATATTAATTTTTATAATTAATTATGTTCTTGTAGAATAGAAATGCCAAATATTTTGCCTTCTACTATCTTAAGAATTTGTTCTGAAAAATTACACATTAAAAGTAAACAATGAATCGCTTTTTAACCATAGATGGGCAGTGGTATTTTTGGTAATACCTAGGACCAAGTCAGGGTTAAATAGTGCCCACTCTGTAAACCAGAGTTTTCAGAGGTAAAACTAATATTAACTATAGAAAACATGTCATCTACTAAAGAAACATATTGTACTAAGGTTCCCTAAATATAACAAGAAGAGTTCATCAGTGTTCAATTTCTCTATGTGCTGAACTACTCTGATAATTCTGGATCTGTTTTAAATTATAATAAATATTTGACTTTTCATTGTGTTTCCCACAAACATACCTGTGACGTGAACAACAAACAATAGTTTTAGGCAGTTTTTTTATCATCTCCTTCAAAGATTGGGCAGCAGCACAATGCATTTGACAAGTCAAAAATTGCAGGTGTACCAACTGTGACAGGTTTGTTCAAAGAAGCGTTAATTCATATAAGTTTGGGAAAACTGCTATTTTTTATATAGGAAATTTATAAAATACCATGAATAATAGAAGTTTAATATTAAATACAGTTATTTTCAGAACTGTTACTTATTGAGTTACAGGTTGGACCAAGAGAGGGTTAAAAAATGTCACATCTTACTTTTTGCCGTTTGAAAAACAACAACAAATTGTTGGATGTTTAAACTGGATTGAATAAGTAAAATAAGCTTTTTCTAACACGAAATATTTTTTTCAATTTTTTTTGCAATATTGTTTTTATTTTCAGAATTTTTTTTCTGGCAAAAAACCTTTAAGGTTATCGTAGCTGAGGCGCGACATTAAGCTATTGAAAACGATTAAATAAGAAATAAAATTTAGGAGCATCTCTAAAACAAAATACAATAACAACTACAAATACTTTTCCTAAAACTAGTTAACAATAAGTTTTCAAAAGTGTGGACATATGTAAATGTGACATACGTTGTACTCTTGTCTGTAATCATGGCTTGTAGACTAAAACTCTACGGTGACGAGAGTTTTAAATATTACAATAATAATTTCATTTGGTTCCATAACGTCTAATTAAGAAAGTTTTCAATTTTAAATAGTTGATGCAATGTTTAAAATGACATTGAGTAAGACAGGCAAGTAAGCCGGGAGTACTGAAAAATGGAGGAGAAGTATGATATTTTTAGTGCACGTTTATGCCTTAAAAATTTTAAAGTGTTTACACACTGCTGTACCTTCAAATTTTGTTTTATAATTGTTTGTTTCTTTATTTTTAAGTTATAAACTAACTTTTGGTAAAAAGGAATTACATAAAATTCGTCAAAATAAACACACAGTTTTTATATTAAACTGAAGTTAAAAGCTCTTCCAGCTCTTTAAATAAAACAATTGCAGAAAGCGTGCAAATAAAAGTAGTTTTAATCGAATTTAAATCAAAATTTATTACTGCAAGCTGTTAATTTTTTTGATGCTGTCATAGAGCCTTGTTTAGTTTTAAGATCGTGAGCAACTTCTTTAAGAGCAGCAAAACAACTACTTGACTTCAAAAATAAATAAATATTTGTTGTGGTAATGCATACAAATTTGTTCATTTCAAAAATTTATATAACTTACCTTCAATTATTAGCTATTAGAATATATGCACCAAGAAAGCAAATGATTAAAAGATTGAATGGTTCCGTCTGGGGAACATATAAAAGAAAAAAAAACAACCAAAAAAACCTACGGAAAATGTGATTATTCCACCTTTCTATACCTTCAATCAGAACACACTGCTTTATGTTGATCTAATCAATTCATGTTTTTTCCAAAGTCGTTTGTGTGCGTTTATGTGGTTGCTTACACTATGTACACTGCTCTGAATTTTAATAGTGTGTTACGTTTATACACTCTGAAAGTAACAAATACTACAAACAGACCTATTTGGATACAAAACTGTTTACTATACCTGTAACATTGATACACTGCCTTGTCTTTCCAATTACATATGCATCCTCTCCATTTCCAAAACTGCTTTGCAACTGTTGGCCCAATACCTGATACCTGCCATTAGATTATTACACGCCTCGGTGGCCTAGTTGATAGCATACTTTCAGCCCGAGGACCTGGGTTCGATTCCCGGCCAGGGCTTGCAATTTTCGTATGCTATAAATCATCCCATCGTCTGCATTAGCCCAAGTGTGCACAATAGTCAGACTTAAAAAAATAAATAAATAGATTATTACTTTCGTACCAAGGAAATCTCTCGGACTCTTCAGTGATTTAACTTAACCAATAGTTGTTGTTATCCTTTGTTGATATCATAAAAAATGAACACCTGTGTAAATGAAAAGCTGGAAAAAACAACAAATGTGATATTCGAATTCGAACAATCTTTACAATATTCCGAAAAAAAATCTTATTCAGAAATAGATAGATGACAAACTAGGAACAAGAAAACATTGAACACAAACTGTTTGAGATCAAAACTCACAAATTAATATATAAAGGCTAAACAAACAGAGTATTCTTATAAATTCATTTACATTTGGAGTAAATTCATTTACAAAACATTTGGAGTAGTTTTGCCGTAGTAAAAATAAGACAAGACTGCTGACAGGGTTCCTCGGAGAGCATGACACTCTTAAAGGACGTCTTAGGAATAATCTTGACTTGTAGAAGATCCAACTTGCAATTTTCACATACTGTTTCTTAACATTCATGATTAGATTAATGGTATGAGTAAAGAAATAGTAGTAACTATGGCTCAAATTAACGACAGACTGTGAGGCGACTCATTCTAAGCCATCAGGAAACATCCATCTTGACAACAAGTAGATTTATTTTTATGGTTTATGATAAGCATTTATAATCGTTCATGCTAAGATGCGCACCAATAGGCCTGTGTTAGCCCATTGGGACACCAGATTGTTTTCTGGTGCCCTCTCCGTCTCCTCTTCCTCAAGATTCCTTACTCTCGCCTACAGCATACTGCTCCAAGAATTTCATCACATTATTGAAGAAAAGTTTTGAGAATAATTATTGAAGGCTTACTAACAGTGTTAGTAACGTTTCCTTAAAGAACTTCTTGATTACGCAACCATTTGCTACGTGCACACTGTACATGTACGGAATAACACAGTCACCATGCATTAATTCGAGCAGGGTTGCAGCGCATAAATCAATTTACTGATTAAAATCAGTTTAACTAGAAAGGGGTACCTTTTACTGCAAGGGTTGACTGAAGCAAATTACAAATTACATATTTGTTGAAGGATGATTACATATTACGTGTTACATATTGCATTACATATATCACATTAAATTACATGTGTGTTGATAGTCAACTGCTGATAAAAATAAACATAGATTTTTTAAATAAATTTGAAATAAAATTGATTATTTTTATAAAAATAACGTTTATTTTGTTTATATATTTTTTTTTTTTTTTTTTAGTTTAACGTCCGACTATTGTGCACACTTGGGCTAATGCAGACGATGGGGATGATTTATAGCGTATGAAAATGCCAAGCCCTCGCCGGGAATCGAACCCGGGTCCTCGGGGTGAAAGCCTAGTACGCTAACCACTAGACCACCGAGGCGTAATTATTTTGTTTATAATTATTATCATTATTACAAAGGGTATATTTTTTTAAAATATACAGTACACCATATTTTTTGCATATTTAAAATTACTGAAAATTGATTTTTCTAGATTTTTGCCGGCAAAATATTTTGTTAATATCCAATTTTTCCGCAATATCTTGCTACATTGACAATGCAGCCAAAGAAGTAAGTCTATCCTGTAGCATTGTGCTTCTGAAAATGTTTTAATCAACTTTAACTTCGAAAAGCTACGCTCTCTACTGGCAACAATGCAAGTATAATGCATAATGGAATCAATACGTTTTAATACAATTTAATATAAAGTGAGATGTATTGTTTTTCATAATTTACTACATCCTTATTTAGGAAAGCCTTTATTCTTACTAGTTCGTCACACAACAAGCATAATTCTAGCAGATTGATTTTAACCGGCAGATTGTCAATACAAAATAAAAGTTTCCATGTATTTGCATATTCATTCGGCTGCTGGAGAATTAATACTTATTTCAGTGTATAAGAAAACTTATGCTTCACTTGCATAAGAAAACTTATGCTTCACTTGCATAAGAAAACTTATGCTGTCGGATTGAGGTTAAATCTAGGCGCAACTACAACGGCGCTTAATTGGGCGCCGCGGTAAAAAAACGAACTTACTTATTTTTGAAACAACAATCGGACTTACCGGAGCTTCGAATTTACTAACGTTCTTTTCTCAATTTCTTCTTTTTTTTGTGTTCAACGTCCGACTATTGTGCACACTTGGGCTAATGCAGACGATGGGATGTTTTATAGCGTATGAAAATGCCAAGCCCTGGCCGGGAATCGAACCCAGGTCCTCGGGGTGAAAGCCCAGTACGCTATCAACTAGGCCATCGAGGCGGCTTCTCAATTTCTACATTACGATATACGTGCGAAATAAAGTAGTTAAAATTAAAAGAAAACCACAAGCGAGTTCGTCACGTGGAAATAAGTCCGATTGTTACGTTAAAAAAATTAATAAGCCCGGTTTTTTTGACAAGCAAGTCAGAAGAGCATTGCGTGATAATTAAATTGACTTCAGCAGTAAGTCACCAGATTTTGGCGAAGATCAGCTGATCTTGCTTTAAATACGTTTCACTGCCTCTGGGATCGAAGAAGTCAAAAGAACACTCGAACAAGTCTTGGTTACAGGGAGGGTAACGCAAATAACGGGTCAAGGTAACGGAGGTTAGAAGAGAAAGCAAAAACAGTTTAACCTACACTTGTAATGCCAGTAACTGGCCAAGGTAACGGAGAGGTGTTCGGTTGAAAGTGAAATCGGAAACAGCTGTAACCTACTCTTGTAACCCAAGCAACGGGTCAAGGTAATGGAGAGAGGTTCGATTACAAGTGAAATCGGAAACAGCTGTAACCTACTCTTGTAACGCAAGCAACAGGTCAAGGTAACGGAGAGAGGTTCGATTACAAGTAAAATGGGAAACAGTTAAACTAATCTTGTAACGCAAGTAACGGGTCAAGGTAATGGAGAGAGGTTCGATTACAAGTGAAATCGAAAACAGCTGTAACCTACTCTTGTAACGCAAGCAACAGGTCAAGGTAACGGAGAGAGGTTCGATTACAAGTGAAATCGAAAACAGATATAAGCTACTTTTGTAACGCAATAACGGGTCAAGGTAACGGAGAGAGGTTCGATTACAAGTGAAATCGAAAACAGATATAAGCTACTTTTGTAACGAAAGTATCGGGTCAAGGTAACGGAGAGAGGTTCGATTACAAGTGAAATCGAAAACAGTTATAAGCTACTTTTGTAACGCAAATAACGGGTCAAGGTAACGGAGGTTAGAAGTGAAAGCAAAAATAGTTTTAACCTACACTTGTAATGCCAGTAACTGGCCAAGGTAACAGAGAAGTGTTCGGTTGAAAGTGAAATCGGAAACAGCTGTAACCTACTCTTGTAACCCAAGCAACGGGTCAAGGTAATGGAGAGAGGTTCGATTACAAGTGAAATCGGAAACAGCTGTAACCTACTCTTGTAACGCAAGCAACAGGTCAAGGTAACGGAGAGAGGTTCGATTACAAGTGAAATCGAAAACAGCTGTAACCTACTCTTGTAACGCAAGCAACAGGTCAAGGTAACGGAGAGAGGTTCAATTACAAGTGAAATCGAAAACAGATATAAGCTACTTTTGTAACGCAATAACGGGTCAAGGTAACGGAGAGAGGTTCGATTACAAGTGAAATCGAAAACAGCTGTAACCTACTCTTGTAACGCAAGCAACAGGTCAAGGTAACGGAGAGAGGTTCGATTACAAGTGAAATCGAAAACAGCTGTAACCTACTCTTGTAACGCAAGCAACAGGTCAAGGTAACGGAGAGAGGTTCGATTACAAGTGAAATCGAAAACAGATATAAGCTACTTTTGTAACGCAATAACGGGTCAAGGTAACGGAGAGAGGTTCGATTACAAGTGAAATCGGAAACAGCTGTAACCTATTCTTGTAACGCAAGTAACGGGTCAAGGTAACGGAGAGAGGTTCGATTACAAGTGAAATCGAAAACAGCTGTAACCTACTCTTGTAACGCAAGCAACAGGTCAAGGTAACGGAGAGAGGTTCGATTACAAGTGAAATCGAAAACAGCTGTAACCTACTCTTGTAACGCAAGCAACAGGTCAAGGTAACGGAGAGAGGTTCGATTACAAGTGAAATCGAAAACAGATATAAGCTACTTTTGTAACGCAAGTAACGGGTCAAGGTAACGGAGAGAGGTTCGATTACAAGTGAAATCGAAAACAGCTGTAACCTACTCTTGTAACGCAAGCAACAGGTCAAGGTAACAGAGAGAGGTTCGATTACAAGTGAAATCGAAAACAGCTGTAACCTACTCTTGTAACGCAAGCAACAGGTCAAGGTAACGGAGAGAGGTTCGATTACAAGTGAAATCGAAAACAGCTGTAACCTACTCTTGTAACGCAAGTAACGGGTCAAGGTAACGGAGAGAGTTTCGATTACAAGTGAAATCGAAAACAGATATAAGCTACTTTTGTAACGAAAGTAACGGATCAAGGTAACGGAGAGAGGTTCGATTACAAGTGAAATCGAAAACAGTTATAAGCTACTTTTGTAACGCAAGTAACGGGTCAAGGTAACGGAGAGAGGTTCGATTACAAATGAAATCGAAAACAGCTGTAACCTACTCTTGTAACGCAAGCAACAGGTCAAGGTAACGGAGAGAGGTTCGATTACAAGTGAAATCGAAAACAGTTATAAGCTACTTTTGTAACGCAAGTAACGGGTCAAGGTAACGGAGCGGGTTTCTTTTACAAATAAAACCAATAGTTGTAATCTATTCTTTAACGCAAGTAACGGGTTGGGGGTAACGTGTGTACGCAGGTCTAAGTGAATCGACCCATCAATACAGTTCAGTATTGTTTTGTATCGTGATTGTGGATTTCCTGAATGTTTTTGATACAGTCCTGTAGCAGCCAAGACCTCGACTTCTTAATTCGGCCCCCCCACGCTTCTCGTCTTTGAGTGCATTACAATTGTCAAATAGCTCGGATACAGGACAACAATACGATGCGGACTATTGAGGGGGCCACGTGACCGGATATCCTTCATCGCGGCAGTATTGCTGGTTTAGAAAACAATTTTGCAAGACATGTAAGTAAGATTATCCGAATCTCGCCCATTGACTAACCACGATGTCAGGAACCAATGCGTCAGTGATTGATACATTCTGTGGCAGTATCCTCTTAAGATTTAAACTTAAAGTAAATCAGGTTTCACTCTGACTAGAGTAATTGTTAAAATAAATGTTAACAAATTTTCTACGGGAATTACAGCTATTGTAGCTGCTTTTACGTTAAAATTCTAACCTTCAGAACACTTATAGCAGTCGTTAAAAGTATTGTGTGTGTGTGTGTGCGCGCGGGCGCGCGCGCGTGTGTGTGTGAGTGAGAGAGAGAGGGGAGAGAGAGAGAGAGAGAGAGAGAGAGTTTGTATGTGTGCATATATATATATATATATATATATATATATATATATATATGAGTGAGTGAGTTTGTGTGTTTGTGTATGAGTATTTGCGTGCGTGTGTGTGTGTTTGTACGTGTGCGTGCGAGTGTGTGTGAGCTTGTGTGTGTGTGTGTGAGAGAGAGAGAGAGAGAGAGAGAGCGGGCGCGTGCGTGTGTGCTTGTGTGAGTGAGTGTGTTTGTGTGTGTGTGTTAGAGAGAGAGAGAGAGAGCGGGCGCGTGCATTTGTGCTTGTGTGAGTGAGTGTGTGTGTGTGTGAGAGAGAGAGAGAGAGAGCGGGCGCGTGCGTGTGTGCTTGTGTGAATGAGTGTGTTTGTGTCTGTGTGTGTGAGAGAGAGAGAGAGAGCGTGTGCGTACGCGTGTGTCAATTGTTTCAAAATGGCAGCCACATGTTGAACAATTCTTAAATTAGCAATTTTTAAGAAATTTCAGATTCAGTTGTCAAGTTTATTTTCATATTTTCAATTTTATTTCAAAGTTTAAATATTATTATAAGCAAACTGTAATGCCGATTATGATGATGAATTTAGAATTTAAAAACGAGTAAGACAAAGAAAAACAGTCCTAAAACTTCGCTTCTATCAGGTGAGCGAACACCACCTTGTGTATCCCTCACACTTACGTATTGACTATCTATCCCACCTTTAGTTGATACTTGATATTCTGTTAATGTTTTGTTAATTGTTGTAATAGTTTTTCCTTCAATAATTATTGTAGTTACAGACTGGAAAAATGGTAGATTATTACTAAATTAGTAGCGCACACATGTTACGCAGATTTGTGCCGGGGGGGGGGGGGTTAGCAGAGAAACCACAAAACTGAACAATTGCAAAAAGTCAACTAACAATGTAATGCCACTCTGATTACTTCCTTAGAAATGAATTTTCTGTAGTACATACAATTCTTTTTCCTTGGCTTTAAAGAATAGTGGATTATAGATTACATACGAGTATATAAGCTCCTTTCAAGGTCATATTTCACGGGCCCAGTCAAAAGAAAACTAGAACAAGTCTTGATTACTGAGCGGGATTCAGATACAAGTGAACTCAGAAACCTTGTAACCTATTCTTGTAACGCAAGTAACGGCTCAAGGTAACGGAGCGGAATTCGGTTGCAAGTGTAATCAGAAACCTTGTAACCTACTCTTGTAACGCAAGTAACGGGTCAAGTTATCGAAGCGGGATTCGGCCACAAGTGAAATCAGAAACATTGTAATCTACTCTTGTAACGCAAGTAACGGCTCAAGGTAACGGAGCGGGATTCAGATACAAGTAAATCAGAAACCTTGTAACCTACTCTTGTAACGCAAGTAACGGCTGAAGGTAACGGAGAGGGATTCGGCTACAAGTGTAATCAGAAACCTTGTAAACTATTCTTGTAACGCAAGTAACGGCTCAAGGTAACGGAGCGGGATTCGGTTACAAGTGTAATCAGAAACTTTGTAACCTATTCTTGTAACGCAAGTAACGGCTCAAGGTAACGGAGAGAGGTTCGATTACAAGTAAAATGGGAAACAGTTAAACTAATCTTGTAACGCAAGCAACAGGTCAAGGTAACGGAGAGAGGTTCGATTACAAGTGAAATCAAAACAGCTGTAACCTACTCTTGTAACGCAAGCAACAGGTCAAGGTAACGGAGAGAGGTTCGATTACAAGTGAAATCGAAAACAGTTATAAGCTACTTTTGTAACGCAAGTAACGGGTCAAGGTAACGGAGAGAGTGAAATCGATTACAAGTGAAATCGAAAACAGTTATAAGCTACTTTTGTAACGTAAGTAACGGGTCAAGGTAACGGAGAGAGGTTCGATTACAAGTGAAATCGAAAGCAGCTGTAACCTACTCTTGTAACGCAAGTAACTGGTCAAGGTATCGGAGATAGGTTCGATTACAAGTGAAATCGAAAACAGTTATAAGCTACTTTTGTAACGCAAGTAACGGGTCAAGGTAACGGAGAGAGTGAAATCGATTACAAGTGAAATCGAAAAAAGTTATAAGCTACTTTTGTAACGTAAGTAACGGGTCAAGGTAACGGGGAGAGGTTCGATTAGAAGTGAAATCGAAAACAGTTATAAGCTACTTTTGTAACGCAAGTAACGGGTCAAGGTAACGGAGCGGGTTTCTTTTACAAATAAAACCAATAGTTGTAATCTATTCTTTAACGCAAGTAACGGGTTGGGGGTAACGTGTGTACGCAGGTCAAAGTGAATCGACCCATCAATACAGTTCAGTATTGTTTTGTATCGTGATTGTGGTTTTCCTGAATGTTTTTGATACAGTCCTGTAGCAGCCAAGACCTCGACTTCTTAATTCGGCCCCCCCACGCTTCTCGTCTTTGAGTGCATTACAATTGTCAAATAGCTCGGATACAGGACAACAATACGATGCGGACTATTGAGGGGGCCACGTGACCGGATATCCTTCATCGCGGCAGTATTGCTGGTTTAGAAAACAATTTTGCAAGACATGTAAGTAAGATTATCCGAATCTCGCCCATTGACTAACCACGATGTCAGGAACCAATGCGTCAGTGATTGATACATTCTGTAGCAGTATCCTCTTAAGATTTAAACTTAAAGTAAATCAGGTTTCAGTCTGACTAGAGTAATTGTTAAAATAAATGTTAACAAATTTCCTACGGGCATTACAGCTATTGTAGCTGCTTTTACGTTAAAATTCTAACCTTCAGAACACTTATAGCAGTCGTTAAAAGTATTGTGTGTGTGTGTGTGTGCGCGCGCGCATGTGTGTGAGTGAGAGAGAGAGGGGGAGAGAGAGAGAGAGAGTTTGTATGTGTGCATATATATATGAGTGAGTGAGTTTGTGTGTTTGTGTATGCGTATTTGCGCGTGTGTGTGTGTGTGTGTGTGTTTGTACGTGTGCGTGCGAGTGTGTGTGAGCTTATGTGTGTGTGTGTGTGTGTGTGAGAGAGAGAGAGAGAGAGAGAGAGAGCGGGCGCGTGCGTGTGTGCTTGTGTGAGTGAGTGTGTGTGTGTGTGTGTGTGTGTGTGAGAGAGAGAGAGGGCGGGCGCGTGCGTGTGTGCTTGTTTGAGTGAGTGTGTTTGTGTGTGTGTGTGTTAGAGAGAGAGAGAGAGAGAGAGAGAGAGAGAGCGGGCGCGTGCGTGTGTGCTTGTGTGAGTGAGTGTGTGTGTGTGAGAGAGAGAGAGAGCGGGCGCGTGCGTGTGTGCTTGTGTGAGTGAGTGTGTTTGTGTGTGTGTGAGAGAGAGAGAGAGAGAGAGAGAGAGAGAGAGAGAGAGAGAGAGAGAGCGGGCGCGTGCGTGTGTGCTTGTGTGAGTGAGTGTGTCTGTGTGTGTGAGAGAGAGAGAGAGAGAGAGCGTGTGCGTGCGCGTGTGTCAATTGTTTCAAAATGGCAGCCACATGTTGAACAATTCTTAAATTAGCAATTTTTAAGAAATTTCAGATTCAGTTGTCAAGTTTATTTTCATATTTTCAATTTTATTTCAAAGTTTAAATATTATTATAAGCAAACTGTAATGCCGATTATGATGATGAATTTAGAATTTAAAAACGAGTAAGACAAAGAAAAACAGTCCTAAAACTTCGCTTCTATCAGGTGAGCGAACACCACCTTGTGTATCCCTCACACCTACGTATTGACTATCTATCCCACCTTTAGTTGATACTTGATATTCTGTTAATGTTTTGTTAATTGTTGTAATAGTTTTTCCTTCAATAATTATTGAAGTTACAGACTGGAACAATGGTAGGTTATTACTAAATTAGTAGCGCACACATGTTACGCAGATTTGTGCCGGGGGGGGGGGGTTAGCAGAGAAACCACAAAACTGAACAATTGCAAAAAGTCAACTAACAATGTAATGCCACTCTGATTACTTCCTTAGAAATGAATTTTCTGTAGTACATACAATTCTTTTTCCTTGGCTTTAAAGAATAGTGGATTATAGATTACATACGAGTATATAAGCTCCTTTCAAGGTCATATTTCACGGGCCCAGTCAAAAGAAAACTAGAACAAGTCTTGATTACTGAGCGGGATTCAGATACAAATGAACTCAGAAACCTTGTAACCTATTCTTTTAACGCAAGTAACGGCTCAACGTAACGGAGCGGGATTCAGATACAAGTAAATCAGAAACCTTGTAACCTACTCTTGTAACGCAAGTAACGGCTGAAGGTAACGGAGCGGGATTCGGCTACAAGTGAAATCAGAAACCTTGTAACCCACTCTTGTAACGCAAGTAACGGGTCAAGTTATCGAAGGGGGATTCGGCCACAAGTGAAATCAGAAACATTGTAACCTACTCTTGTAACGCAAGTAACGGCTGAAGGTAACGGAGCGGGATTCAGACACAAGTAAATCAGAAACCTTGTAACCTACTCTTGTAACGCAAGTAACGGCTGAAGGAAACGGAGCGGGATCCGGCTACAAGTGTATTCAGAAACCTTGTAACCTATTCTTGTAACGCAAGTAACGGCTCCAGGTAACGGAGCGGGATTCAGATACAAGTGAAATAAGAAACCTTGTAACCTATTCTTGTAACGCAAGTAACGGCTGAAGGTAACGGAGCGGGATTCAGATACAAGTGAAATAAGAAACCTTGTAACCTACTCTTGTAACGCAAGTAACGGCTCAAGGTAACTGAGCGGGATTCGGTTAAAAGTGAAATCGGAAAATTTGTAACCTACTCTTGTAACGCAAGTAACGGCTCAAGGTAACGGAGCGGGATTCAGATACAAGTGAAATAAGAAACCTTGTAACCTATTCTTGTAACGCAAGTAACGGCTCAAGGTAACGAAGCGGGATTCAGATACAAGTGTAATCAGAAACTTTGTAACCTATTCTTGTAACGCAAGTAACGGCTCAAGGTAACGGAGAGGGATTCGGCTACAAGTGTAATCAGAAACCTTGTAACCTATTCTTGTAAAGCAAGTAACTGTTCAAGGTAACGGAGCGGGATTCAGATACAAGTAAATCAGAATCCTTGTAACCTATTCTTGTAACGCAAGTAACGGCTCAAGGTAACGGAGCGGGATTCGGTTACAAGTGTAATCAGAAACCTTGTAACCTATTCTTGTAACGCAAGTAACGGCTCAAGGTAACGGAGAGGGATTCGGCTACAAGTGTAATCAGAAACCTTGTAAACTATTCTTGTAACGCAAGTAACGGCTCAACGTAACGGAGCGGGATTCGGCTACGAGTGTAATCAGAAACCTTGTAACCTATTCTTGTAACGCAAGTAACGGCTCAAGGTAACGGAGAGGGATTCGGCTACAAGTGTAATCAGAAACCTTGTAACCTATTCTTGTAACGCAAGTAACGGCTCAAGGTAACGGAGAGGGATTCGGCTACAAGTGTAATCAGAAACCTTGTAACCTATTCTTGTAACGCAAGTAACGGCTCAAGGTAACGGAGAGGGATTCGGCTACAAGTGTAATCAGAAACATTGTAACATATTCTTGTAACGCAAGTAACGGCTCAAGGTAACGGAGAGGGATTCGGTTACAAGTGTAATCAGAAACCTTCTAACCTATTCTTGTAACGCAAGTAACGGGTCAAGCTATCGAACGGGATTCGGCCACAAGTGAAATCAGAAACATTGTAACCTACTCTTGTAACGCAAGTAACGGCTCAAGGTAACGGAGCGGAATTCAGATACAAGTAAATCAGAAACCTTGTAACCTATTCTTGTAACGCAAGTAACGGCTCAAGGTAACGGAGCGGGATTCGGTTACAAGTGTAATCAGAAACCTTGTAAACTATTCTTGTAACGCAAGTAAAGGCTAAAGGTAACGGAGAGGGATTCGGCTACAAGTGTAATCAGAAACCTTGTAACCTATTCTTGTAACGCAAGTAACGGCTCAAGGTAACGGAGAGGAAATCGGCTACAAGTGTAATCAGAAACCTTGTAACCTATTCTTGTAACGCAAGTAACGGCTCAAGGTAACGGAGAGGGATTCGGCTACAAGTGTAATCAGAAACCTTGTAACCTATTCTTGTAACGCAAGTAACGGCTCTAGGTAACGGAGCGGGATTCGGCTACAAGTGTAATCAGAAACCTTGTAACCTATTCTTGTAACGCAAGTAACTGTTCAAGGTAACGGAGCGGGATTCAGATACAAGTAAATCAGAAACCTTGTAACCTATTCTTGTAACGCAAGTAACGGCTCAAGGTAACGGAGCGGGATTCGGTTACAAGTGTAATCAGAAACCTTGTAACCTATTCTTGTAACGCAAGTAACGGCTCAAGGTAACGGAGCGGGATTCGGCTACAAGTGTAATCTGAAACCTTATAACCTATTCTTGTAACGCAAGTAACTGTTCAAGGTAACGGAGCGGGATTCAGATACAAGTAAATTAGAAACCTTGTAAAATATTGTTGTAACGCAAGTAACGGCTCAAGGTAACGGAGCGGGATTCGGTTACAAGTGTAATCAGAAACCTTGTAACCTATTCTTGTAACGCAAGTAACGGCTCAAGGTAACGGAGAGGGATTCGGCTACAAGTGTAATCAGAAACCTTGTAACCTATTCTTGTAACGCAAGTAACGGCTCAAGGTAACGGAGAGGGATTCGGCTACAAGTGTAATCAGAAACCTTGTAACCTATTCTTGTAACGCAAGTAACGGGTCAAGGTATCGAACGGGATTCGGCCACAAGTGAAATCAGAAACATTGTAACCTACTCTTGTAACGCAAGTAACTGTTCAAGGTAACGGAGCGGAATTCAGATACAAGTAAATCAGAAACCTTGTAACCTATTCTTGTAACGCAAGTAAAGGCTCAAGGTAACGGAGAGGGATTCGGCTACAAGTGTAATCAGAAACCTTGAAACCTATTCTTGTAACGCAAGTAACGGCTCAAGGTAACGGAGAGGGATTCGGCTACAAGTGTAATCAGAAACCTTGTAACCTATTCTTGTAACGCAAGTAACGGCTCTAGGTAACGGAGCGGGATTCGGCTACAAGTGTAATCAGAAACCTTGTAACCTATTCTTCTAACGCAAGTAACTGTTCAAGGTAACGGAGCGGGATTCAGATACAAGTAAATCAGAAACCTTGTAACCTATTCTTGTAACGCAAGTAACGGCTCAAGGTAACGGAGCGGGATTCGGTTACAAGTGTAATCAGAAACCTTGTAACCTATTCTTGTAACGCAAGTAACGGCTCAAGGTAACGGAGAGGGATTCGGCTACAAGTGAAATCAGAAACATTGTAACCTACTCTTGTAACGCAAGTAACTGTTCAAGGTAACGGTGCGGAATTCAGATACAAGTAAATCAGAAACCTTGTAACCTATTCTTGTAACGCAAGTAAAGGCTCAAGGTAACGGAGCGGGATTCGGTTACAAGTGTAATCAGAAACCTTGTAACCTATTCTTGTAACGCAAGTAACGGCTCAAGGTAACGGAGCGGGATTCGGCTACAAGTGTAATCAGAAACCTTGTAACCTATTCTTGTAACGCAAGTAACTGTTCAAGGTAACGGAGCGGGATTCAGATACAAGTAAATTAGAAACCTTGTAACATATTCTTGTAACGCAAGTAACGGCTCAAGGTAACGGAGCGGGATTCGGTTACAAGTGTAATCAGAAACCTTGTAACCTATTCTTGTAACGCAAGTAACGGCTCAAGGTAACGGAGAGGGATTCGGCTACAAGTGTAATCAGAAACCTTGTAAACTATTCTTGTAACGCAAGTAACGGCTCAAGGAAACGGAGCGGGATTCGGCTACGAGTGTAATCAGAAACCTTGTAACCTATTCTTGTAACGCAATTAACGGCTCAAGGTAACGGAGAGGGATTCGGCTACAAGTGTAATCAGAAACCTTGTAAACTATTCTTGTAACGCAAGTAACGGCTCAAGGAAACGGAGCGGGATTCGGCTACGAGTGTAATCAGAAACCTTGTAACCTATTCTTGTAACGCAATTAACGGCTCAAGGTAACGGAGAGGGATTCGGCTACAAGTGTAATCAGAAACCTTGTAAACTATTCTTGTAACGCAAGTAACGGCTCAAGGAAACGGAGCGGGATTCGGCTACGAGTGTAATCAGAAACCTTGTAACCTATTCTTGTAACGCAATTAACGGCTCAAGGTAACGGAGAGGGATTCGGCTACAAGTGTAATCAGAAACCTTGTAAACTATTCTTGTAACGCAAGTAACGGCTCAAGGAAACGGAGCGGGATTCGGCTACGAGTGTAATCAGAAACCTTGTAACCTATTCTTGTAACGCAATTAACGGCTCAAGGAAACGGAGCGGGATTCGGCTACGAGTGTAATCAGAAACCTTGTAACCTATTCTTGAAACGCAATTAACGGCTCAAGGAAACGGAGCGGGATTCGGCTACAAGTGTAATCAGAAACCTTGTAACCTATTCTTGTAACGCAAGTAACGGCTCAAGGTAACGGAGCGGGATTCGGTTACAAGTGTAATCAGAAACCTTGTAACCTATTCTTGTAACGCAATTAACGGCTCAAGGAAACGGAGCGGGATTCGGCTACGAGTGTAATCAGAAACCTTGTAACCTATTCTTGTAACGCAATTAACGGCTCAAGGAAACGGAGCGGGATTCGGCTACGAGTGTAATCAGAAACCTTGTAACCTATTCTTGTAACGCAATTAACGGCTCAAGGAAACGGAGCGGGATTCGGCTACAAGTGTAATCAGAAACCTTGTAAACTATTCTTGTAACGCAAGTAAAGGCTCAAGGAAACGGAGCGGGATTCGGCTACGAGTGTAATCAGAAACCTTGTAACCTATTCTTGTAACGCAATTAACGGCTCAAGGTAACGGAGAGGGATTCGGCTACAAGTGTAATCAGAAACCTTGTAAACTATTCTTGTAACGCAAGTAACGGCTCAAGGTAACGGAGCGGGATTCGGCTACGAGTGTAATCAGAAACCTTGTAACCTATTCTTGTAACGCAATTAACGGCTCAAGGTAACGGAGAGGATTCGGCTACAAGTGTAATCAGAAACCTTGTAAACTATTCTTGTAACGCAAGTAACGGCTCAAGGTAACGGAGAGGGATTCGGCTACGAGTGTAATCAGAAACCTTGTAACCTATTCTTGTAACGCAATTAACGGCTCAAGGAAACGGAGCGGGATTCGGCTACAAGTGTAATCAGAAACCTTGTAACCTATTCTTGTAACGCAAGTAACGGCTCAAGGTAACGGAGAGGGATTCGGCTACAAGTGTAATCAGAAACCTTGTAACCTATTCTTGTAACGCAAGTAACGGCTCAAGGTAACGGAGCGGGATTCGGTTACAAGTGTAATCAGAAACCTTGTAACCTATTCTTGTAACGCAAGTAACGGCTCAAGGTAACGTAGCGGGATGTGTGTGTGTGTGTGTGTGTGTGTGTGTGTGTGTGTGTGTGTGTGTGTGTGCAATGAATACAGAATCTATTCATATAGAATAGATTCTGTAATCATTGGTGTGTGTGTGTGTGTGTGTGTTTTGCGATGCCAAAAAAAGGTGGAAAAATTCTTTTACAGACTAGATAGGGTACGCATTACCCCAGAGTGTAGGACTCAAATTAAGTTCAAACTCAAACTCAAGTTAAGAGATATTGTTACCCACTAAAAAAACCACCAAAAGCATTCCTTTTCTTTAACCCCCCCCCCTTACGGAACCGTTGCCAGGCATTACTTCGTGGTAAGGTGGACTGGCTGACCGCCTACTTTTCTACAGCGTTGGCTCTCCTTTCCTCAACCTCTTCATGACCACTGCAGCGAATCAAGCAATGGCTCTCTAGTTGGTCTCTGAAGCCAACCTTGTCGCAACCAGACTTTCCGGTGTAATGCTGTGTGTGTGCGCGCGCTCGCGCGCGTGTTTTGGCTCTGTAGTGTTAGCAATTTTACCGACCAAAATGCGTTTCTCCGTTTAATATGGCGAATATTTAAAATTTTTGAAATTTTTGAAAATTTTCACTTACACTTAAAAAAAAGTAATATTTATCACATTTCGTTGCCGTAATCATAGCTAAAATCTGAACGAATCAGCGTTTGAAAGTTTCTAATTTTTTTGAAAATGAAGCTGTCTGATTACTTACTTTTTTTTGTGTGTTTAACGTCCGACTATTGTGCACACTAGGGCTAATGCAAACGATGTGATGATTTATAGCGTATGAAAATGCCAAGCCCTGGCCGGGAATCGAACCCGAGACCTCGGGGTGAAAGCCTAGTCCGCTGTCAACTAGGCCACCGAGGCGGCTAATAAAATTTCAAATAAATACTAACGAAAATTTGTCTCCTTGTATTTTGTGTTATTTAAAGGCGAAAAGCACTTTTAGGCCTTCCTAAATGTAAGTGTGAGTGTAAAGTGTTAAAGTCGTAAGTGTAGTGTTGTAAGAGTAAGTGTGTTAGACTCGGGTACCGCGAAGGACGTCTAAATCCTCAATAGGTGCAGCTAGTCTGTATCCCCTGCGGTGTATCTCCTTGTAATCAAAATCGGTAAATTCGTTTAGTACCCCAACTCTTTTGTGCAGACATTCAAGTAAAAACTATTTTTAACTTGGAGACTTGATTTTTTTGGTGTTTAACGTCCGACTATTGTGCACACTTAGGCTAATGCAAACGATGTGGTGATTTATAGCGTATGAAAATACCAAGCCCTGGCCGGGAATCGAACCCGAGTCCTTACTTCCATCACGTCAGCAATACAGGTGCGTGCGCGAATATTGGCATCTGTTACGTATCGCTGTAGCTGTTCGAAGGGAAACTGTAGAAGGTATGATGGTGAGAAAATCGATAGTTAAATTTTAATGACTAGCGCCACGTGGGCTTCAGTTCCATTAGTTAAACGAAACTAATGACATCAGAGATGTTTCTTCCGGTGCGCAAACGTGTTTTGCAGAAATGCGATTAAGGTCCGGAAGTGCACTCCAACTATCAACAAAGTTACTTGTTATGAACACTGCTTTTCGTCACTGCAAAATAACTCAATAACCAAATGAAGTTAACATTTTATATCTGGTCCTTCATTAACTGAAGAAGCAAATAAAATCACATTGTACGTCACTTTCTTGATTGAGCTTGACATTTTAAACTTGCCCCACTCGCAAATTTTACTGTATTCGTTTATGCCTCGTGTCTATTTATTGATTTTTCAGACAATAACGTGTCCGCTTTTCTCCAGCTTTGTTTAATAAGTTCTCCGGTATATTTGAAAATATTTCCATTGTGAATCAAGCAAATATATTACTATGTTGAGTATAATGATATGCCTTCCCTAGTTTCGTCAATTGTATTTTCGTTGACGCGTTTCGGAGAACCTCCATCTTCAAAAACTATATCTTTTTTTCCTTTTTTTTGGTGTTTAACGTCCGACTATTGTGCACACTTGGGCTGATGCAGACGATGGGATGATTTATAGCGTGTGAAAATGCCAAGGCTTGGCCGGGAATCGAACCTGGGTCCTCGGGGTGAAGCCAGTTACGCTATCAACTAGGCCACGAAACGGCAAAAAAAACTACTATAGAGAGTATAGAGTATACTATACTACTATAGAGAGTATGGATATAGTTTTTGAAGATGGAGGTTCTCCGAAACGCGTCAACGAAAATAGAATTGACGAAGCTAGGGAAGGCAGATCATTATACTGAACATAGTGACAATAATCCTAGCAGAAAAGAAGAAGAATATAAAATGAATTTCTTATTGTTTTTTAATTACAAATTAATCTAATTAAATAAAACTAATTATGTAATTTACCAAAATTACGAAACATTTTGTATCGCACTCTTCGTGGAAGTACCTTCTTCAAGTAGAAATCAACAAACAAGAAGTAGTATTAGGACACGTAAAGCCTAAAGTTTTCGATATATTTGCTAAACTAAATGTCCAATTCAAATTCAAGACAAAATTCCAAAATCTAACGGTTTTTGCCTAATAAGGGCTTAAAAACTCAAATTTCTTTAATTCCAATGGCATATTCGGATTCAGCGCAAAATTTCCTTAAACTGTGATACCCCACTTGACCCGTACTTAACCTCTTTGAAAATTGTCAGCCCCTACAATTATCGAGCGACAACGCTGAGATAAGTTCTGTTTTATTCCAAGCGATAAGTTTGTTACGATTTTTAGTCGATAGGTGTTTTCTCTCGTTATCGTGCCTAAACATTTCGTCACAGACAGACAGACGAAATTAGGAAAGTTGTTTGCAAATCGATCCTGAGCATGTGTGTAGAAAATGTTCATTTTGAGGCATTGTTAAAGATTTTAGAATTTCGGCTGGTAATAACATTCTGTTTGTCTTTGATTGCGAACAGTGTTCAAAAAATATGATTTTAGTTTTTGTTATTTTAAGGCGAAAAGCACATTAACCGCCTCCCTAAATGTAAGTGTGAGTGTAAAGTGTTAAATTTGTAAGAGTAGTGTTGTATGTAAGTGTGTGTAGACTCGGGTACCGCGAGGGACGTCTAAATCCTCTCAATAGGTGGAGCTAGTCTGCACCCACCTGCGGGTTACAAAATAAAACCAATTGTTAATAAGTGCATCGGAATGGAATGCCAGTGCAATGGTGGACAATTTCTCGAAATCGGTTCATAATGTTTTTCCTGAAAATATGATTACAAAATATGATTACATTTACGTATATCAACTGACATTCGTAATGAATTACGCTGATTCTTAACCGATGTCAGTGTACCGATTTTAATACAAGATATTTACGGTTCCGTATACAAGGCGACAACAATGCTTATTGAGAGAAATAATGTTTATTTTGTTTTTATCGATTTTCGTAAATTACACTGATTTTGATAAACACGAAATCTGAAACAGATTTTCCAGTTTTAGATTCGTTAGCACCCAAACCGGTTTTTTGAGATAAACCCTTACGTTTTGTTAAAGCACGTACGGGCTACGTTTGTGCAAAATGTAATGAAAATAGCTAAAACTGATTTTTCGATTTAAAGTTTTTTTATCAGAAAAATGTAAAGGTTGACGACAAAAAAATATTCAGAAATTAAAGGGCGAAAATGATTTAGTGACGTGTATCACTTTGAAACTCGAAGTAATTCTGATTTTGCATTTGAAGAGCTGTAGGATACCTACAGTGCAAGTGTCCACGCCCCTCCCTCTAAATCCGACATGTTAGATTAGAAAAGTCTCAAATAACAAACCCAGTTGGATCTAAACTAGAAACGATTTTTAGGATTTGTTTAAATCCATTTTCGTATTTATGTATCTCAACAAACAAGTGTCCTTTTGCCAACAAACAAATGTCCTTTTGCGGTGTGGGTAGTCGTTAGTATATTCTTGTGTAGATTCAAAAGTAATTCTTGCGTTTGCACTTTTCCAAAAATAACACTTAGTTCGCTGCAAGCTGTACAGAGTGACGGGCGCGGTCTAGTCCAAGCCGCGGCAGTGAAAACGACATGAACATTTTTCGTCAAAATCTTAAATCTCCGAAAATTCTTCACCGATTGCTTTGAAAGTTTGACACAACGTAACATTCGAATACTTGCATATTTTATCTATAAACATGAAAATGTAAATGTTTGTTTGTTCAAAATCTTAAATCTCCGAAAATTCTTCACCGATTGCTTTGAAAGTTTGACACAACGTATCATTCGAACACTTGCATATTTTATCTATAAACATAAAAATGTAAATGTTTGTTTGTTCAAAATTTTAAATCTCCAGAAATTCTTCACCGATTGCTTTGAAAGTTTGACACAACGTATCATTCGAATACTTGCATATTTTATCTATAAACATAAAAATGTTTGTTTGTTCAAAATTGTAAATCCTCAGAAATTCTTCACCGATTGCTATGAAAGCTTGACACAACGTACCACTCGATTACTTGCATATTTTATCTATAAACATAAAAATGTAAATGTTTGTTTGTTCAAAATTTTAAATCCCCAGAAATTCTTCACCGATTGCTTTGAAAGTTTGACACAACGTACCACTCGAATACTTGCATATTTTATCTATAAACATAAAAATGTAAATGTTTGTTTGTTCAAAATTTTAAATCCCCAGAAATTCTTCACCGATTGCTTTGAACGTTTGACACAACGTACCATTCGAATACTTGCATATTTTATCTATAAACATAAAAATGTAAATGTTTGTTTGTTCAAAATTTTAAATCCCCAGAAATTCTTCACCGATTGCTTTGAAAGTTTGACACAACGTACTACTCGAATACTTGCATATTTTATCTATAAACATAAAAATGTAAATGTTTGTTTGTTCAAAATTTTAAATCTCCAGATATTCTTCACCGATTGCTTTGAAAGTTTGACACAATGTAACATTCGAATACTTGGATATTTTATCTATAAACATAAAAATGTAAATGTTTGTTTGTTCAAAATTTTAAATCTGTAGAAGTTCTTCACCGATTGCTTTGAAAGTTTGACACAACGTACTACTCGAATACTTGCATATTTTATATATAAACATAAAAATGTAAATGTTGGTTTGTTCAAAATTTTAAATCTGCAGAAGTTCTTCACCGATTGCTTTGAAAGTTTGACACAACGTACTACTCGAATACTTGCATATTTTATCTATAAACATAAAAATGTAAATGTTGGTTTGTTCAAAATTTTAAATCTGCAGAAGTTCTTCACCGATTGCTTTGAACGTTTGACACAACGTACCACTCGAATACTTGCATATTTTATCTATAAACATAAAAATGTAAATGTTGGTTTGTTCAAAATTTTAAATCTCCAGAAATTCTTCACCGATTGATTTGAAAGTTTGACACAACGTATCATTCGAATACTTGCATATTTTATCTATAAACATAAAAATCTAAATGTTTGTTTGTTCATAATTTTAAATCTTCAGAAATTCTTCACCGATTGCTTTGAAAGTTTGACACAACGTACCATTCGAATACTTGCATATTTTATCATTAAACATAAAAATCTAAATGTTTGTTTGTTCATAATTTTAAATCTTCAGAATTTCTTCACCGATTGCTTTGAAAGTTTGATACAACGTACTACTCGAATACTTGCATATTTTATCTATAAACATAAAAATGTAAATGTTTGTTTGTTCAAAATTTTAAATCTCCAGAAATTCTTCACCGATTGCTTTGAAAGTTTGACACAACGTACCATTCGAATACTTGCACATTTTTTCTATAAACATAAAAAAAATGTTTGTTTGTTCAAAATTGTAAATCCTCAGAAATTCTTCACCGATTGCTATGAAAGCTTGACACAACGTACCACTCGATTACTTGCATATTTTATCTATAAACATAAAAATGTAAATGTTTGTTTGTTCAAAATTGTAAATCCTCAGAAATTCTTCACCGATTGCTATGAAAGTTTGACACAACGTACCACTCGAATACTTGCATATTTTATCTATAAACATAAAAATGTAAATGTTTGTTTGTTCAAAATTTTAAATCTCCAGAAATTCTTCACCGATTGCTTTGAAAGTTTGACACAACGTACCACTCGAATACTTGCATATTTTATCTATAAACATAAAAATGTAAATGTTTGTTTGTTCAAAATTTTAAATCCCCAGAAATTCTTCACCGATTGCTTTGAACGTTTGACACAACGTACCATTCGAATACTTGCATATTTTATCTATAAACATAAAAATGTAAATGTTTGTTTGTTCAAAATTTTAAATCCCCAGAAATTCTTCACCGATTGCTTTGAAAGTTTGACACAACGTACTACTCGAATACTTGCATATTTTATCTATAAACATAAAAATGTAAATGTTTGTTTGTTCAAAATTTTAAATCCCCAGAAATTCTTCACCGATTGCTTTGAACGTTTGACACAACGTACCATTCGAATACTTGCATATTTTATCTATAAACATAAAATGTAAATGTTTGTTTGTTCAAAATTTTAAATCCCCAGAAATTCTTCACCGATTGCTTTGAAAGTTTGACACAACGTACTACTCGAATACTTGCATATTTTATCTATAAACATAAAAATGTAAATGTTTGTTTGTTCAAAATTTTAAATCTCCAGATATTCTTCACCGATTGCTTTGAAAGTTTGACACAATGTAACATTCGAATACTTGGATATTTTATCTATAAACATAAAAATGTAAATGTTTGTTTGTTCAAAATTTTAAATCTGTAGAAGTTCTTCACCGATTGCTTTGAAAGTTTGACACAACGTACTACTCGAATACTTGCATATTTTATATATAAACATAAAAATGTAAATGTTGGTTTGTTCAAAATTTTAAATCTGCAGAAGTTCTTCACCGATTGCTTTGAAAGTTTGACACAACGTACTACTCGAATACTTGCATATTTTATCTATAAACATAAAAATGTAAATGTTGGTTTGTTCAAAATTTTAAATCTGCAGAAGTTCTTCACCGATTGCTTTGAACGTTTGACACAACGTACCACTCGAATACTTGCATATTTTATCTATAAACATAAAAATGTAAATGTTGGTTTGTTCAAAATTTTAAATCTCCAGAAATTCTTCACCGATTGATTTGAAAGTTTGACACAACGTATCATTCGAATACTTGCATATTTTATCTATAAACATAAAAATCTAAATGTTTGTTTGTTCATAATTTTAAATCTTCAGAAATTCTTCACCGATTGCTTTGAAAGTTTGACACAACGTACCATTCGAATACTTGCATATTTTATCATTAAACATAAAAATCTAAATGTTTGTTTGTTCATAATTTTAAATCTTCAGAATTTCTTCACCGATTGCTTTGAAAGTTTGATACAACGTACTATTCGAATACTTGCATATTTTATCTATAAACATAAAAATGTAAATGTTTGTTTGTTCAAAATTTTAAATCTCCAGAAATTCTTCACCGATTGCTTTGAAAGTTTGACACAACGTACCATTCGAATACTTGCACATTTTTTCTATAAACATAAAAATGTTTGTTTGTTCAAAATTGTAAATCCTCAGAAATTCTTCACCGATTGCTATGAAAGCTTGACACAACGTACCACTCGATTACTTGCATATTTTATCTATAAACATAAAAATGTAAATGTTTGTTTGTTCAAAATTGTAAATCCTCAGAAATTCTTCACCGATTGCTATGAAAGTTTGACACAACGTACCACTCGAATACTTGCATATTTTATCTATAAACATAAAAATGTAAATGTTTGTTTGTTCAAAATTTTAAATCTCCAGAAATTCTTCACCGATTGCTTTGAAAGTTTGACACAACGTACCACTCGAATACTTGCATATTTTATCTATAAACATAAAAATGTAAATGTTTGTTTGTTCAAAATTTTAAATCCCCAGAAATTCTTCACCGATTGCTTTGAACGTTTGACACAACGTACCATTCGAATACTTGCATATTTTATCTATAAACATAAAAATGTAAATGTTTGTTTGTTCAAAATTTTAAATCCCCAGAAATTCTTCACCGATTGCTTTGAAAGTTTGACACAACGTACTACTCGAATACTTGCATATTTTATCTATAAACATAAAAATGTAAATGTTTGTTTGTTCAAAATTTTAAATCTCCAGATATTCTTCACCGATTGCTATGAAAGTTTGACACAACATACCACTGGAATACTTGCATATTTTATCTATAAACATAAAAATGTAAATGTTTGTTTGTTCAAAATTTTAAATCTCCAGAAATTCTTCACCGATTGCTTTGAAAGTTTGACACAACGTACCATTCGAATACTTGCACATTTTTTCTATAAACATAAAAATGTTTGTTTGTTCAAAATTGTAAATCCTCAGAAATTCTTCACCGATTGCTATGAAAGCTTGACACAACGTACCACTCGATTACTTGCATATTTTATCTATAAACATAAAAATGTAAATGTTTGTTTGTTCAAAATTGTAAATCCTCAGAAATTCTTCACTTGATTGCTATGAAAGTTTGACACAACGTACCACTCGAATACTTGCATATTTTATCTATAAACATAAAAATGTAAATGTTTGTTTGTTCAAAATTTTAAATCTCCAGAAATTCTTCACCGATTGCTTTGAAAGTTTGACACAACGTACCACTCGAATACTTGCATATTTTATCTATAAACATAAAAATGTAAATGTTTGTTTGTTCAAAATTTTAAATCCCCAGAAATTCTTCACCGATTGCTTTGAACGTTTGACACAACGTACCATTCGAATACTTGCATATTTTATCTATAAACATAAAAATGTAAATGTTTGTTTGTTCAAAATTTTAAATCCCCAGAAATTCTTCACCGATTGCTTTGAAAGTTTGACACAACGTACTACTCGAATACTTGCATATTTTATCTATAAACATAAAAATGTAAATGTTTGTTTGTTCAAAATTTTAAATCTCCAGATATTCTTCACCGATTGCTATGAAAGTTTGACACAACATACCACTGGAATACTTGCATATTTTATCTATAAACATAAAAATGTAAATGTTTGTTTGTTCAAAATTTTAAATCTCCAGAAATTCTTCACCGATTGATTTGAAATTTTGACACAAAGATGCATTCGAATACGCGCATTTTTTTATACACCTACTGTTATTTAGATGTCACACCTGTGACAGGTAAAAAAACGCTTTTTTTGAAAAACAGCGCCATCTGTGGGACATAAAAGCAACACACGCTGTACTAAATTTTTTGCTATTGCGTTTGAATGTTTCCGAATTTCGACGGCCAGTTCTTGTTAGTAGTTTATATTAACTTGTTTAAATTTCAAAGATCTATACTTATTTACATGGCGCCTTTGGACACTCAGTAGCCAATATGCTTTAAAAATCGTGTTTGATCCGTTTATTGTATTTTTTCCCATGTAATTTAAAAACGTAAAGCAATAATTTAATTTAATTATATAATTTATATTAATTAATTTAATTCATTTGTATCACAATAGTGAAAACAGAATTTCAAAAAGTAAAAATGTAAAACTAGAGAGCTGTGCTACCTCCAGCAGCCTCCGCCTGTCACACCCCTATGGTAACCGCTTCTTGGCTTCTAAATATACAATTTTCATCATTGCAGTTGTTTTCCAAGTGTTCAGTCTTAAATTAAATGACTCATTACACTGTCTAAACGTATAAAATATGAGTGTTTTTGGTATTTTAAGGTGAAAAGCACATTGAGGCTTTTATCGCCTCCCTAAGTGTAAGTTTAACGTGTTAAAGTCGTAAGTGTAGTGTTGTAAGTGTAAGTGTGTGTTCGACTCGGGTACCGCGAGGGACGTCTAAACCCTCTCAATAGGTGCAGCTAGTCTGCACCCCCCTGCGGGGTATAAAATATGAGTGTTTTTGGTATTTTAAGGTGAAAAGCACATTGAGGCTTTTATCGCCTCCCTAAGTGTAAGTTTAAAGTCGTAGTGTTGTTAGTGTAAGTGTATGTTAGACTCGGGTACCGCGAGGGACGTCTAAACCCTCTCAATAGGTGCAGCTAGCCTGCACCCCCTGCTGGGTATATATGAAATGAGCTGCTGTTAACTGAATCATAATTAATTGCAATAATCACTGTAGTTGTTTAAAATCCTCGAAGTAAAACACATATTTTTTTTCAATATTAACAATTATAATACACTTAATTATGATTCGTTAGTTATTGTCATATTCGTGGGAAACATAACGGTAAGAAGCATAACTTCAGCTGAAATAGTATTATCGTAGGAACAGCGGTGGTGTGAAATCAGTTGTTCCAATCATCGCATTTTTTAGTATCGGAACAGACATCAGACAGTTTTGTTGAATTGTTTGCAAGTTGATTGGCTTTCTTCCGATTCTAAAATGCGTTTCAAGTATATAGTTAGTTGGCAGTATGGGAATCCCATTGACCTTGTTTATCACACGTGAGCATTGCTGTTACTTGACATTCAGCTTTCCCGATCCAATTAGCCTTTTCATTGGATCGGCTTTACTTTGTTTACAGAGTAGTTTGGATTAAAACTTGCAATTAACCCATGATTTGGTATACATGGTTATTGAACATGTAAGATTGAACAAATGTTATTTTTATTATGTATTAATAAGTACGCTGTGTAATGTTATTTTTATTACGTATTAATAAGTACGCTGTGTAATGTTATTTTTATTACGTATTAATAAGATCGCTGTGTAATGTTATTTTTATTACGTATTAATAAGTATGCTGTGTAATGTTATTTTTATTACGTATTAATAAGATCGCTGTGTAATGTTATTTTTATTACGTATTAATAAGATCGCTGTGTAATGTTATTTTTATTACGTATTAATAAGTACGCTGTGTAATGTTATTTTTATTACGTATTAATAAGTACGCTGTGTAATGTTATTTTTATTACGTATTGTACGCTGTGTAATGTTATTTTTATTACGTATTAATAAGATCGCTGTGTAATGTTATTTTTATTATGTATTAATAAGTACGCTGTGTAATGTTATTTTTATTACGTATTAATAAGATCGCTGTGTAATGTTATTTTTATTATGTATTAATAATTACGCTGTGTAATTTTGTTTTTACGGTACGTAAATAGGTATATAGATATAAACATGCATGTATTCGAATGCAACGTTATGTTAACATTTCATAGCAATCGGTGAAGGTTTTTTGGAAATTTAAAATTTTGAACAAACCAAAATTTACATTTCTGTTTATATAGATTAATAAGTACTCTGTGTGTTATGTATTAAGTAAGCGAGGAATCATAACTTTTTGTTCAAGTAGAAACTGTCAACGAGAAATTTTTTGCAAAACATTGAGTTTTGTATGAACATAAAAATATTACCAGCTTGTTGGCTGGTTCCTTTTTTGTATTTAATAGTCCAAGAACATGTATGAATCGGCCGCAATATTACTAGAAAATTTGGGTTTTTTTTTTTGTTTAACGTCCGACTATTGTGCACACTTGGTTACAGTTTTCCATCGTATCGCAGACGATGGAATGATTTAGTAATGTTTGATTATTAATATAATAATAATTATTAGTAGGCATTGGCGTATGACAATGCCAAGTCCTGGACGGGAATCGAACCCGGGTCCTCGGGGTGAAAGCCTATTACGCTATCAACTAGGCCACCGAGGCGGCTGCTTCTTTTTTGTATTTAATAGTCCAAATTATAATTCAACGGTGTTCAGTGCAATACATCCAGGGCCTACATGATTGAAAGCGTATAGTTTAGCTAATTTTTAATCAACCAAGAAGATGATTAGCCTATAATAATGAAATATTTCTTAATACGAGATGTCCGTTTTTATTAATGTTTTTAACGCTGAAAATAGATTTTCAGAATTTTGAAAAGTTTTAAAATGACCGCCGTAAAGGGGGAAAGAGTAGGTACCGGTACAGTAAAATTTTGGTCAAATTTCACCTAAACGTGGCACGAATATCGAATCTGTTATGAGCCTGCACAGCAAAATGTTATAAGCCTGCACAGCAAAATGTTATGAGCCTGCACAGCAAAATGTTATGAGCCTGAGCACAGCAAAATGTTATGAGCCTGCACAGCAAAAATGTGCACAGCAAAATGTTATGAGCCTGCAAAACAGCAAAAAATGTTATGAGCCTGCACAGCAAAATGTTATGAGCCTGCACAGCAAAATGTTATGAGCCTGCACAGCAAAATGTTATGAGCCTGCACAGCAAAATGTTATGAGCCTGCACAGCAAAATGTTATGAGCCTGCACAGCAAAATGTTATGAGCCTGCACAGCAAAATGTTATGAGCCTGCACAGCAAAATGTTATGAGCCTGCAAAATGTTATGCACAGCAAAATGTTATGATGCACAGCAAAATGTTATGAGCCTGCACAGCAAAATGTTATGAGCCTGCAGCAAAATGTTATGAGCAAAATGTTATGAGCCTGCACAGCAAAATGTTATGAGCCTGCACAGCAAAATGTTATGAGCCTGCACAGCAAAATGTTATGAGCCTGCACAGCAAAATGTTATGAGCCTGCATGAGCCTGCACAGAAAAAATGTTATGAGCCTGCACAGCAAAATGTTATGAGCCTGCACAGCAAATGCACAGCAAAATGTATATGCACAGCAAAATGTTATGAGCATGCACAGCAAAATGTTATGAGCCTGCACAGCAAAATGTTATGAGCCTGCACAGTAAAATGTTATGAGCCTGCACAGCAAAATGTGTTTTAACGCTTTAAAAATGGCGGTAAATTTCAATTTCATATTTTAAGAAAATCATGATTTTTGTTTTACAATTTTCATCATTGTAATCAGCGGCAAAATCTACATGAGCATTTTAAATTTTGAAAATTCACTGAATTCGAGAAAGCTAATTTGTCGGCGGCCAGGATTCAGTTTCTTATTTTCAAAGTAATTTAAAAGTTCAAAGTTCTGTTTTATGCGCATTCTAATCTTGATTGTAAACGGTAAATCAGATTTTCTAATGACCGTAAAATTTTAAAAATCAGAAGCGTCAGCAAGACGTATTTAAAATTTAAATAGTAAATAGTTTTTTAATGTAAGCTAAAATAGTTCATTTCCCAATGGAAATTCCCTGACAATCCTAATTTATCTAAAATATTTTAAAATCTGGTTTTATAATTGTAATCTGCCCAAATTAACATATTTCCTTCAAAATACGAAAATAAACCCTGACCGCCGTCGAATTAATTTTCATAACATTTTTGAACGGTTGGATAAACATTTTCTAACGAGCTTGTCCAAGCTCATATCTACATAAAAAGCAAAGTGCTTATGTAGCAATAACTTGATGACAATCTACCTTCTTGTTCTGCTGGATTGAATATCAATTTAAAATTTATTGGATGTAAAACGTAATGCAGTTTATAAAATTAACAAATTCAGATTTATCTACCATCTAGCGGATTTTTTACAAACTACTACATGTATTACATTTACAACAAAATACAGAACTTGTTATTTTTCAGTGAAATAGCAACATTTTGTTATAGAAAATGTTAGGGATATATAAAATTTCGATTGTGAATTATCTCTATATATAAAGCAATGTCCTGACTGACTGATCAATGCATAGCCGAAACGATACTTGAAATTTTCAGGGTACCTTAGTACCACCATGTAGGGGTGCACTAAGAAATGATTTTCCAATATTCAACCCCTAAAATGTAAAATGGGTAACAATAGTTTTAACTGGAAAAATGGGTTTTACATTGACAAGTAACGAAATACATGTTTCACCATTTTCCAAAATTCATCCTATAAGGGCACAAAGAAGCGGTAAAAAGCAGGATTTGCAATTAAAAATTTTGTTTTTGTTTGGTTGAATCTTAACAAATGTATAGTAAAGTACAAATATAATAAAATGAATTTCAACATTTTGCTGAATTCATTCCAAAAAGGAGTAAAAAAGAAGGTATAAAAGTTTGCAATGGTAAAAAATAATAATCATATTTTTTTAAAATTAAGTATTCAAAAACACAAGAATCCATACCCTGTAGAGGAAAATAGGGTTTTAAAGTTAGTATTGGGAAACATACGTTTTAATTTGGATTATAAATAAAATTAACTTAAAATAAACAATATTTCAGTATTTTGCAAAATTGATCACCTTACAGGTTGAATATTGTATTATACTGGAAAATATGTTTGAATACATTTTCATGAAACTTTATGAAAGTATTCTAAACACAAATAATAAACACATATATTTCAACATTTTCCATATTTAATGTCCTAAAGGAGTGAAAAGATGTATTCGCACTAGAAAAAAATATCAATTCTAACAGATTTTCACAAAACTTAACGGAAAATCCTTTTAAAAAAACAAATATTTCAGCATTTTAGAGAATTTATAACCTAAAAGGGTGAAAATGGAGTAAAGAGGGTAAGATTCCAATTTTATTTGCAATTAATATAAATACCGTAAAAAAAAGAAACACAAATTTTACAAAATTCACTCCCTAAAAACGTGAAAAGAAGGTATTTTTTTCGAATTAAAAAAAAATTTTTGATCGTAATTTTTTTAAAACTTAACAAAAAAAAATCTAAAAAACACAAATAATTTAACATATATTTCAGTTTTTTTCAGAATCCACCCATAAGAAGTATGAAAGAGATGTATTCAATTTTGCAATTAAGGAAATTTCTAAAGTTCAAATAAAAAAAAACATATTTCATTATATTCAATAAAAAAATATATATTTATAAAATGAAATGTTTGTATGAGAAAGCTATTATTAACCTTCTGTAATGAAACAGGTGCTCATGTACAAAGAATTTAAAAATAGACCAACGTGCAGTGGGTTGAAATAATTTTCTTTGCTTACTAAAAATTAATACGTTCAAAGTATCCATTAAAGTCTCAACGATGTTATGACTTTTTGGGACAATCTAATTTGAATACATCTTTCAAGTCTCCGACAGTGATATTTTCATCATAGTCAGTGTAAAATAATCACGAGTTTTGTGAATTAGATGAACATGCTTTTATTAAGATTGTTTTAATGTTTATAAATTATTACATTACTGAAACAGTTTATGTTTTGTGGGCAAACCGGCGATGGGTAATGCTGGTAGTATTATAAAAATCAATTTCTGGATATAGCAGTGATCAATAATGTGATGTTGTTCATTATTTATTTTTTGAAATTCGTTTACACATCGTCATGCTGCCGTTATTAGCAAATTTCTATTGGAAAATGAGTTGTGGAGCGTCATCATAGTAAGATCCGGACCCAAAACCATGAAAATATTATCGATTCTGATTTATTTCTTTTTTGTTGTTGTTATTTTAAGGCAAAAAGCACATTATGGCTATTATAACCTCCTTGAATGTAAGTGTGAGTGTAAAGTGTTAAAGTCGTAAGTATAGTGTTGTAAGTGTATGTGTGTGTTAGACTCGGGTACCGCGAGGGACGTCTAAATCCTCTCAATAGGTGCAGCTAGTCTGCACCCCCCTGCGGAGTTCTGACCTCTAGAACACTTATTTTAGGAAACGTTAGATCTGATATTGTGTTTGTATGTGTGTGTGTGTGTGTGTGTGTGTGTGTGTGTGTGTGTCCATGTCTGATTTGATTCATATTTATCATTAAAATTTATTTTGGTAACAGCTTGAAAACTCCTTTATCCGGTCAGCTGAAAATGACGATAATTCTAAAACTCAAAAAAATCAAATTCCTCTGTCGAGGTCAGCCCAAAGTTAACAAAACATTGAAAACACGTCACAACACTAAACACAATTACACGATTTTCATTAAAATGCACAACGATAAGATTTGATTTGGCCAAACACTACCGTGCAACTCGTATGTAGTTACAGTCCAGACTGCAGAGTCTTCATCGGTACTAGTGCACTTGTTAGTGTTATGAGTTGTGGTGAGTTTGTTCGTTTATATTATTTAAATCAGTTAATCCTCAGAGCCATGTCAAATATTTAATTGAATTTAAATGGAAGTTTGTCATTGAGGATGAAAGTTTGCCATTGAAAGTTGTACATTGAGGGCGGGATCTGATCTTCTGTTCTTATAAATCACAAACTCTTCAATAGCATCCATATAATTGCTTTTATTACATAAATGTAATGTCTCCATGTTGGTGTAGATGTCTTTGATTTTATGGATTTCATCCTTGAGATGTTCTGTGAAAGCCGAATTGTAGATAATTTTTGTCTGTGTAGGTGTTCCCTAAATTTTTTTTGACGGAGCGAGATGTTTGACCCATGTAATGACCTTAGGCAATCACTACATTTTATTTTATATATACCAGATCTTTCAAAACTGTCTTCATTCTTATTTTTAAGTGGATTTTTTAGTAACGTTGTTAGTTTATCAGATCTTCTGAAGGAAACTTTTGGCTAGTTATTTTTCAATAGTGTGGTTTAAATTTGATCCATATTCTGTTGAGATGTATGTTTGTTTCTCAGGAACGACTTTTTCAATTTTTGTTTTTATGTTTGCCAATGATCCTATCAACAATTGTACTCCTAAATTCATTAGAAACAGATGTACTCCATAGTATTTACTTCATTTTCGTAGCTTTCTTTGTCCAAAAGGAGTAAAAATAAATCTGTGTATGACACTATTGTACGCTGCCATTTTTGTATTGTATGGATGGTAGGACTGTAAGAAGGTAATGTATGGCGCGTTGTGATAGTTTTCCTGTAAACGCTGAACTTAATTAACACTATTGTTTACTTTTGAAATTGATAGGTTTAGGAAATTTAAGTTGTTATCAGCCTCTTCTTTCAGTGTGTAATGGAAGTTCAGATGTCTTGTGTTTAGGAAATTTAAGTTGTTATCAGCCTCTTCTTTCAGTGTGTAATGGAAGTTCAGATGTCTTGTGTTTAGGAAATTTAAGTTGTTATCAGCCTCTTCTTTCAGTGTGTAATGGAAGTTCAGATGTCTTGTGTTTAGGAAATTTAAGTTGTTATCAGCCTCTTCTTTCAGTGTGTAATGGAAGTTCAGATGTCTTGTGTTTAGGAAATTATTACGATTTTTTAGTTTTCTATTATTACTTTAAAAATTTACAATTATATCATCCACTTAACTATAGTAAAAACTATTATGCCGATTAAAAAGTCGGAACAAAAGTCTATAAAAAAGATAGTGGATAACTAAGTATTTGGGAGAAAATATCACTAGAAACATAGCTGTAAAATTGGCAATAAAAAACAGAACGAACAAATTAAAGAAGGCCCTAAAGTTAACTTGGGGAACGTATAAGAACAAGTCGCTTTCCATAAAGTCGAAAATCAGACATTATATTACGGTCACAAGACCGGAAGTGACTTATGCCGCGGAAACTTTATTTAATCTAAGAAGCCAAAACAGAACAGAGGAGCTTCAAAAAGTAGAAAGAAAAATATTGAGAACCATTATCAATAAAAAACACATGGTAGAAGGAACATACAGACTGCTGCCAAGTTCAGCCATCTATCAGGATAATGACCATGTGTGTTACATAATATTAGAAAGAGGAGACTGGCTTTCTATGGACACCTAACAAGGCTACCAGAAGAAAGACTGACGAAGAAACTCCTAAATTACCAACTCAAGATGAAAGTAAAGAATGAGTCGCTTAAGGAAGTGGAACAGGACCTAAAAGAATTAGGGATAACGGAGGAAGGGAAAAACCAAAGGAATAAAAACATTAGATTAAAATTTAAAGAAGGAACAAAAAGAGTTGCCTTTTACTTGGAGGAAGTTAGACTACAGAGATCTATAAGACTAAAACAGTATTGGGAGAATCTCAAAAACCTAAAAGAACCAAAGCTGAAAGCCCAAAAGAACCAAAATTGACTAAATGTGCTCCATTGAGGGCTTATAAAAAAATTATTTCCCTATTGTGGTTCTTATCAGACAATAAAAAATCATTTTCAGTATGGTTCAGCTGCCAGGATGCCAGAAAGGGGCTAAGTCTTCATTTATACACACACACACACACACACATATATATATATATATATATATATATATATATATATATATATATATATATATATGAAGTTTGTTAATGAACTTGAAATAATTCTGTTTCAGAATTGCTCTTTGGTTAACAAAATTAGTTCATTTATTTC
This sequence comes from Callitettix versicolor, assembly GCA_022606455.1. Taxonomy (NCBI): domain Eukaryota; kingdom Metazoa; phylum Arthropoda; class Insecta; order Hemiptera; family Cercopidae; genus Callitettix; species Callitettix versicolor. The sequence continues at coordinate 9,103,669 of CM040190.1, forward strand.
TCCGTTGGGAGTTAGGAGTACTTGGTGAGGTATCTTTTAATGTAATCATGGTTTCAGGTACAGATTTGACTACACTGAATGAAGCCAACTTAGGGTTGTTTTTCAATTTCAGTTTAGATAGAAATTTGTTCAACAAGACCCGTACTGTTCTTCGAGCTTAAAATATTTTCAAAAAACTATTTCGCCTCTAATTAATCTGTCGATCTTTTTTGCAATTTCGGAAGCTGTGGAAGTTTACCAAGGGTCGATTAGGTATGTTTGGGTTGTTGTGGGGGGGGGGTAGTCCCCTTAATAACAGGGCGTGTGGATTTGGTACTTTTCAGGTTCTGATGCAATCATTGGGTAAGACTAAGATATTATTTCTCAGGTATTGATTTCTTTGGAGAAGGATGAAGTTGGGTCTTTACTTAATAGTTGAATGTTGTTGTTTGTAATAAATTCTTGGACTTTGTTTATACAGTCAATATTAGGTGGAGATCATTAGTGTGTTTCCTTTACCTGCTTTTGTGATTATAGTGTTACGCTCATTGAGCTTGTTTGTAATTGTATATAAATTATGAATTTTATTTTGAAACCGAACAAGGGTTTTTTAAAACTTGTTTAACTTTATTAGCCACCATGAGTCTAACTGTTTCTCTCAATTCACTAGTTTTTTAGCGTTTTGATTGCGGCTTCAGTATGTATCAACTCAGTCGCTAGGCAGTTTTTCTAATAATTAAAGGAAGTTAATAATCTTTTGTTAAAAACATTTAAATCATTCTCTGTAAAAACAATATTATTCCTACTTATGACTATGGGATAAAAAATACGGATACATTTTATGGTATTTATGTTATTTGAGTTTTTAATGTCATTAATTTTTGTTGAGTGTATAATTTTTTATTAACCCAAATTGATTCATGAAATTAAACAGTTGACCAGGATGTAATCCATTCACTAAATCAATGTGTTTCCATATAGTGTGTAATTTAACTTGTTCTTAAGTGTGTATTGTAAAGTTTTTATTTCGTTCTATATCTTACATATTTCTGTCACTTTTTGAGCTTTTATCGTGAAAAAGAATATTTTTTTAATTTCTGTAGAAACATACTTTGGTACTATGTTATGCTCCAAGCTGTTTTTTATTGAATTTTATGTTTTCAGTGGTTTAGAAGACCTAAATTTTGACGTTTTTGTACTGGAAGGCTAAATCTGCTTGACATGCATATAATTTCATTACTGCAACATGGCCACCAGACCAGATAATAAAATAATTAGGATTGTGACCTATTTTATTCCATATAGTGGTCTTTAAGTCGCCTCGTAAAGGCTACCGCGGTTTTGAAATTTCAATGTTTCACCTTCAGGCTGTAGTGGAAAAGGTTGTCATAAAGTTTGCAAAAGATTGTAGTGTAACAAAACTTTATTTTGTAGTGTAGATTATTATTTGTTTTTTTTTTAAACTGGAAGTTTTTATATAATCAATTGTGATTGCGAAGACAAATGAACAACATTTAATTTTGCCTTCAGTTATATTGTGTGCCTGCTTAAGACTTGTGCAGAGATTAAATTAGTCATCAACTTTGCAAGAAATAAACAAGACGTCTATAAACAACGAAAACTATCATATGGCCTACACTGCACATTGCAATAAACAATATAAAACAATTAATAAATTTTATATAAATATTCATAAATAATTAACTTGATTTTTTTTTCACCCAACTTTGGGGTACACTAAATCAATCACTTTTTAATGTTCTGTGCCTTCCTCGTAGCCCAGTATTGCTTCATTCATTGTGATCTTGTTTTTCTTTCTGCGTCAGAGATTTGGATCGTTCGCTTGAATTTGACTTTGCCTTGGAACCGTTGAATTTTGTAAAGTGTTATTAACTGTTTTTTTTTGTTGTAAATATTTATTAATTTGCCTATTGTGGTTACTGGTAATATTATAAAGAGTAATTCACTTTTCTGTTTTGGTTATTAATAATCCTGTTGTTTTTTGTAAATGTGTATTAATTTTTCTGTTTTTGTTACTGACAGTCTTGTAAGGGGAAATTAATTCCTCTGTTTTGGTTATTGATAATCTTGTAAAGGGAGAGTAATGTATTTAAATTCTCTGTATTGGTTATTGATAATTCTGTTGCTTTTTGTAAAGATTTATTAATTTTTCTGTTTTGGTTACTGATAATCTAAGAAGTAATTCTGCTTTGGTTATTGATAATCTTGTTGCTTTTTGTAAATATTTATTAATTTTTCTGTTTTGGTTGCTGATAATCTTGTTTTTTTTTTTTTTTTGAAAAATATCTTCTCTAAAAGATCCAGTTTTCTTTGCTGCTGCTTTTGGGAAATTATTATTATAGTGATACCTATTTAAAGAACTTTAGAGTTTTAATTTCCTGATCCAAACATTATTTTTCAATACATGATTCTCAGAAATGTAGTTTTTTATCATAAAAAAACTCAGAATCAGTTTTTTTTTCTTTTTTGGTATTATTTTTGTGTACTACCACCAAACCACATGTACTACAAATTTACTGACTAGCCTACATTTTGTGATACAATTAATTTTATTAAATATTAACAAACATGTTTTTCTTTGTTATTAATTTTCGTGTTTTTCGACAGATGGATATGTTAATTCTGCTATGACACTGGCTGGTGAAGGATGTTGTGCGTCTCTTCTACAAAGCAACCCATTGTTGGATTTTACTTTAGAGTAATCACTAAAGTAATCTTTTCAGTTACTATCAACTTTTTAGTATGTAAGTAATTTAAAAACTTAAGTCGGATAGTAATCTAATGATTTGGTTATTTGTTCAATGGAACAACCAGATATTCAATCGTGAACAAATAGTAGTTATTACGTTTATAGCAAATATTCGCTATGAATGAATATCTAAAATGAATACATTCTACACCAGTTGGTTGCGCAATGGATAAGTAACTAGTAAGTATTCAAACAGAAATGCTGCTACTTTAAAGACAACTTGAGGCGCTATCTTAATGCAGTCAGAAAGGACATTTTAAACTTTATTGATTGTAAACTGTTATAGAATATCTATGCAGTCCAGCATTGAGATGAAACTACTTCAGTACTTCAGTTTTAATTCCAGTCCAGAAAAACTTTCAAAACATAATTGTTAAAAGTGAAAGCAAATAGTAAGTTTGTAAATTGTTTTACTTCTTTTTTCACCCAACTTTGGGGTACATTAAATCAATCATTTTTTAATGTTCTGTGCCTTCCTCGTATCCCAGTATTGCTTCATTCATTGTGATCTTGCTTTTCTTTCTTCGTCAGAGATTTGGATCGTTCGCTTGGATTTGGCTTTGCCTTGGAACCGTTGCTTCTTGTCCTTGGTTATTGTTTTGGCTGTTCTGTCCATGAGCATAGTCAGTGATTTGTAGTTCTGTTTATATTCATTATTTGTAAAAAACTATTTTTCTCAAAAGTTAAATTACCACTACTTGCGCTAAGAGTCACTTAACTTGTTCTAGTTTTAGTATTTGTCTTAGATCTGGGTTACAATGTTTAAACTGTCAGCTACTCGTTGCAGGATATAATACAGCTAAGACAAATCCTGGGTTTGTGCAACATTAAAAAAATAACAAAACATTGATATTTTTACAGAAACCAATAAGTATAAATTGTAGGCTCACAATTATGGTAATATTAAAGCAATATGCAATATGGTAATATTAATTAGAATGCAAATTATCATTCCTTGAAAAGCTCTGATTTTTGTTTGTTTTGTGTTTAACGTTTGACTATTGTGCACAATTAGGCTAATGCAGACGATGGGATGATTTATAGCGTATGAAAATGCCAAGCCCTGGTCGGGAATCGAACCTGGGAGGGGGGGTGATAGCCCAGTACGCTATCAACTAGGCCACACAGGTGGCAACTCTGATTTTATAGAACTTTCTATATAGTTACTGTAATCATGACAGACTTTTGAATTGTTATGTTTTCCTCTTTTTATTATTAAAATTATAGAAATGATCACGATTAAAAGTCTTTATTATTAGTTTTTAGCTACTGTCCAACAGGTAAGGTAACAATAGCTATTCAATTAAACAATTTAGTTACATACAAAAAAAAGTTTCTTGTTCATTTTTTATGTTAAAATATCTTTGAAGTCCTAATATTATGAGTTAGTTTTTATTTAAATTTTACCTCCCCCTCTTTTGTCTAGGGAGTATTTAATCTGCTATTTACCGCCCCTAAGAGTGGACGGAACACCTACACTCTGGTATAGATCACTGTAAATGTAATATTTGAAAATTATTGTGTTGTTAAGATTTAAGAAAATATTAATTTTTAGTTACTAGTCTTAAATATGATAATGAGGTCACAGCCAAAGAATGAACACTATTGACAAAAAAACAGGCAAAATTACGAAACTGCTGACATACTGCCTGTTGCAATAAGCAACAAGGTATGCAGAACAGCAGTTGAAATAAAAGCACAGAGAAAGAAGTAGGGGAGGGACAGTCGATTCTGGAGGGACCGGAACGTCAGTATATTCCGGGTGACGGTCGTTTCTGCGAAGACCCGAAGACTTTGCATCGGCACGATCTACAGAAGAGCATTCCATCCGGGCGGTGCTGAGAAGTGGTAAAAGTAAGTACACAATTATTGGCGTACACTTCTTCCCCTTTTACTTTTGGTTTGCAGACATTAATATATATTTTGGGGAAGTTTTTATTTCGCATAAGACAGTAGTGTCCATTCTTAGGATTGCCACCAACCATAGTTGTAACTGTAACAAGGTAAATGTAAGGCTCACATCTCAAAATATTAAAGGTAATTCTTTTAATGAACCACCGATAGTTAATTGTTTGAAGGATCCGAGTAGAGTAAAAGAGACCCCTAACATGTATGTATACTTTGTTTTATATTCAACAATCTCTTTGGAGTGATTAGCTATTCCTGAGTTTACGGCTGTAGAACATGTCGAATCTCGACTAAGAAGACATACGATGGACCAAATAAGGTAAATAAAAGGATATTAATTTACTTTCCAGTTTTCAATCATTTCTTATTCCCAACAAATTACATTTATCACATTATTACAGAAAATATATAAAAATGTTACAATTCTTTGAGAACATTTAAAATTTTTTATTAAAAAGAACATAGCTAACGGAAGAATATTTTTTATTTATTTATTTATTTTTTCAAGGTCATACTTATTTACAGGTTTTCACATGTTTTATTTTTTTAAAAAAGCCTAATCACTTTAATCCATTCTTTATTTGATCTGACAATGGTCTTCGAGAAGCCATATAGCAAAATCCTGTTTACTACAAGCCATTTTATAACCACTAACTCACCCTGCATTTTACTTCAGAACTATTACAAACATTCTTAACAGACTTTGTTTTATTTAGCATTGTTTGTTTTACGTTTTACGTCTTGAAATTTTTACTTAATACCTTGCCGAAACTGAAAACCACATTAAACAGAGATGTTTTGCAAATAAACCTTAAACTATTTTTATTATATAATATATATTTTGAATTTATAATTAATGTAATAAAATCCACAAAACATATTGACAATATTTTTATCACCAGAAATATAAGTAGTGCCAAGTTATTATTTTTTTGAAAGACAAATTAAATGCGCCAAAGCCACGAATACCCTAGGCATTGTTTGCCCGTACAGATTTTGCAGTGGAGTTATGGGAACACTTCTCTCCGCAGGTAACGTGGTGAATAGAGTGGTCTGCAACAAGTACAAATACAGGTCAATAAAAAGAAGAAAAGTAAAAAACTAAATAAGATTCGGAAACCTTACAATGGTGGCAGTTTTTAGGTCAAGGCAGCTTATTACTGGATAGGGAAAAACATAAAACAACTTGCTGTGATGGAATTCGTACAAACTAACAACACTGAAAATCTGTGTGTGTGTGTGTGTGTGTGTGTGTGTGTGTGTGTGTGTGTGTGTGTGTGTGTGTGTGAGGTGTGTGTGTGTGGAGAGAGAGAGAGAGACATACATGCCTGTATGTGTGAGTGGATGTGTGTGTGTGTGTGTGTGTGTGTGTGTGTGTGTGTGTGTGTGTGTGTGTGTGTGTGTGTGTGTGTGTGTGTGTGTGTGTGTGTGTGTGTGTGTGTGTGTGTGTGTGTGTGTGTGTGTGTGTGTGTGTGTGTGTGTGTGTGTGTGTGTGAGTGTGAGTGTGTGTGTGATAGATGTGTGACATACATGTGTGTGTGTGTGTGTGTGTGTGTGTGTGTGTGAGAGAGAGAGACATACATGCCTGTATGTGTGAGTGGAAGTGTGTGTGTGTGTGTGTGTGTGAGAGAGAGAGAGACATACATACCTGTATGTGTGTGTGTGTGTGTGTGTGTGTGTGTGTGTGTGTGTGTGTGTGTGTGTGTGTGTGTGTGTGTGTGTGTGTGTGTGTGTGTGTGTGTGTGTGTGTGTGTGTGTGTGTGTGTGTGTGAGAGAGAGAGAGAGAGAGAGAGAGAGAGATACATGTCTGTGTGTGTGTGTGTGTGTGTGTGTGTGTGTGTGTGTGAGAGAGAGAGAGAGACATACATACCTGTATGTGTGTGTGTGTGTGTGTGTGTGTGTGTGTGTGTGTGTGTGTGTGTGTGTGTGTGTGTGTGTGTGTGTGTGTGAGAGTGTGTGTGTCATTTTATATATTATCACTCTAGTGTGTACAACTTTGGTCCTATTCGATTCAAATTTTACACAAAAATTAACTTTATTAAAAGCCTGTATAAGTTCTTTAACCAGCAAAATCTGTTCATCCATTTAAAAATGACAGACATCAAAACCTTCAAAAAGTTATAAACTATAAATCTAACTCTTTTGAAAATCTGATTCCAATATTGTAATCAACATTAGAATGTGCTTAATGCACATGTGTGTTGTGTGTGTGTGTGTGTGTGTGTGTGTGTGTGTGTGTGTGTGTGTGTGTGTGTGTGTGTGTGTGTGTGTGTGTGTGTGTGTGTGTGTGTGTGTGTGTGTGTGTGTGTGTGTGTGTGTGTGTGTGTGTGTGTGTGTGTGTGTGTGTGTGTGTGTGTGTGTGTGTGTGTGTGTGTGTGTGTGTGTGTGTGTGTGTGTGTGTGTGTGTGTGTGTGTGTGTGTGTGTGTGTGTGTGTGTGTGTGTGTGTGTGTGTGTGTGCTTATATTTTTCTGAAGATAAAGTATACAGAAACATGAAATGTGATCAGAAATTTTCAAGACTGGTCATGTACAGTAATTTCAAAATGACAGTACTTATATGCTACTTGGTAGATCTCCTACAAAATCGCCTAATCACATGACTCAGGCAGTATTTCCACTCTAGTAACTTTTTTGAAAATGTTCTTTTATAAAAGTGTCAAAGATCCTCTTTGACATCTTCAGTTGAGTCAAATTAATTCCATTTCAGCAAAAAACTTCAATTCAGAAAACAGACAGAAGTCGACAGGGGCTACATCAGGGAAAAAGAGGATTGCAGAAGCATGTGAATTCTGTGGTAAAAAATTCCACGAAGAAGAACACATGATGAATTGATGCATTGTTTTATGGCAGGACCCAATTTTTGTCTCACCAAACTGCAGGTCTTTTTTTTCTCTCACAATTTTTTGGGCAAATGCTCAAGGACACTTTTATATTATTCGTGGTGACTGTCCTCTGGGAGAGGGAAATTTGGATTTATAACAGTAGTATAAAAACCACCAAAAAATGTACTGATATTTGTACTGATGTTGCTCTTTATCGGTTGTGAAGAATTTCTAACGTGATGATTGTGTCTGTTTCCAGGTCACACCCCTAAACCCATGGCTAGCAGTATTTGTCTTGAAGTTGTTCAATCACACCTTGTACTCACCTAAAATGATGTCATGTTTGCATTGACCTCAGATTTGGATCTGACCATGATGGATAATCTAATAGATTTTTTCAATATAAATTCTATGATGATGATTACAGTTTTTTTTCTAGTTCACCAGAATAACCAAATTTATAACTGTACTGCATAAAATATTGATTTTTTTTCAAAATTGCTTGTATAATTCATCAGTATAAGTGTGACAGTAATACAAATTTAAAAAAAAAATAATTTATTTGATTACTTCAGACGATAAAGATGAGCATACCCCAATACTTTTTCAACTATATTCTAAAACAACTTTTACTATACGCGTTTACAGAATTATTCAGTTCAAATGTTCTGGTTTTAAGTTTGAAAAAAGTGGTCACCTTAAAACAATTCAGACAGCTGTGTAGAACACGTGTTACACTTGCTCTCGTTACGCGATGTTCTGATAGAGTTCGTTTAACAATAGGAGGGAGATCGTTAATAATAATAATATTTGGGGCAACCAATGCACATGACCTTGGAACACGAAGACTTCTGTCACCCAATGAAACTTTTGGAACAGTATCAACGATCTGTCTACAACAAAAATAAAAGTGAATCATAGTTTTCTGTAAGCGTTAATTCAGTTAATGATTCAATTCGTAGCTACGTTATCAATGATTGTACAAAATTGTAAGGGACTCTTCTTCTGTTAGAGACAGTCAAAGGGATCTTAGCAACCTAGCTGATGAGATTACCTCTAGCTCATACTACTCTCACTCATCTAACTCTAGCTCATACTACTCTCACTCATCTAAGACAGATTTTACATAGCTTGGTTAACTCTGACTATAAAGCGACCCATGCTGATGAAGCCGTGGTAAACCTGATTACCTCCCAGTGTACCTTAGCCTTACTTATACTCTTTATGAGCGGTTTTAATTCCCATAGCTACTTAGCTACTTGTGTGTGCTTCTACGAGTAAGAATATAAAACAGAATGAGTGGAATATTACCACACAATAAATAGGTTGGTCAGATGGAACCGAACCTCCATAATGAGGGTCAAGAAAAAGGAAAATTAAAAATTAAATTAGTAGAGCAAACATCTGCAAGCACCTAAATAATGAACAAGGAAGTCACCAATTAAATGTGGGGAGTTGTCCATCATAAATATTCTCCGAATCCTGGACTTTATGAAGAGATTAGGACCGGAGGAGGCGCTGTAACTGAGTCTCTCAGGAACGTAGAAAGGGACATAACAGATCTGCAAAGGTCACAGGGCAATAGTAACTCCAGAAATTCATTCATTTATTCGAGGATCTCTTCGCGTAAAATAGACAGGCCTTAAAAACTTAAGACAATAGTAATAGTGTTTCAACTTTCTGAACTAAAAGCCGCCTCAGTGGCCTAGTTGATAGCGTACTGGGCTTTCACCCCGAGGACCCGGGTTCGATTCCCGGCCAGGGCTTGGCATTTTCATACGCTATAAATCATCCCATCGTCTGCATTAGCCCAAGTGTGCACAATAGTCGGACGTTAAACACAAAAAAAAAATTTCTGAACTAAAATTTACTGAACCTAAAGGATGGTAACAGCCACACAATAAAATATTACTTTGTGTGTAAAAAACCATCCATATGTGCTAATAAACTACTACAAATGTAGGTATTTTATGTTGGCTATGTGTTGTAGATTTGCAGCATTGCAATCCATATGCAAGTTATATATATTTTTATTTTAAGCCGAAAAGGCTATTATTGCCACCCTAAATGTAAGTGTGAGTGTAAAGTGTTAAAGTCGTAAGTGTAAGTGTGTGTTAGACTCGGGTACCGCGAGGAACATCTAAATCCTCTCAATACGTGCAGCTAGTCTGCACCCCCTGCGAAGTATGTAAGTTATCTATGTAGGCAATATTGTAGTTATATATTTAAATGGAACAAACAGGTGCCTCACTGATTTGATGAAAGTGAATTTCCAAAAAGTAACAATATTACATTAAATAATCTTTTGTATCTTCATATTTTTGAAAATCTTGTTTTATCATGACATTAAATATTAAAATCTGTGTAAATTAGAATTAAAAATTTTCAAATTACATTGAAAATATGAAAATAAGCCCTAACCACCATAAAATTTCATTGTTATATTTTCAAAGTCTATTTTACAAAAGTCTACGTTTTGTAATTATTAATTACAAATTATTATTATAAATTATAAATTATTAATTAATGTGGCTATTAATTATATCAATAAATTGAATTAAATATAGAACGCTAAACTTTAAAAATTGTGGTCATTCATTCAAAATATTGAAAATTGTTACATTTTTTATCTTCCACTTTTATTAAAATCAGATTTCACCGTCCTAATCAGCATTAAAACCTGCATTCTTAAGTTTCGAATTCTATTAAAATTAGCAAAAATAACACTACAATTTGAAAATTTTAAACGTCAGAGGCTACCAAGAAATGAACAGAAGTTATAAGAAAACTTATAGGAAAATCATCGATGGGAAGAATCAGATCAAAATGATTAAAAAAATATATACTTAAGCGGAAGAAGATCCAGAAAATGAAACTATGAGATAAATTTGTAGAAGAATTTGTAGAAGGCTACAAATTTACTTGGCAGTAGAAATATTTTGATTTCTAATTATAGTCTAAGTACAATAACTAAATTTAAAATGTATTGAGAACTATTTATATGCTCTAAGCACTTACTTTTTGGAGGATCTAGGTACAACGAATGGATCTCTTTAGACATTTCTTTAGCAAGCAATGCCAACTGTTTATTATTCTGCACAACATCTTCTTGTATATCCGATAACTGCATCAAACAGTATTCTAAGCTTCTAAACCGCCTAAAAATATAAAATTAAATTTTATTTGATTAGATATATTGACACACGGTAGTTTCTGTTTGTTGTACTCAGTTAAATAAAAAGTCAAGATTTTACTGCTTGACACTCCACTGAGTAATTAAATGACAATTTGATATATATTTATTATTTACTTACTTGTTAATAAGCTTTGGTACCTCTTGATTTAAAATACGTCTGCTGTATTCGTACTCAGCACGGATAACCTCGTACTGGTTGTCCAGTCTACGCAGCTGACTGTTTGAGCAGTGGTTCCCTCGGCGCAAATAGTCACTATATATGTTTGAGGCTGACATGTAGTTTTTGCGCTTCTCCTTATGCTCTTCCATCAGCTGACTGAGATGATCAGGAATTTCTGCGTTTTCTGTAGCATTTACTTTTATTTCAGACAGCTTCTGTTGTAAGTCTCTGTCGCAATTTAACTCCTAGAACAAACAAAATGGGGTGCTATAAGAATAAAACACCAAGTGAATTTAAAAGGCTCAACCCTCAATATTTTTTTTAATGTTGCTACAAACTACAACTGATGGTTTTTGATGAGAGAAACTCCGAGAGATACTCTAGGGGCGGCAAAGGTGGTAATTGTACCAATTAACGTCCCAGAGGTATTCTGTCTCAAGAATAATCCAGGAGACATTCTGGGCAAGGTACAATCCTTTGAGGATGAAGACTCTACACACTGGTTCTTTAGTTGTGTTTGTGAGAATGGCGCTTTCTGGATCACCTGTGTACGTGACAGAAAGAAACAGTGCTTGAGAGTAAGATCCCTGCCGGGTTGTATTTCATATGGTGAAGATGATGGTCTGGATACTGAATCCCCTGGGCAAACGTCCACCAGCATGATTTTTACTCCTATGAAGGATGCAAGTAAGTCAAGTCAATCTCCATCACAGTAAGACGGCAACTGCTGTATTATGAAGGCTGTTTGAGCAAGGGGAAGCCGACATTCGTCTGGTGCAAGAACCTTGGGTGACAGGAGGCAGGATAGCAGGACTGGCTGTAAGCAGATGGACAGTACAGTAGTTAGTACTTAGCTACATGTGGCATCTAGGAACAGAAGTGTTGCACTGACTTCTTCAGCAGGATGAGCTAGTCAGTGGATTGTTGAAATTTACCAAGCTTACCATCTGCTGAACTAGTTCTTAAGAGGTTTAGTTGTACCTGGGGTTGTACAATCCCATCATCTAGTATCTAATCATATTGTATACAAGGTTTTTAACATAACCCCAGAAGGAAAACTCTAGTGAGGTTAAATCTGAACTTCTAGAAGAACAAAACACAGGAACACAGAAGTTACTGATTCATTGGTAAGGGAACTTTTCATTGAGATATGGCACTCTGCATAACTGAAAAAGGGAGTGCACTGTCTTGTTGCCAAATTATGGTAATGTTTTTTCAATTCAATTGGCTCAACATGTGGAAACACACACTGCTCTAACATGCCTCAATAAATATAATCTGTTATTGTGTGGTCAACAAAAAAGAATAATCCCATCAATTAGCTTTCAATAAAACGTTCACTTTTGAGGAAACTCAAATATACACAAACAGTTCATTTGTCTACTCAGACCCCCAGATTCTACAGTTATATCGATAAGACACCAAAACTCAGTTTAAAAAAGTGTTATCACTCAAATCATATTAAGGATACCTTCAATAAGATAATCATTCCAGTATAATCTTTTATTTTATTAAATCTTATTAAGAAAATCACCACCAAATGTAACACATCATGCCTAAAGAACTCACTTGTTTATATTGCAATTGGAATAATTCCATTTACATTACTACTTTGGTAGTTATTGTTTGAATTTGATGCAACCTTTTTCTGTAATTCTGTTATAATATCTAAATTACTTATGTACTGACATTACATGACTTCTCCAGTAGAGGCAACTGGAGTAAGCAACTGATGGGCTTAACAATCCCACCATACTTCTAGCACGCGTGCATGAACACACTTGTGAATGCACGCACACTCTCTCTCTCTCTCTCTCTCTCTCTCACACACACACACACACACACACACACACTAAAAAACTTGGTTAACACTAAAGTATCAAGCAAGCCATGCTAATGGAGTGAATGACACAGGCTCAATGGTACATCAAATACCATTGGAGCCCCTGGATACCTGAGTACCTTCCAGTGTACATTAATAATTTTATTACATAAAATATATCATTAAAAAATGTGTATACGAGGTGTAGCTATTAAATAACGAGACTGGCGTAAAAATTTTTATTTTCATTTTATACATAATTACTTATTATCACCTTCAATATACACCCCTTCTCTATCCCTACAACGCTCCATGCGAATTTTCCATTGTTGGAAACAGTGCTGGAAGTCATCTTTTGTCAACTCCTTCAGGACTCTTGCCGCTTTCACTTTTACAGCTTCCACAGACTCAAATCTCGTCCCTTTTAATGCAGATTTCACCTTAGGGAACAGATAGAAGTCACATGATGCAAGGTCTGGTGAGTAAGGTGGATGGTCTGACACAGGGATGCTGTACTTGGCCAGAAACCTCTTGACAGATAACGCAGAATGAGCTGGTGCATTGTCTTGGTGGAAAACCCACGATTTGTCCTTCTACATTTTGGGTCGTTTTTCCTTGTTAACCCTCTTGAAAACGCTTAAACCATTCAAAAACACGTACCCGCGATAAACATTCACTGCCATACACTTCTTTCAGTAAATTATAAGTTTCAATAGCGGTTTTTCCAAGTTTGAAGTGAAATTTAACAACAATTCGTTGCTCTATTATTACACTAGCCATTTTTTCCGGCAAAACAAAATAACAACACTAACGTAAATGAAGATTATGACTAAACGATATTGGTTACACAAACGAGACTAACTGCATTCTGAAGAGATAGCTTCACACTAAACAGCTGTCGGTCAATGGTGGTTGGTGCTTGCACACTTGTTCCGCCGCAGCGTTGGTCTCGTTATTTAATAGCAACACCTCATATAATACATCAGATCTCAATATCCTAACTAATCCCAAAACTATATAATAATGTTCTTACACCAAAATACAAAATAAAATTAAATGGCATATAGACCAAAAACTACGCAAGATAGAACCATACATTAAACCATATTTTTGTATATTTTGTCCTACCAAATCAGTTTCTGAAGTTCGGTAGAGTAATTTCTGTTCTCTATATAAACAGATTACGCTTACACAATACCTTCATATATTGGTTTAAAGCTTCTGTGTGATTCAGGTCTTTGTTAATAAACTTGCCAGCCATTTGTGAAAGACGTAAAGCTGCTCGTTCCTTCATATCTAAACACTGAGCATAATGAATTGAAGCTTCCAACAATGAGGTTGCTCTGTTCAAGCGATTAATCATTGAATCCATTTTATCTGAAAGCAGTGCTTCTTCCAGTTCAGTGTTGTATAGTCTTGTTTCCAACTAGAAAGATAAAATATTTATTTAGCATTAGACATTTTAAAAATTTTATTTTAAATAAAGTAAAGCTAAGGTTAAAGAATAAAACCTTTCAATATATATATATATATATATATATGGACACTCTTAAGTATATACAAGGAGTCAAATCGACAACATCGTGGATCGCACAAGTCAGAATAGACCTACATGACGCAGAAATAGACTCAAAAGACATTGAAGACAGGAACGCATACTGGAGAAAGATGCTCGGTTGGAAGGTCCCAGAGAATGAAATCCCAAAGACAGCAGGGGTAAAATGGACGGAGGAGCGGAGGAGGATCCATGGGGACAGGATGAGGGAGGTGTGGAGGATTAGAAGGAACAAGACATGAGTCAGAGTGCTTTGTGTGATCCAACACGGTCTATACGCAAATAATAATAATAATATAATAAAAAGAGAAGGAAAACCTAACTTTTGATAATGGTTCTATAACTTTCATGTTTTTATGTTTACTTAATTGCTTAATATTCTTATTTCAAAAAACCTAGAAAATACTGACATTTTCTTCCTGATATTTCAATGCTTTAATGTTCTTTAAACGACAGATTACAATTTTTGGAATATCAATGTATTGAAATGTTTGCCCTCTCTAGGCATGTAGAAGATGTACAAAAATATGCATATTGTATCTTCAATGATTCCAAAAGTGCACTGCAACTTCTTGCAAAATATAAGCCATCAAGCTGTTAACACATAAAATGAAATTCCCCAACTACTGAGCATGCTAAAATGTAGAGAAGTTTTGGTTTCGGTATATACCTGGGCAATACAGATTGCTTGAAAAAGAAAAATCAGATAGGCAGCTGGATTAAACCCAGGAAAGCAAGAATGGAGAAGCCCTTCAACAGCAAGTACTGGACACATAACAATGACACAGACATATCTTTTCCATTTTGGACTTGCAAAATCTCCTGTCTGCTTGGATTGCCAGAAACAGTAAGAAACTCTGGAACACATCTTCTTCAGTCTGCAGAACAAAACATCCCCAGAAATAAATCAAAGGAAAAACTCAACTGGAAGCCACCCTTCAAAATAAATAACACCTTTTGAAGTTGGGCGTTTTCATGTGTTTGGGATCACTTGATGTCAGATACATAAACAAGAAGTAAGTATTAAGACTACCCAGACATAGCAAGAACGGAAAATTGTTGCAAGTATGCTTTGTAAACTTTCATGCATCAATAAATAAAAGAAATCACAAATATAGAAAAAGTAGTATATTTTTTTTACCATGCATTATGTAGATTATATGAAGGGTTAATGAAATTTATCTCGATTACACCATCAATTTAGACGTTAGGCCATAAATTATAAAGTTATTTTTCATAAATTATGATAAATATTTTACCTGTAGCTGAAAGTTTCCATTTCCACACTTCTTATGATATTTTTCTTTTGGAAGTAAGTTAAGATACTGGTTATGTTTCTTAGGCTGAAAAATTAACAACTATTATTTGTCGAATTGCCTAGCACAAGTAAAATACAATTTTAAATATTAAATTAAAACATACACTTTAATATAAATTAATTATACAAATAAAACATTCTATCAAAAAAATATCTATATTTAAAAACTTTGGAACATAAAAAGAACTTATTTGGAACAGACATACAGAAACTATTACAGATGAATGCATTAAGTTACCACTGACTTAATTTAAAGGTGGTAACTGTCGTATTTATTACAGATAACTGTTGAACTAACAGATAACTGTTAGTTATCATCCGAAAGTGGTGGTAAGTAGATTTGGAGGAACATACGAGGCGTGGCTATTAAATAACGAGACTGACACTACAGCGGAACAAGTATGCATGCTCTAATCACCATTGACCAACAGACAGCTGTTTAGTGTGAAGCTTTCTCTTCAGAATGCAGTTAGTCTCGTTTGTGTAACCTACACCGTTTAGTCATAACCTTCATTTCAGTTAGTGTTGTTATTTTGTTTTGCCGGAAAAAATGGTTAGTGTAATAATAGAGCAATGAATTTTTGTTAAATTTCATTTCAAACTTGGAAAAACTGCTACTGAAACTTATATTTTACTGAAAGATGTATTATGGCAGTGAATTTTTATTGCGGTCATGTGTTTTTGAATGGTTTAAGCGTTTTCAAAATAGTCGACAAGACGTTGAAGATGATTCGCGGCAGGTCACCTTTCAACGTCAAAAACGGATGACAATGTCGAAAAAGTTGCTTAATTTGATTCGGTCTAACCATCGACTAAATATGCGTGCAATTGGTGAAACTGTAGGCATTGATAAAGAATGTGTACGGCAAATTTTACGTGACAATTTAAACATGCGAAAAGTGTGTGTCAAAATGGTGCCAAAAATTATCACGTTTGAACAACAAGCAGCTCGCAAAAATGTTTGTACTGACACTTTGAATGCCATTGAAAATGATCCAAATTTATTGGAAAGGATAATGACATGTGATGAATCGTGGTTTTTTACGTATGATCCAAAAACAAAGCGCCAATCCATACATTGGAAGACCCCAACTTCACCGAGAGCCAAAAAAGCAAGAATCAGCAAGTCAAAATTTAAAGCAATGATGAAGGTTTTTTCGATATTCATGGGATTGTGTACCTTCACTGGGTTCCTAAAGGTCAAACAATTAATCAATATTACTACCTTGAGGTACTTGGTAAACTACGTGAAAGAGTAAGGAAAAAACGACCCGAAATGTGGAAGGACAAATCATGGATTTTCCACCAAGACAATGCAACAGCTCATTCCGTGTTATCTGTCAAGAGGTTCCTGGCCAAGTACAGTATCCCAGTGTTTACATCCACCTTACTCACCAGACCTTGCACCATGTGACTTCTACCTGTTCCCTAAGGTGAAATCTGCATTAAAAGGAACGAGATTTGAGTCCGTGGAAGCTGTAAAAGTGAAAGCAGCAAGAGTCCTGAAGGAGTTGCCAGAAGATGACTTCCAGCACTGTTTCCAACAATGGAAAATTCGCATGGAGCGTTGTAGGAATAGAGAAGGGGTGTATATTGAAGGTGATAATAAGTAATTATGTATAAAATGAAAAAATTTTTTACGTCAGTCTCGTTATTTAATAGCCACACCTCGTATACAATCACTTTGAAACAAATATACATAGCTTAATTAAACTCAATTTTTTTATGCTTGTGGTCTGGATATTTTCTATAAATAATATTTTCTATAAGTTTATTTCTATAAATAACGTAAGCACTGTCACACAAGAAAAAACTGGATATGACTCAGAATTCTGCTTTTACTTCTGTCTCAGTTACGTCCTACTACAAAAACATAAAATGACAACTTTCAAAAGACCCTGGGACATTGTGAAAAAAGATCACTGATGAAGTATGTTAGATAGAATAGCAATTAAATTAAGTCTGTAAACACCAGCGTTGCAGTCATTTTAAAGTTGTGTTGCAAAATGAAATGAAACTTTAATAACTACTGGATAAGGAACTGAAATCATGAAAACATGAGCTATCAGTTCTTCAAAATACATAACACTGTAAAAGATTGTTATACATTTGGAGCAAGAATAAGAATTGGATGTTTAGTGATGGAAGTAGTATAAATAGATTTCACCTTTTGATTCACTAATGTGTATTGGTATTTACTTATACAAAATGTATACATTTTTGATTATCAATTAATTCATTAATATTACATACTTTTTAAAAAAACAGCTGATGAAATAAATTACCACTTTTGTTACATTTGGAAAAAAAACTTTTATAGCTACACACGTAATTTGATACAAAAAAAGCTGCCTCGGTGGCCTAGTTGATAGCGTACTGGTACTTTCACTCCGAAGACCTGGGTTCGATTCCCGGCCAGGGCTTGGCATTTTCATATGCTATAAATCATCCCATCGTCTGCATTAGCCCAAGTGTGCACAATAGTCAAACGTTAAACACAAAAAAAAAAAAAATTGATACAAAAAAGGCAAAAGATTTATACGATTTAAAGGGAGACAAGAGTTAAAATTTGATACAAACACAGCTTTCTTTTAAAACAAATTCGTTGTTTTAAAAACCAATTCAAATAAGATTAAAAAGTTTATTCAAACTGAAACTAATCCACAGAGACACACTGTTAGCAACGCACTAACATAAGTGGCTCGTACACCACTGTAAAGTAATTAACCTATGTGGGATCCATAGAAGTTTCTCTTCAATAATAATCTTCAAATTCTCATCAGTGTTGAAACTAAGTGTTCACAATTAATCATTTAAACAGCCCCATAAGAAAAAACTACCCCAGTCAATCTAAAGACAAACTTCCACAAGCAATCCAACACACTTAAAGGTTGTTATTTAGAAGGCTAATTACTTGACTAAATTTGAATTTTAAGATGGAGCAATAACTTGTTGAATTAGTACCTTGGATCATTTCCAGAAATGTATAATGGGGCAATACTTGTTGATTTAAAACTTGTGCAGACAGTAATTTCATTAAATGTCTATTTACAATACCATTATTTTGATAGAAATGGTAAGTTCAGACATACAGCAGACTGAACATTTAGTACTTTAGACATGTCAGCCCTACATAATAGAAAATGATAATTATAAAATATAACTATATCAACTGGAAAAGTTTTACGATTTAAATATAATGTAAAGTGATAAAGGAATAGGACATTACTAGTCACAAAAATAAGAAACTACATGTGTAGGCCTACCCATACTTAGCTACAATATTTTTCAGAGATTAAAGATTACAGTTGACTTAGAAATTTGTGTTTCAGTGTTAACTGCTGTAAATTTGTATGTTTGAGTGATAATCTCTTGTTATTAAAAAGCAAATTATGATTATTGGTGGAATATAATAACTTTTTTAATGAAATAACAATCTTATTGTTGGGCCAAAGCCTAAATAACCCACTACCAACCCTCTGGCATTAAGATATTGTCCATACAACTAACTTTTTACACACAAAAATCATACAATAGATGTTGCAGTGCTTGTGGAAATACCCTATTTTAAAATAAATCATGCTTTTTGATTCCCCACCATTTTTTTTTTTTTTTTCAAATATGTATAGGGAAGTTTGAGATACGGGAGCTTAAAACCTACAAACCATCACATTTAAAAAATATAAAGGTTTTCATTGAAATCTGTCATTTCACAATGGAAAGCAGACAAAATTGGCATTTGAACGTAACAGACAGAAATTCGCTTATTTAACGTCAGATTTGACTTCCAATACACAAGAGAAAAAAAATTATAATTTGTACAAACAGCCCATTTGGCTATTACAGCTCATGAAAACAGTTAAAATAAATCAAGCATTTTGAATAGCCGCCATTTTGTTTTGAATAAGTGTATGACAGTTTAAAGTAGTCTAAGACTTGATAACAATTGTATTTAATAAATATAAAGATTTTCGTTGAAATCTGTTGAGCTGTGTTCCAGTGAAAAGCTGTCAAATTAGGCCTTTTTTAATATAAAAGACAAATAAATCAGACATTTTGTTTCAAACAGTTTGTTCAGACAATTTTACATTATCTTAAACTTTGTCACAGCTAAATATAACAATGAAAAAAAGATTCATCAAAACGCACAATTTTCCTATTAAATAATGTGACAAAATAAACATGGTTAAATTTTTACCATTATCTATATCCAAGGACAAGTATTGAGTTATATTATAGACTACTTATCTTTGGCCTGAAACATTATACAGTTAAATTTGATTTTATAAAGCTTTTGTGGTAGACAAGTTAGGTAGTCTTTTTTAAGTAAAAAAAATGGGTAAATGATTTTTCAGTTCTTTTGGCTATTTCATAATTTTTGCACCAAAATACTTTATTTTTTACATGCCCATAGTAATAATACAAAACATTAAAGTACAAAAAATAAGGGAAGTTAACAAAATATATATTTCCACAACCTTGTGATTACTAGTGCCCAAAAGTAGAATGTGTTTTTCATCTTAAAAACAATTACTTTTTATAATTATAATTAATAAATAAGAAAAGCAAAATTTTTTTATTAAAAAAAATACCTGAAGAACCTAACACACAGTTTTGTATAAAAGTAATATTTTTGTGAAAGTTATTAACATTATAATAATTTTTACAGCAAATAAATAAGCAGTAGAGTATAAATACAAGTAGTAGACCTAGTATACCTGCCTGTTAGTAGACCTTGGCGTAGTAAGTCTAGCTTGCTTCATGCAATGTAAAAGGCAATTGACATTACAATATAGTTCTGTTAAAAATTTCATAAAATCGTAACATTGAATTTTTCCACAAGTAAATATTGTCTAGTAGAACAATAAAGTACATTTTAAAAGAAAAAATATTTAAAAATCTATTATTTTGAGACTTGAAATGTCATAAATACCATCAATTATTTTTATTTGTGTATTAGGTAAAAAAATTCTCTATTAAAAAAATGTATACGTTGTCTTAATGAGCTAATTAGCCTACCTACTTGACCATGCATATATAAACAAAGTTAATACACATACTAGATGAATATCTAAATGAAGTCTTTATAATTAGATAGTTACCTAAAAATTATTTACCAACTTTACAAACCTGTTTAAAAAATAAAATAGCTACCTCACAGATCTAATTTGTTTGATTAAAAAAAAACTTAACAAGTTTGAAAGAAAAACATCTACAATCCCATATCATTCCTCTGATACCAACAGAAGTTATTTTTTTACAACTCTTTAGAATATACCTATAATGATAATATTAATATACATAAGTTAAAGTAGAATAGGTTAAGTTCAAATACTATAAATGTTTTAAAGTCAAGATGCTAAGTAAATATTTATAGGCCTACTTATTTTCCACTTACATTCTGAGAATTTTCATAGCAACAGTTGCTGTTTTTCAGCCCACACGATGAATGGTGTGTTGAATTAGAAGGAGGTAAAGGCAACAGAGAATCTGGCGGAGGTGAAGATGTCTCACTGGAACATGAATCCGAATCTGCTACTGCCTTACGACGACGGAACAGTGATTCACTCCATGTTTGTGCATGCACTCCATCATGTCCTTGTTTAGAACTGCTCACAATTTGATATTGCCTAGCCTGATTGGTCATGTTATTCCATTGTTTCAGATAAAAAAATCACCAAGACTACTATTTTGCCTAAATTGTTGTCATGGTAACCAATTCCCAGTCATATGCATCAAACAGCTGTGTATTATTATTACACAGCTGTAGCAGATTTCAACAGGAGTACAACAATAGTTTGAAAATAAAAATTATATACACTTGTAAGTTTATTTGAAGCTGACTTGCTATATTTTGGAATGAGAAGTTTGTAATATTTTATCATGTAACAATGTTAACGTCTGCATAAATAACCTTTTAAAATCAACTGAAATTTAAAAAATGAATTTGAGTTAGGATTCATTTTCATATTGTATATAATTTAAAATTTTAAATGCTAATTTATGCAAATTTTAATGTTATGTTGGTAAAATGACATTTGTAAATAAAAAATATATAAATTTCCTTTCATCACATCAACAAGACAACTGTGAACCATAACCATAATTCATTTAGGAGTTAGTAACTGATATCTGCAGAACAATATATTGTCCTACTTTTGGATACATCACAGCAGTTCTCAATGATGAATGATGTACAAAAATCTTTTTAAAACATTGTTTTGTACCAATTCTAACAATTGCTATTCAGTATGTAAGGCAGATGTTATACAGAAATAATAAACATTAAATGAGATAATTTAAATGACTGAAATACTTTACAATTTGTCTACTGTTCATGACGTTAAAGAAAGTGAATGACTTGTGGAAGTTTATCATTGTGTTCTGTACTGTCTGAAGAAATGATGTTCATCCACCACAAATTTCATTTTTATTTTCCGAAGTTCTCTGCTCACAAATACTTTTCTTAACTTATTAAGTAAATTTAATTATCTTAAATTTCTTGCTTTATAAATCACTGGATCTTGTTTTACTGTTATCCTTTCTGCTAATTTTGTTAGCTATACTGTTCAACGGGAAATTAAAGAATTACATTATCTAGATCGTGTTTATAAAAGTGTAGTGTTTTCAACTTACTTTGATTTAAAAATGTCACCTGCATTTTATACCTGTAACATTAATGACAGTTTCATATTAGAAACATATTTAGTTTGTGTATCTACTAGAAAATCTATTATCTGAACCTGTTAACACATTCAGTGCCTACTTGTATTTACTGATTGCACTATGTTGCCCCTCTGTTTTGCATGCAACCAAGGTCATGACAATCATGTGTGCGTCATGGGCTTGGCAAGATAGTTTGCTGCTTCTATTGGTCCAATAATGCCCAATGACATGCACATGTGCTTCAAATTTATAAGCAGTTTAAATTTTAAAATAAAATAAATTTTTAAAGTTTAATTAAAATTTTAAAATTTTTTAGTTACAAAACAGTACATTATTATTTGAATTACTTTTTTTAGTTATTTAAAAAATATATAATTAATATTAAAAAAATTCTTAATGACAGAAAAATTATAAAAACTCTTAAATTAATTTCGTGATTTATAAAATGATATTTTTATGTTAAAAATTATAGTTTTGGTGATATACTTTAAAACATGGTTGTAAGCACAATCCTGGTAGATCTGGACAGTCTGAGCAAAAGTAGAGTGTGTCCTTGTGAATGTTTTGCTGATAGCATTGTCGACAACGTTTTCTTTTTGCCACTGTTACAAGTGGCTTTTTGACACTAAACCAAACACACAAAATTTAACAAAATAGAAAATACTCCACAAATTTCTAAACCAAACACTTTCTAGAATAAAATAAAATTGTTAATGAAATAAAATTTCTCTGAAGAGTAGGAAAGGCATACTTGTCAAACAAGCCAGTAAATGCACTCTAATAACAACAAAAACCTGAAGCCAATGGTATTTTCTCAAACAATAGAATGTCCTAAATGAAAAGAGGCCTTTATCTAAACCTGGCCAGCAAAGCTCAATTTCTCAGAATTTTATAAAAATAACTGTGCAGTTTGACACACATGTGTTCGACATGGGCTGCCTAAGACTGGACTCACATGACACACACGTGTGCGTCATGGGCACTCAACGTGTTAAGGATCAAGGCTTTTTCAGAAAATAATACTTCAGACAAGAAGAAACGCCATAAAATTTTCAGTAGGGCCTGAGATATCAAATAACATTATCATGAGCTGCCACACAGTAGTGTCTGATGCCTGACATTGTTGAACGTAATTTATAGGCCTAAGACAGTTCCTACCTGTTACAGGTATTTTGTCACAGTTGAGACTCATCAGTAGTGAGGTTTTGGGTGCCTAGAAAAATGCAAATACAAAGGTAAAATTTATTGAACAAGACTAAAAACAAAGAGAAAATAAACAAAAAAGTTGTACAACATAGTATCCCTAGCTTTAAAATAATACGCACGATGGTTCAATATATTGTTTTTAAACTGTCTCTATTAAAAACAAAGAACAAAAAGATGTTACTTTATGAAGAAGTGTGAAGATGTTAACAAATGCCTGGCCACATGTCAAGGTTGTGCAGCATCTTTACTTATAAAACAAATTGTCACTGCTGTTTTGTTTTGGCATTTAATAAGTTTTGAGTTGTACATACAAGATTAGTTGATACAATATATAAGCACCAATGTCAGTCAGTAATGCCTGCTAAAAACGATTCCTTTACTATTTTCAAATCAAACGACTTTTGTCATTTCCGGGGATGCTTAGAGATTGCATCATTGCTTAGAGATTTATTAGAGAATCGTTTTTCCTTCGACGGTACCGTGTTATAAGTTAGAGATCAACCTGTGTAATAAAATAGAGATTCTGTACTATGTATTAACTTAGAGACTACAGTTCTGTCGTGTGTTGCACCGTGTGTATATGTTGCCGACACCACTGCTTGCAGGCGCTTCAGTATCTTACAGTTTACAGTTGAATATATTGGCAATACTATGGTCAACAACATATCTAAATGTTTATTTTTGACAATTATCTGTATAGAAAAATAGAAATATTAGTGTTTTATAAAAAAAAATACAATGTAAGTTTATATGAATTCATTAATTTAGGGCTTTTTCTTAATTCAATACGGATATGGTTTGAATAAAGCAGCCTTCAAACAATATTTTTTATATTATTATTTCTATTACTATTACATATGTAAATTAGTATACATTTACAGCTTTGCACATAAGCCTTTAAGAATAAAAGTTATCCAAATGAACTTTATATTTTAATAATATCTTTCTTTAACTAAGTGAATTCTACTTGTTAGATAAAAGATGCTGAAGCGCCTGCAAGCTGCAGCATCGGCAACATATACACACGGTGCAACACTATCTATCTTATTACACAGATCTCTAACTTATAACACGATACTGTCGAAGAAAAAACGAATCTCTAAGTTAATATATCTCTAAGCTATTACACCTTCCCGTCATTTCCATAGTGACAAAAATATTCTTTTTGCTTATTTTTTTAAAAAATCACTGTCAGTTCAACCAGTATTTCATATTAACACGATCTGCATAATCATGTTTCTAATACATATTTTATTAAATAAACAGCGTTAAATAATACCTACATGTTCTACACAGCAGAATAATTTTAAATGCTGCTCCTTGTTCTGCTAGACTTCAGAATAACACCACTACACGGCTTTGAAACTACGATAAAGTAACATAAATTTGAAATTAAATAAAAATAAAAATATTTTGAAACAGATCATTTGACAAATTTTTTCCCACAAATTATATTTTTACTTAATAAACTTTTGGGTAGAATTTCAATTCAATCATTAAATTATATTACAGATATAATTATTTTTAAAAACAAACAAAACTGTAGAATATCTGTAAACTAGTTTTTGGACATAACGTCATTAAACTTTTTTTGTTTGGTTGGACTTGTAAAATCTAAAAATTAATATGCAGGTGAGTATTTTTATTACACATGGATATTAAATTTTTAATGCCCCCTAAAATTGGGATTCCAGATATGTAATGATTGTGGGCCTGTGATTGTTGCTACAATAAATTATTTATTTCTGTCACAACTGTCAATTATATTAAACTGTCGTCTTAAGTAATATAGTCAAAATGGTTGTTATGAACCATTTTAAATAATTACTCTTTTAATTCACTGATAGTTTTATTTTTAATACACAGTAAAAATTGTATTTCTTTTTTTGCTACCTTATAGTGGCCTAATTGATAGTGTACTAGGCTTTCACCCCGAGGACCCGGGTTCGATTCCTGGCCAGCGTTTGGCATTTTCATACGCTATAAATCATCCCGTCTGCATTAGCCCAAGTGTGTACAATAGTCGGACGTTAAACACAAAAAAAAATATATACGATGTATATAAATGTGGCCATACAGGTTAAATAATAAAATTTTAAAAATGAAACAAAATGTTGCTAATGAAATGGGATCAGCATTAACGGTAAGGGTGAAGCAACGAGGATAACTGCGGCTCGAATTAAGAACCACGAGATGCATAGTTCAGTATTGCAGCAGAATTACTGGTGCTTTAGCCACATTGACCACCGAGCCATAGTAAATAATAAAATCTTTAATACAATATTAATACTTATCTAACCTTACAGCAAAGTTATTTACAATAAATTATATAAACATTATAGCTTTTTACATGGTCTTATTTCTTAAAAAAATAACAGCCTTGACTATTTAAATGACTTTTTCGCTCTCCAATCAAGGAATTCATCAAAATCATCTTCCTCGTCACTTGATTCCTGCTCCGTCTCTTCAGAAGTGTTCCTAGTAACAACAGCTTGCACTTTTTCTTTCTTCACTTCCAAGTCAAGGACTCTGAAAGTAATGTCACAAAAGATTAGTTCAACAAAGAAAAACAACATCTGTTGAAATCAACATAGTCTAAAACTTAGTTTTTATCTGTTTCTGCACAGAACTGGAGACTAAACAAATAAAATTGTTTCAAACTGTTTTGCTAAAAAAAAAAAACTAAAAATATTTTAAAAAACTGGTGCAAAGTATAGCACTATATTAAGATATCATTACATAGGAAACTATCTTGTTCAGAGATGTACTGTCACTATAAATATAACTGATAAAATTACGAGGTGTGGTCAGAAAGTAACGAAAACTTTAATTTTTTGAACAAAATATTTATTTATTCTTCTACATTAATGTTGTCGTCTTCAAAATAGTCCCCATTGGAGATTAGGCACTTGTGCCAGCGCTTCTTCCAATCTTCGAAACACTTCTCAAATTCGATTTTTGAGATAGCCTTTAGCTCTTTCAACGATACGCTTTTAATGTCATCTAGGGCTGTAAAACAACGGCCCTTTAAGGTTCTCTTTATTTTTGTAAATAGGAAAAAGTCACACGGAGCCATTTCTGGCGAATATGGAGGCTGGGGCATCGTTACAGTACTGTTTTTGGCCAAAAATTCGCGAACAAGCAATGAAGTGTGAGCTGGTGCATTATCGTGGTGCAAAATCCATGAATAGTTTTTCCACAGATCCGGACGTTTTTTTTGGATTGCTTCATGCAAACGGCGTTGAACTTGTAGATAATACTTCTTATTGACAGTTTCACCTGGTGGCAGGAATGCATGATGCACTATGCCATTAATATCGAAGAACACAGTGAGCTAACCTTCACGTTCGACCACACTTGTCGAGCCTTTTTAGGTCTTATCAAGCCAGGATGCCTTGGGATGATGGAGCCTTAGTTTCGACGTCATATCCATAAACCCATGTTTCGTCACCTGTTATAATATGTTTCAGTAATTCTGCATCGTCGTTGACTTCATTTAGTGACCCCTGAGCAACTTCCATTCGCCGCTGTTTTTGTTCAAAATTCAACAATTTTGGAACGAATTTTGCTGCCACGCTTTTCATACACAAAACATTGGAAACAATGTCATGATATGATCTAATCGATATGCC
This sequence comes from Callitettix versicolor, assembly GCA_022606455.1. Classification (NCBI taxonomy): domain Eukaryota; kingdom Metazoa; phylum Arthropoda; class Insecta; order Hemiptera; family Cercopidae; genus Callitettix; species Callitettix versicolor. The sequence goes on from CM040190.1 coordinate 9,130,703, forward strand.
AACATCATCAGCGACCTTTCTAATTGTGATTCGGCGATTGTTCATAACCATTTCTTTCACTTTTCCACGTTTTCATCGGTTGTTGATGTGCTGGGGCGTCCAGGGCATTCGTCATCTTCAACGTGTTCACGGCCTTCTTAGAAACGCTTATACCACTCGTAAACTCTTGCTTTACTTATAGCAGACTCATCATAGGCCTTTGTTAACATTTCACACACTTTGTTACACTTTATTCCATTTTTTACGCAAAATTTGATACAAATTCTTTGATCCATTTCTTTTACCAAACAAAAATCACCGAGCTAATAAAAACACATCTAACCTTAGTGGCTGTCATAGACAACATCAACAATGAAAACAGCTGAAAGTTTTATCATACTTCAAGGGCATGTATACCAACATAAAAAAAATATTTGATAATCGGACTCTCCAATCCCGCGAACTTTAAAAATTCTTGTTACTTTCTGAACACACCTCGTACATCAAAAATGCTTTGTTTTCAAGTAAAAAGTTAATCATTTCCTTTTTAAGAACTCATTTCTGACATACCTTGACCAATTTCTCATCTGTTCGTCTATCTCTTGAATCTGTCTCTCAGCTGTTGCCTCTTCTTGGTCGTCTTCAATGATTTGTGTTGATACTGTAGTTTCCTCTTTAATTTCCCTCTGAAACCTCTCCCATTCTTCTTGTATTGGATCTCTGTACTCTACATGGCGTGCCTATAAAAAAAAATTATTAATCATTTAAAATTCTACTAAAAAAAATTATAGAAGTATGGCAAAAAATTATTTTTTTCCTTAACGTTCACACTTTATGCCAGCAAGACTAATGAAGGCAAGAAATCGAAGGGTTGAGTAAAAGGAAAGTAAATTGTTCCATTTTGGACAGCCAAACTGTAATTATTATTAAGTGGAAGTTACATTATTTATGATTAACACACAAGTATATATATATATATATATATATATATATATATATATATATATATATATATAAAATATTGAAAATTATTTATAAATAGACATAGCAACAAAAGAGAAAACATTAAAGGACAAAGTGAAAAAAGAATAATAAATAGTGGAATATAGCTGTAACATCCTTTAAAGAACTAAGAAAAAACAAGAAAAGAACAAGAAAAAATGGCATGTTTTTTAAGTAGATTAAGTAAGTAATGTTCTAAAATTAAAAAGATACAAATTCACTTTTCTTAATAATTTTATTTTCACATACCTTAATCTACTTATCAACATAATTTTAAGTTAATTTAAAGCACTTATTGTACAGTACAACCAGCTTTTTAAATTACACCCTCATAGAAATCTGCCGCCTGATTTATATATCAATACAAATTTATACCCATAAATACTGACTGATTACGATAAAGAAATTAGATTTTCAAAACTATGTGGATGGATTACAAAAGATGGATTTTTATGGCATTTGTAAGTTAAAATTAAAGTAGCTTTGTTATGAAATTTTCCGACCTGAGTCTTTTCACATAAGTGATCTGAACTGGCCAGAAAGGTCATGCTAACTTCTTCCTTTGGGGGTATTTTAAATTGCAAGTTTATAAAAATAATCCCCGAACAATACCATAACTAAAAGAAGAGATTTACAATTTCATCACCCAAACTTAACAGATCACCTGTCTGAAGATCATACCAAATATGGTTCATCGAGTTACCACATGCAGAGCAAGTCATGGACGACTTGTCACATGTTATTTCTCACAATTAATGTTTTCATATGTAGCGTAATTGCAATATGTTTTTACTGAATCATCCTTAACATTAGATTAGTTCATGAGTTAGTACAATTATTTAGTTATTTCTGTAACTAGCTCACAGTACACTTCAGAACTGAATTGGCCTTATTTAATCACACTGAGGTCACTGTCCCTCCAAATTTTGGCTATGAAACATAGGCCATTTTTTAGCCTAATCTTGAGAAAGCGGTTAGGCCTGGTAATCAATCATAGTTTGTATTTTAGTGTTAATTCTATTTGGAATCATTCTGAACAGTAGCTTTGTTACAAAAACATATATCAGGGTAAAGTGAGTTGAGTAGTTTGATATTTATTCTCTTTATATCAAATTAGTTCTTTTTTTTTTTGTAGTTAAAGGAGTTTCGTTTTTGCACTCATTTAGCCCATATTTGTTAATACGCGTAAATACATGCTTAAGTGAAACTTACTTTAGCATCTAGGACTGGATCATCGAAAAAACCCTCGGGTAAAGGTTCTTTGGATTCTGTAGCTTCAGGTTCAACTTCCATTTCCGTTTCATCCTGTGCTTCGGGATCTAGGGGTACTGTTGATAATGTTGGCTTCAATCTCTCACCTGAATCAAAAAAGCCTTCAGGCAGCTGTGGTTGCGGCACATTTTTCAATATACCTGAGAAAACAAAATATTATTTATTCAGTAACAAGATTGTATAACATTTTTAATGCATGTTTATAGCATATATACTTATAAGACATATATGATTTATAAAATATATTAGACATTACTGATGAAGTATTTTAATAGTTCACAATTAGATTTTTATTAGTTATGTCATAGTTCTGACACTTCTGTTATAATTAAGTCTGCAACATTTTCCCATAGCAGATTCGACTGATTTAAGGTTTCACAAAAACAAATAATCACTTTTAAATTCTTAATTGTTTTACTACTTACCATTTATAAAAGCCTTAACTCTGAATTCTGTACATAAATATTTATTATGATACTTTTTTGTAAACTGAAAGTTTTGTTACAATCATAGTAATTAAATTTTCTAAAATAAATTTCATTTTGAAAATTACATAGCAAGAAAACAAGGGAAAATACATTGGAAATTAGGCCTGTTTTATTTTTAAACAAGTTTTCTAAATGAAACCCAAATTTTTATGTTATTTCATATGTTTTTAACCTTAATTGTATTGTTTATCCACGCATATTAATAAGATGTTTTACAAATAGGCTTATTTAGTCAAATAAAAAAATTACTGATTTTTTATTATTACCAATATTTTTAGTAGAAATTGAAGATTTAAACTATTTTACTACCTGACCTTTTAATTTCTTTGGTGGTTCATACGAATCACTAATAAGCGATCTTTTCCGAGCATTGTTTGCGATTAACTTTGACGACAATGGTTCCAGTGGTTTTACAAACTGTTCCTGCTTCGTTTTTGAAACGTTTTCTTTATGTTTTTTTGAAATTATATGAACTTTCCAAACTGTTTCGCTACGAACAATGTGATCGCATAATATACATACTAGTTGACCATCTTCTTTATATGTATACATGTGTTAAGCAAAATAAGGCAAAAATTGACCTATTGTTAATTAATAGTTTCAGCATTCTACAGTTCACAAGATAAAATGAATTCACATTTTGTATTTGATATAAAAAGCACAAATTTGTTAATTAAAACATGTTATAATATGAAATATTTTTTTAAAATATTGTCATGGTTTTCAGTACTTTTCCTTGTTGACATTAACGAAATTTAACTTAAACTAACTTGGTCTACACAATAATTATTTTTTAAAAGTAGAAAGTATCGACTCAGTCTTGTTGGGCAACTTATTGTTAAGTTTATATAGCAACAATAAAATGAAGAAACCAACAATATTGAACTCAACGATTTAAATATGAAAACGAGTTTAAATAAAAATAGCCACCTAGTTGACTTTTATTTCTTAGTTCCTAAGATAAATAAAATAATTTCCCTTTTAACAAATTATTTTTTTTATTTCAGAGCAATCTTCTCTTTTTTCAAAAGAAGCAAAGCTCAATTTTTATGCAGGTTAATTTAATTTCAATATAGCCTTTATTTACTTTAGTTACTCTTAATCTCTCTCTGGTCGTCTGCATTAGCCCAAGTGTGCACAATAGTCGGACGTTAAAAAAAAACTCTTAATCTCAGGTTTCTGGTTTGACAATCTGATATATTTACATTTGAAATAATAATCACAAATATTATACATATGAAATTTCTAGGATACATATCTTCTAGTTTAATACCTTAAAGTTTGTTTATCAAAGTTTATTAATTTATGTCTAAAAAACTTAGTTCTTTTTACAAAATTATTTTCTTAATTATTTTAAAATTTATTACATTTTAGAAAAAATCTACTACAATGTTCTTTTTTCACATATTTAAGAGTTAAAAGATATGGTTGATATTACCTTCTATTTGTAGTTCAGTTTACTTAAGGTTACTTAAAGTTGACTAATTATTATCTTGAAGTACGTTAACTTCATATATTTCTTCTTATGTTTTTAATTTTATTTATTTTAATATACTATTTTTTCAGTTTCAATTAACGATAAATTTTCGTGAACTTTACTATTTTCTTGTTATACCTTTGGTAGGCCATTCAAAACTGCATTAAAATTATTATAACAATACTTGGCTTTTTTTGATTGTGACAATATTATTGACCCTCAATATTTCATTATTCTTTACATAAATCTCAATTTCAGTGGTCTACTAATTGCATATACTTAACTTATATAAATTATTAATTTGTCAGCTGTTCTCGATATAATTTTAAGCTATCTTAACCAAACTAGGCTATTAAAATTTTTGTCTTCACTATATTTACTTTGTATTTCAAAACACTTTAAGACTTTTTTTAAAAAATTCTGAATTATTATCCTAATGTATATATTTATTATTTTGTAACTTAAAATAAAATAAATGTAATTATTTACAATCCTAACCTCAATCTTAATAATAGGTTAGCCTTTAAATATCGTTATACTAAACTAATATATGTTATTAAAAAAAAAATTGTAACACATCAGTTTTAAAGAGTCAGCTTAACCTAATAGCCTTTTACTTACCTATACTAAATATATTCAGCAAATTTCCAACAGAAAAATGATTACAATGAATCTTATGACAATGATAAGAGCCCATCTAAATCAGCAGAGTCAATTGTGTAAAAAATTCTAACCATTAGGTTACATTTTTCGATTCGTAAATTCAGTCAAAAAATTTACTGTTGTCAATGTTATTAATTTTTGCCCCAAAACAATTTATTATATGCCAATATTAATAACCCAAAATACAAAAGTGCAAAAACAATGAAAAGTTAGACAAAAATTAAAAGTGGCAAACATAACCTTAAAATGACTAGCATGCAAAAGTAGGTTAACATGTTTTTCATCACTAAAACGATTACCTTTTTTTTTTAGACTTAAGAACCAAATATGGTTGTTGGGTGAAAAGCTAACAGACACAGTTACGTGTGTTAAAATCTAACACGGCTTTTACTAACCTTCTAATGAGTGTGATAATGCAGTTTTAACTTTTTTTTTTAACATCCGACTATTGTGCACACTTGGGCTAATACACACGATGGGATGACTTATAGCGTATGAAAATTCCAAGCCCTCTCCGGGAATCGAACCCGGGTCCTCAGCATGAAAGCCCAGTACGCTACCAACTAGGCCCCTCGAGGAGGCGTTTTAACTACTAGATTAGCAAGATAATATCTGACTTATTATAATGTGATAATGTACATGAGCAGTAAATTGGTTTGGTGATGTTGGCATAGTAAATCTAGCATTTAAATCGATGCAAAGTAAACAGCAATGACAACGCAATGTAGTTCCATTAAAATGGTTAAAATTGTAACATCATAATAAATTGAATCTTTCACATGCAAATATCTCTTAATTTAATGTTAAAGTACATAATGTAAAAAAGTGGTAAAAATCATGACTTTGGTAAGTGCCAAAATTAACACAAATACCAAATCATTAAACTTATGGAATAAGGAGTCTAAATTATGGGCATAACATTTATTTCTAGTTTTGGTAACTATGCATTTATATTAAGATTATATAGTTAACACTACTTTATAAAACATTCCATTAGGTAATAAACTCCATTAGACATAACAATCCTTAACCTACAAAAGGAAGGCCTATTCAAGCAATTTTTTATTATTATTTATAAAGGATATTTGGCTAACGGCGAATCAATCTTCTTAACTTTTTGTAGTACTTTTCTTTTTTGTTCCGACATAATACGCCGTAGGTCATTTTGAGAAATTTTCTTTTTTAAAGCCATTCTATGACATTACTTTAAAACCTAATAACCAAAATTAAACAAAAATTAACACAACTCGTAAATTTTGTTCCCTTAAACCAATAAATAAGAATAACCAAGTCAATAACAAAACCTAAACACAAAATCAAACATCTGAACCTAAACCGAAATCACAGATTTACACTGAGACTGACTAACGGATTTACAATTTACGGTGATTCCCTCAGATTTACGCGGTTCGGTAAGAGCTGTTTCGAAGATTCGTTTTTATACAATTATAACCTTTCCTCTAAAATTGGTTCTTCAAACTCAAGGATAAACTGTTTTGTTTCGTTTATTTTATCAGTATTATTGGCTTTAGCGTATTAGTCCTATAAGCCTATCAATATGTACTTCAGAGATAATATAACAAGGCTAAATGCAGTCAGAAATAATATAATATGAACTAGATAGGAAACCTATGAACTAGATAGGTAAAACACAGATCAACATAGTCTACCATCACCTAATTATATACTCAGTCTCATAGAGCTTAGATGAAAGAGAAAACACAACTGCCATTCTGATTTCGAATTCAGATAAAAGTTATCAGGTGTGGCGAACATTTGACGAACTATTGTAGATGCTGCTCGCTAACTTATAACTGAAATTCGTGTTTAGCAATTTTTTTTTGCCTTTCAAAACTTGGTTATGAACTTTATTTTCTTCAGACAAAAAAAATATATATATATATATTTAGAAAGTTCATATTTCCAGCTTTACTTTAATACTTTACAAAATGAAAAAGGATGCAGTGTTCATAAAAATTGTCATCAGGAATTTTTCATGTCATTTTTCGCATATTATTTTGTCCAATCTTCTGGTTATTAAGAGTTTAATATACTTTTATGTATATTACCATACATACCATAGTAGGTTATATACCTACTAATACGCAGGTAGCGCCACTGAATGGTAAATTGAGTGGCGGACTCTTTTTCGTTAGAGTTGTTGCTAAACGCAGTATATTGTATTGTATTTTAACCCACTGCAGTTATTATTTAATAAAAGTATTAGATAAATTATGTAAAAACCCAAAGAAAAGCTTGTGTTGGTGCGGCTTGGAATAGAATGCTTTTGGTCTTACGAAAGAAGAAGATTATTCTTCCTATTTGAATGCTACTTTGCAGAGTTTATTTAATTGTGAAAGTATTAAACGAGTTTTTTCAGAAAACAAAGACGATTCCATTATAAGAACATGTTTCGATTTATATACATAAAAAAAACAAATTTACAAAAATACATTGAAAATTTTTGTAGATAAAAAATATTTTTTGCCTTTTCAATATGTTGCTTCTGAATTTATTAATGATATGATTGTGAAAATTTCTATATTGCAGCAAATATTTAAATATGAATTAAAAAGTATCTTGAGACGCCCAGGATACAATGAAAGAATTGTTTTAGAATCAGAACCTAATTATATATCATTAAAATTACCAACTAACATTTACACTTGTACATTGCATACATATTTGAACACAATCTAGAATCATGGTCTTCAATAAACAGTAGTAGTTCCAATGGATGTGAATGTAAAGTGATATGAAAATATGGAATCAAGTTAATAAACAGCATTCTTATAGTCAAAATTGAGGTTTTTTTCAAGTAATTACAGACAAGCATTTAAAATTGAAAATATTATTAAAATAAATGAAGTTCCAAAGACCGTTGTAACAATAGGCAATACAAAATTCAAAGTTGTAAATGCTATTTTTCACCATAGAGAAAATATTGAAAAAGGATATTATACAAATATGATACCTATGGCAAGCAATGAGTTCGAGTTGAAAACCAGAATGTGAAAAAATCATCATGGCCAAGGTCGTCTAAACATGTTTTCATTCTATTCTTAGAGTGAACATAAATTAATATTCTGTATGTTTTGCAAACATTTTCAATTATTATTTTATTGTAAGTAATTATCTTTTAATTAAGTGGTCATTTTCTTATTTACCCTATTTATTCAATATGGGCGAGAGTGATTAACATAAAAATATGAATATTTCAAATAAATAAACAACTTCAAGCTGTATGTCTATGAAAAAAGTTGATGTACCTTTCAAAAGATTAGTGCCTGGAAAGTATGACTTGTCCATTATTTTGTATTTGCATTCAAACTTACTATTTTTCAAATTATAACTCGTAAATATATCTGATTAAAAAAAATAATAAACAGAATTTATTATGAAATAATAAACAGAAAGGAAAACTATGAAGAAAATTAAATCTCTTATTTATTCTTTTATTTTCAAAAGACCAGTGCTGTATGTGGCAATTATTGTGCTTTATTATTTTACCTTATTATTTATAATAATAATTTTCTCGTCTGCATTAGCCCAAGTGTGCACAATAGTTGGACGTTAAACACCAAAAACAACTATAATTTTGAGTTAAAAATTGCTTATATGACATTAAATCATCATTAGCAATTTTAAATTGTTTACCACACACACACACACACACACACACACACACACACACACACACACACACACACACACACACACACACACACACACCCACACACACACACACACACACACACACACACACACACACACACACACACACACACACACACACACACACACACACACACACACACACACACACACACACACACACACACACACACACACACACACACACACACACACACACACACACACACACACACACACACACACACACACACACACACACACACACACACACACACACACACACACACACACACACACACACACACACACACACACACACACACACACACACACACACACACACACACACACACACACACACACACACACACACACACACACACACACACACACACACACACACACACACACACACACACACACACACACACACACACACACACACACACACACACACACACACACACACACACACACACACACACACACACACACACACACACACACACACACACACACACACACACAAAGCGATTTAACGTTTATAATGAACTGTTTACTACTTCTTGTTTGTTATGTAATTTTTTTGCTTAAAAATTAAAAAATGACAACCGAGCCAGTATTGTTCATAATGCTGAATAGTCTTTAATTAGAAAAAAATAATCCAATTTAAATTAAAACTTTACTCATAACAATAATTTCCTTTCAATTAGGTTTTGCCAGATCATCTACTTTAATTCGTTACATGTTTACAAAAAAATAAATAATACAAAATATCTATGTAAAAAATGATTTTCAGTTTTAATGAAACATATTCATTTATAAATAAAAATGCAATACTTATATAGAGGAAAAAGGAATGTATGTATACAAATAATAATAAAATGTACTCATGTACTTGCTAGTAATCTTTGATCAATAATTATTTTGAATTATAGAAATAACAATGTGTAGCATTTTATTCAGGCTAACAAAAATTGAATAGTTCAAAACAAATTGTTCGGTAAAAAAAAAATAATGTCTGTATATATGAGTATTGAAAATAAATATTTGCCGATGATGATTTGATTTCATATCATTCATAGGCAGTACATAACAAAATATTATAGTAAGGTTATATTCTCATATTAACTATAAGTTCTAGGCAAAAACAATAATTTAGTTGTTAAAAAAAATGTATAAATATATTGCGAAATATTTAAGGGAGGTGTGTTATTCATTTTAAATTTTTTTAAAATGTCTGTATAAAAAAGAAGATATAATTTAATAGTCATACTAGCCACATATGATCTTTTGAAAAAAATAAAAGTAAATAGGTTCTCATTTAGTTGAATTTTGTATCATTTTTTTTTCCGGTGAAAAACCGTTAAGGTTATCATCGCCGAGGCACGATATTAATAAAATAAAATTTTGGTATCAAGTGGCGCGACAGGCATGATCTGATAACCTGTTTGGTGCTCACTGTTATTCATTTCACAGATACTAGTGTATGAATGATAAATAAATAAATTATTGGGTCAGTCCTATGCTGTTATTTTTAATCCTAATAGTTTTATGCTAACCAGTTCTGCAGATACCGAGTAGAAAAAAATATTTATCATTTTTAATAGGATACATTTTAAAATACTAGCTACTTTTATACATTTTATTTCATTTAAATAAAAAATGTGTTTTATTTTTAAAAAAAAATGTTACCTCTGTATATAAAAAGCAAAGTTCTGACTGACCAATGCACAGCCGAAACTATAACAGCTAGATACTTGTAATTTTCAGGGTACCTTAGGTGTACTAAGGTTTTGTTAGTACTTCAGGGTAACAAAATTTGAATAGGTCAAAACAAATTGTTCAGTAAAAAAAAGAATGTTTAAATATATACGAGTATTGAAAATAAATATTTGCCGATGATGATTTGATTTCATATCATTCATAGGCAGTACATAAAAAATATTACAGTAAGATTATATTCTCATATTAACTATAAGTTTTAGGCAAAAACAATAATTTAGTTGTCCAAAAATATGTATAAATATATTTTACACTTACACACTTACACTTACAACACTAAACTTACGACTTTAACACTTTATACTCACACTTACATTTAGGAAGGCGGTAATAGCCTCAATGTGCTTTTAACCATAAAGTAATACTAATAAAAAAAAACTATATAAATACTTGTTAAATCCACATCTTGTTCAAACCTTTTGTTGCTAGGGTAGTGGTATATGTGCAGAAAACAATAGTTATTTTATATTTTGTATGGAATAATGTTTAGGTTACTTGCATGCTGAAATCATCAAATATTTGGAAGCAGATTATTCAGGTGGCAGTAGGTTGTATGCATTTAAGAACAGATATTTTTTCATATCAATATAAATTTTGCAACCTATTTTATGAAGATAAAATTAGGGGGTAGATTTTCTGTATTATAAGCCTGTGACTTTTAAGTCTTACATGATTTGAGTGCAGACCGGAGTGAGCCAGGTTGGTTTCTATGTTTAAAATTTATTAATTATGTTATTATGAAAGCACCAGTGTAATTGATTATTAATTTTTGTATTTAATTGTATTAAGCTCATTTGGCAGATGTATGTAGTTGTTGTTGTTTTAAGGCGAAAAGCATATTGAGGCTATTTTTGCCTCTCTAAATGTAAGTTTGAGTGTGGTGTTAAAGTCGTAAGTGTGTGTTAGAGTCGGGTACCACGAGGGACGTCTAAATCCTATCAATAGGTGCAGCTAGTCTGCACACCCAGAGGGCATTTATATACAGACGAAGTTAATACCTGTTTTTATCTCTATATAACCTACTGAACGAGTTCAGAAATAACTGCAAATTCCTGAAGTGTTTTAGTACTCGCATGATATAAATTCTTTTCCTTACAAAATAAAGAATATCTGTTCTTATCTATAAGTAGTATTAAACTCCCGAAATAAATAAAAGATTAAGCGTTAATTAGGTTTATCAAGTGATGCAGAACACATCATACAAATATTATTACTACCAAAATATATGGTCCTCTGCTTATTCTTATGAAGTCTTCTGTTCATTTACTAAATATAAGGTTAAATATAGAGTGAATTTATCACATGATATAGAACCTATAAGAAATAAAATTATTCCTAAAAAATATATAATATCTTTTCTTACCTGTATAATGTATATATATATATATATATATGTGTGTGTGTGTGTGTGTGTGTGTGTGTGTGTGTGTGTCTGTGTGTAATGAAAAAGTTATTTACCTATATTACTAAATTATTTTATTTTCTGTGTTTTAAATATATAATTTTTAATTGGTATTTTTTAAATTTTTATTTTATTAGTTTTAAGCATAAGATATTTCACTTAATTTATTTACTTAAAATATATTTTTAAAGTATATACTTGCAAGTTAATTAACTATATAATCAGTGTATCTGATGTTTTTATTGTGGTTGATAATAAAATATATAATGGTAATTCACGTTATTAATATTCCTGTTTAATGAAGGTTTCTTCTACTGGGTGAATACCAATTCAAGTTATTAATATACTTGTGTTAACGAAGGTTTCTTCTACTGGGCGAGCACCAATTCAAGTTATTAATATTCCTGTGTTAATGAAGGTTTCTCCTACTGGGCGAGCACCAATTCAAGTTATTAATATTCCTGTGTTAATGAAGGTTTCTTCTACTGGGCGAATACCAATTCAAGTTATTAATATACCTGTGTTAACGAAGGTTTCTTCTACTGGGCGAGCACCAATTCAAGTTATTAATATTCCTGTGTTAATGAAGGTTTCTTCTACTGGGCGAGCACCAATTCAAGTTATTAATATTCCTGTGTTAATGAAGGTTTCTTCTACTGGGCGGGCACCAATTCAAATTATTAATATTCCTGTGTTAATGAAGGTTTCTTCTACTGGGCGAGCACCAATTCATGTTATTAATATTCCTGTGTTAATGAAGGTTTCTTCTACTGGGCGAGCACCAATTCATGTTATTAATATTCCTGTGTTAATGAAGGTTTCTTCTACTGGGCGAGCACCAATTCATGTTATTAATATTCCTGTGTTAATGAAGGTTTCTTCTACTGATTGAGCACCAATTCAAGTTATTAATATTCCTGTGTTAATGAAGGTTTCTTCTACTGGGCGAGCACCAATTCATGTTATTAATATTCCTGTGTTAATGAAGGTTTCTTCTACTGGGCGAGCACCAATACAAGTTATTAAGATGATTATGCTTAATATAAATCAGAATCTTAAGTAATAGGGTAAAACGTTATTCTACGATATTTTCTGTTTTGTAATATTATAATAAATAATAAGATAGGAATTGATATTATTAAGGCAATTATTCCACCTAATTTGTTAGGAATAGGTTGTAAAATTGCATATGCAAATAAGGTTTCATTATGGTATCTTTTATATATAAATCTTAACGATCCCTCAAAAAGTGATCTAGAGCTCAGGATCGGTGCTCATTTCAAGGTGCCAGGTCTGGATTTTACCATGATAGTGGTAGTGGTTCCATTATGTCATTTTTCTAATGGAAATTTGACAATAATAAATTTGGAAAGATCTTTACGGATATGTTTGAGGTTCTGTCTCTATATTATTATTATTATTATTTACTAGAGCAAGGGATAGTTCAACCCCAGGCACTGCGATCAATTGACCTATTGTGCAACTTACCTCTTAAAATACCTAGTTCAGCAGATTGGTGCCCCTAATAAGTTCCAACAACCCACTGACTAGCACACTCTGCTAAAGATCCCTAGGGTCTTGAAAACCAAACACCCCTAGCCTCCTACTAGCAAGAGCCTCACAATCATAAATTATGTGACTTGGAGTTTCCTCCTCCTGCCTGCACAATCTACACACGGTTTCTTCGTGGTATACACCTATCCTGTTCATGTGCACCCTCAGACTACAGTGCCCTGTTATGAGCCCCGTGATCCTCCTGAGTTGTGCTCTGCCCAGGACATCTGCTGCCCCCTTGATTCCTCCAGAAGGAACTTTGCTTAAGAGATATTTACTATGGGAATGCCCATGAAGGTTGTCCCATCTTACCTGGTGTTGACATGTAATCCACCAATTAATAGCGGACCTGGCCAACGATAGAGAAATTCAAGTCCAGCCAGTCGGTCTGCCTCCTCATTACCTTCAACTCCCCTATGCTCCGGAACCCAGTGAAGAGTTACCCGGTTATCTCGGGACAGAACGTCAATGTTCTTCCAACACTCCCAGACCAACTTGGACTGTACTATAAGACCCGCAAGTGCTTTTATTGTTGCCTGACTATCGATATGAATATGAATATGTGCCTTCTTGAAGCCCCAATATGAGTTCTCCCGAACTTAGTCATTAATGGCCATCACTTCAGCCTGAAATACTGTTGTATGCTGTCCCAGGGTAATTACTTTCTTTAAACCCGGTCTCAGACCGTACACCCCCAGCACCAGTGCCTGACTTTGTCTTGGAGCCATCCGTATACCATACTATGTCTCCAGGTTTTTCCAACACATTATCTCTCCCCTCAAAGGCCAAGTTGACACCAAAGGTCTAGATTCTATGTGCCGTTTAACCATCTGATCAGTCCCCATCATCAAAATTGGGTCAAAGATCTTGTCTGTGATTCTAGCATGCCCATTAATAGAGGGCAGCCAGTCACCACCACTCTACAGTCTGTAAGCTGCTTTATGTGCCTCCCCCATGACAAAAAGGTCAATAGGGGGAAATCCAAGAATGATCTCCATGGCTGCCGTTGGTGCAGTGTCCATACAGCCAGTGATACACAGACAGGCCAACCTCTGCAACTTAGTCAGAGACTCTCTGGCCCCCCTCTGCTCGACATTAGTCCACCACACCACAGCACCATAGCACACCATAGGTCTAATGATCCCAGTATAGATAAACTTCATCATTCCTGGTCTCAGTCCCCATGTTTTGCCAACCATTCTTCTAACTGCCATTAAAGACTTATTGGCTTTCCCCATGATGCGCCCCAGATGAGCATTCTAGGTTAATTTAGTGCCCAACACCAAGCCTAGATACTTCACCTCGTTTGCAACTGGAATTGTCTCCCCAAATAGCTTGAGTCCTCCTAAATGCAGGGTAATCCTCTTTCTAGTAAAAGGAATCAGAGTAGTTTTCCTGGGGTTAACCCCTAGGTTCTCCTTACTACACCAGGTTTCCACCAGTGATAAGGCTCTCTTCATGAGATCTACCACTGTGTTACCATGCTTTCCCCGGATTAGTATCACTAAATCGTCGGCATATCCTTGGGTATAGCATCCCTCTGACGAGAGAAGATTCAGGAGTGAGTCCACCACCAGGTTCCGTATGAGAGGGGACAAAACATCCCCCTGCGGACAGCCCCTGACAACCTCCACCTCTTCTTCTAGAGCTTTAGCTACAAATGACCTCCAT
>CM040190.1:9150652-9153152 GCA_022606455.1 Callitettix versicolor
CCTGATTTCGCCAAATTTTGGTCGTATATGACGATTCATGATTGAAATCAGTGCACCGATTATTAAATATGTTTCGGAGAAAGTTGAAAAAAACGAAATGTGAACCCTGTAAGATCCGTTTCGATTTATCCGAAATCGTAAATGACTTTTATTTATAATTTGTTACACTAAAATGTGTTTTAATTCTCTAAATATGAGCAAAATTTAAGACAAAAAATATTTTTTGAAATTATCTTCTATTGCGTCAGTTAGACATTATGTGCCTTGGCTATTTTCGAAAAGTAAAATCGACAAGACAGATGCGTGTTTAACGAAATCGTCATCAAAATACTTAAGAATTGAAGGGATACGTTTGTGATCGCTTTGGTTGTTTTAAGTCGAAATATCTTTGCAGTGCACGCCAGGCAACCTGTTATCACTTCCACACTTTATTTTATCTATCGTATCTTTTTAATTTTATTTGCGCGGTCTTGCCGGTGAAATGTTTGAACACAATGTGATCATTATTATATTCAGACGACTTGATTTCATAATCCTAGAGACTGACTGACGGGTAATTGTTACTAATATTACGAATTTATAATGAAGCGTGTGTACTTACGAAGCACGAACGTGTTTCTTATATAAACTACACAGTAACAAGAACGGGTCAGCTGACTTTGCCGCTTACGAAACGCTCTTATTTAAGCCCAAACATTTTGAATTGTTACGTAAGGTCGAGCGGCGTCAAAAACCCTTTCAAAGTTTTTGGTGAATTTCTCACGACACGCTTTTGATAACGTACGTAAGTACAAAAATTTGTAAAACACCAAAAATCCTTGACAAAACTGAATTTTGTTTTGGTCCGAATTATTTTCCAAGATTTTTGTAATCTAACATGTACACTGACAAAATATGATTCCAATATGGTCAATGACAAAATTATATTCTAATCTGACACACTGACAAAATAAGATTCCAATCTGACACACTGACAAAAATGATTCCAATCTGACACACTGACAAAATATGATTCCAATCTGGTCACTGACAAAATATGGTACACTGACAAAATATGATTCCAATCTGATACAATGACAAAATACGATTCCATTCTGATACACTGACAAAACACGATTTCAATCTGATACACTGACAAAATATGATTCCGATCTGACACACTGACAAAATACGATTCCAATCTGGTACACTGACAAAATATAATTCCAATCTGGCACACTGACAAAATATGATTCCATTTTGATACACTGATAAAATACGATTCCATTCTGCTACATTGACAAAATATGATTGCAATCTGGTACACTGACAAAATATGATTGCAATCTGGTACACTGACAAAATATGATTGCATCTGGTACACTGACAAAATATGATTGCAATCTGGTACACTGACAAAATAAGATTGCAATCTGGTACACTGACAAAATATGATTGCAATCTGGTACACTGACAAAATATGATTGCAATCTGGTACACTGACAAAATATGGTTCCAATCTGGTACACTGACAAAATATGATTCCAATCTGGTACACTGACAATATATGATTCCATTCTGACACACTGACAAAATTATATTCCAATCTGATACACTGACAAAATATGATTCCAGTATTAAAATTTGTGTAGATTCGAAATTTGGGAAAAATCATATTTCCGATTTTGAAATATTATACCTAATTTTTGTTTTTCTCCAAAATGAACTTTTCATGGAAATAATTTGAACATGATAACGTACAGGCGGGTACCCGGGAAAGGTTTTGTAAAGAAAAAATAAATAAGCAAATTATCAATTATTATGGCTTAAGTAATGTATAATATTTTCAAACTTGAGTAGCATTGAAAGACGTTTTTAAAGTCTATAAACTCAAGATTCTTCTGAGAATAGCCTTGGATACGGACTTTGGAAAGTAGCTCCCAAAATGAAACTCAGGGTGATTTCCTGAGAACGTTTGTGTATGTGTATGTTTACACAATGTATTTATTTGTAAGCAAAAATTTCTTTTTTTTCTTATTTAAGATATGTAAGATACATATTGTTGTATGTCCCTAATTATTGATGCCCACTTGAATGCTTTAGGCTCTAGAGTAGTTATCAACACTTGATAGATTAAATGTCTTTGTTTTTATAAAATGTTTTGCAATAATGTAGTGGAACAATATATATGAAGTGCATCAAGTAACATATTTCTAATTTTCCTACAAACCCACACCACGTTCAATACATCCTTGGAAGCTATCTGTAAAACAAATTGCGGCAGCTGCTCGCTGTCGTGATGAAAGCGCATTTCCAAAAATAATTTTTGTGTCTTACCTCATCTATGGATCTCTGTTTTGAAATCAAAAACAGTATTAAATTTGCATTTATTATTATTTTAAATTTTCAAATTGCATTCAAAATATAAACGAACACTGACAGCTGTCTAGTCAAATTTGTAAATTGTCAAAGGATTTTGACAAATTAAAATTCTAATTTGTGCAGTTTTTAAAGCTGTTTA
>CM040190.1:9158152-9160652 GCA_022606455.1 Callitettix versicolor
TTTCAAGTCGTTTTTCCTTACTCTTTCACGTAGTTTACCAAGTACCTCAAGGTAGTAATACTGATTAATTGTTTGACCTTCAGGAACCCAGTAAAGGTACACAATCCCATGAATATCGAAAAAACAATCATCATTGCTTTAAATTTTGACTTGCTGATTCTTGCTTCTTTTGCTCTCGGTGAAGTTGGGGTCTTCCAATGCAAAGTATCAATACAAACATTTTTGCAAGCTGCTTGTTGTTCAAACGTGAGAATTTTTGGCACACACTTTTCGCATGTTCAAATTGTCACGTAAAATTTGCCGTACATATCCTTTATCAATGCCTACAGTTTCACCAATTGCACGAATACTTAATCGATGGTCAGACCGAATCAAATTAGCAACTTCTTCGACATTGACATCCATTTTTGACATTGAAGGGCTACCTAGTCCTTCAATCATCTTCAACGTCCATCTTGAAAACGCTTAAACCATTCAAAAACACGTGCCCGCGATAAACATTCTCTGCCATACACTTCTGTCAATAAATTATAAGTTTCAGTAGCGGTTTTTCCAAGTTTGAAGTGAAATTTAACAATTCGTTGCTCTATTATTACACTAACCATTTTTTCCGGAAAAACAAAATAACAACACTAACGGAAATGAAGGTTATGACTAAACGGTTTTGGACACAAACGAGAGTAACTGAATTCTGAAGAGAAAGCCTCACACTAAACAGCTGTCGGTCAACGGCGGTTGGCGCATGCGCACTTGTTCTGCCGCAGCGTCAGTCTCGTTATTTAATAGCCATATCTCGTATTTCAGTTCATTGTTCACATATACACTAATACAAACATTACACGTACTGCAGTCTCGGCGTGCAACAGCTCGCAGCCGTATTGAATCGATACGACTCACCGTATACAGATTTAGCGTGACGCGAGCTCAATGCTTTTTACCCGCCCAAAAAGTGCTAAACGCGCCTTTTTTTAATACATTTTTCTCTTAATAAGTATTCAAAAGTTTCGATCGAAATTGCCTAAATCGTTTCATCAGTCTCAACAAATATCCCGAAAATAAACTAATTCAAAAGAAATTCCAATTTGAAAAACTATACCGCCTGTTTAAATTAAACGGGTCTTTCGAAATGGAATTTTACACTAGCAAGCACCCGCACGGCGTTGCCCTTGAAATTCTAACTTTTCACCGTGAACGTTCTACGTAAACACGTATAACTTTCAGCTAAATGCGATAATTTTTAAAACCTCTAACTAGAAATGTTTAAAATCCTGTTTCATAGTGTTATCCAATTATTTATTCTGAAAAATTCAGAACTCTGATTGGCTGCGCATCGCATACACAGATATTTCCTTCTATTAATGTATAGAAAACATGTACGTGGTGTGTTCAGAAAATAACGAAAATTTTTAAATTTCGCGGGCTTGTAGAGTCCGATTGTCAAACATTTTTTTTATTATGTTGTTATACATGCCCTTGACGTATGATAAAACTTTCAGCTGTTTTCATTGTTGACTTTGTCTGAGACAGCCACTAAGGATAAACGTGTTTTTATGAGCTCGGCGATTTTCGTTTGTTAAAAGAAATGAATCAAAGAATTTGTATCAAATTTTGCGTAAAAAATGGAATAAAGTGTAACAAAGTGTGTGAAATGTTAACAAAGGCCTATGGTGAGTCTGCTATGAGTAAAGCAAGAGTTTACGAGTGGTATAAGCGTTTCCAAGAAGGCCGTGAAGACGTTGAAGATGACGAACGCCCTGGACGCCCCAGCACATCAACAACCAATGAAAACGTGGAAAAAGTGAAAGAAATGTTTATGAACAATCGCCGAATCACAATTAGAGAGGTCGCTGATGATGTTGGCATATCGATTGGATCATGTCATGACATTGTTTCCAATGTTTTGTGTATGAAACGCGTGGCAGCAAAATTCGTTCCAAAATTGTTGAATTTTGAACAAAAACAGCGGCGAATGGAAGTTGCTCAGGAGTCATTAAATGAAATCAACGACGATGCAGAATTACTGAAACGTATTATAACAGGTGACGAAACGTGGGTTTACAGATATGATGTCGAAACTAAGGCACAATCACCCCAGTGGAGGCATTCTGGCCCAAATGTAGTCGAACGTGAAGGTTATGCTCACTGTGTTCTTCGATATTAATGGCATAGTGCATCATGAATTCGTGCCACCAGGCGAAACGGTCAATAAAGTTCAACGCTACCTACAAGTTCAACGCCGTTTGCGTGAAGCAATCCGAAAAAAACGCCCAGATCTGTGGAAAAATAATTCATGGCTTTTGTACCACGATAATGCACCAGCTCACACTTCATTGCTTGTTCGTGAATTGTTGGCCAAAAACAGTACTGTTTTTGCTCCAGCCCCCATGTTCGCCAGACATGGCTCCGTGTGACTTTTTCCTATTTACAAAAATAAAGAGAACCTTAAAGGGCCGTCGTTTTACAGCTGTAGATGACATTAAAAGCGCATCGCTGAAAGAAC
>CM040190.1:9165652-9275652 GCA_022606455.1 Callitettix versicolor
TTGAACAAAAACAGCGGCGGATGGAAGTTGCTCAGGAGTCACTAAATGAAGTCAACGACGATGCAGAATTACTGAAACGTATTATAACAAGTGACTAAACAAGGGTTTACGGATATGACGTCGAAACTAAGGCTCAATCATCCCAGTGGAGGCATTCTGGCTCGCCAACACCGAAAAAGGCTCGACAAGTGCGGTTGAACGTGAAGGTTATGCTCACTGTGTTCTTCGATATTCCTGTGTATCATGAATTCCTGCCACCAGGCGAAACGGTCAATAAGTACTACCTACAAGTTCAACGCCGTTTGCGTGAAACAATCCGAAAAAAACGCCCGGATCTGTGGAAAAATAATTCATGGCTTTTGTACCACGATAATGCACCAGCTTCATTGCTTGTTAGTGAATTGTTGGCCAAAAACAGTACTGTAACAATGCCCCAGCCTCCATGTTCGCCAGACATGGCTCCGTGTGACTTTTTCCTCTTTCCAAAAGTAAAGAGAACCTTAAAGGCCGTCGTTTTACAGCCGTAGATGACATTAAAAGCGCATCGCTGAATGAACTAAAGGCTATCTCAAAGATCGAGTTTGAGAAGTGTTTCGAGGATTGAAAGAAGCGCTGGCACAAGTGCATAATCTCCGATGGGGACTATTTTGAGGGCGACAACATCAATGTAGAAGAATAAATAAATATTTTGTTCAAAAAATTAAAATTCTCGTTACTTTCTGAACACACCTTGTATTTTGTTGTTTTTTGCTAAGTAATGGTAGAAAATATCGCTTTGTTTATTTGTAGCAATGCAAACGAATATTTGCATTATATGAGACTACTCAGTTTGTTCTGTGTTTAGAAGTAACATTGGCTTATTCGCGGAAAACTTACGAGTACAAGTGGGAACTGACGAGTACTTCACGGGCTCGGTGGAGTTCTTGAAAGTGCAAAGCTACACTCTGCATCCCAACTTTTCTCAGACAGGCTACGCCAACGATATAGCTGTTATCCAGGTATATCACAGTTTTATTGTTGAAGAGTGTGAAGAGTGATCTGCAATTTGTGACTAATTGTTTTTGGGTGTATCCCTAAGTTGTAATATATATAATATAATAATATATATAATAATATAATAATAATATATATAATATATAGTATAATATATATACATAATATATATATATATATACACACACTCACACACACACACACACACACACACACACACACACACACACACACACACACACACACACACACACACACACACACACACACACACACACACACACACACACACACACACACACTCACACACTCACACACACTCACACACACACTCTCTCACACAGACACACACACACACACACACACACACACACACACACAGACACACACACACACACACACACACACACACACACACACACACACACACACACACACACACACACACACACACACACACACACACACACAGACACACACAGACACACACACACACACACACACACACACACACACACACACACACACACACACACACACACACACACACACACACACACACACACACACACACACACACACACACACACACACACACACACACACACACACACACACACACACACACACACACACACACACACACACACACACACACACACACACAGTATTTCCCACGAAGAGGTTTACAAATTTGATCCTCCGTTATTTTTTCATTCCACCATTGATAATTTTGAAATTATACATACTTTTTAAAGAAGTACAAGGAATAGTATGTAAGAATTGATCTGCTGGCCGCCTCGGTGGCCTAGTGGATAGCGTACTAGGCTTTCACCCCCGAGGACCCGGGTTCAATTCCCGGCGAGGACTTGGAATTTTCATACGTTATAAATCATCCCATCGTCTGCATTAGCCCAAGTGTGCACAATAGTCGGACAAACACAAAAAAAAAATTGATCTGGTTGATTTTTGCAGAAAAAAAATGGTGACCAAAATAAAATTTTAAATAAAGTATAAGACTGATTTTGTTATTTTTTCGAACAAAATTTTATTTTTTAATTATTATTTTTTTAAAATTTAGTTAGACAAAAACTAATTAAAAAGAAAAATAAATAGCAATGAAGGTCATATATCAGACCTGTTCGAACTGGAAATCATCCACGGTTACACACTGATAACAACGCCGAACAAATGAATATAATATAATATATACTCTTGAATATAACCCCTGAGGTAACCGCAGTAATTCCTCTTCGATAACACGTTTCAATTCGTTATCGTTGTTGAAACTATGGGTGTACACTTGTTCCTTTAAGTATCTCCATAAGAAAAAGTCACACAGTTAAATCAGGAGATCTGGGTTGCCAGTTTCCTGGAAAAATTACTTCCACGACCAATCTAATGCCCTTAAAGGATAGCATTTAGTGACTGCTTGACTGTGTTTGCACAGTGAGCTGCAGCCAGTCGTGTTCGAAAATTGCTTGCCCAATTTCAGGTACCGAAAAATGAGGAAATACATGTGCATTTAAAACTTGTTGTATCTACTTCCAGTCATGGTATTGTCTGAAACGTCATAAGACAATGCATTAGCATTGACAGCGGCCCATAAAGCAATCCCTTAGATTTAAGATTTGTTTGTTCAAGAACGTAAGTGTTTGTGGTATTGTAATACTTACAATTATGCCAGCTAACTACACCATTACGATAGAAAACGGACTCGCCTGAGAAAATAATAAGCAAATGCCAATAAGGATTACGCTCATGAAACTCTATGATGAGGGATCAGAATTCCACTCATCCGTCCGGATCATCTTCAAGTAGATTATGGATTAGGTGACTTTGGAAAAATCTAATTTTGTTTCTGTTAACAAAATTTGGGAACTATTGATGGGTTGCTATTTAACAATCTGTTATTTTTTAGCTGCTAAATGGTTTTAGCATTAGCAGACTGTTAATCACACTTAAAAATAACAAATAATAAACGAACTACAAACTGTTAAATAACAGAGTTAGAGCACACTGCTTCCGACCTGCTACGGTGCTAACTGCTAACGTAACTGCAGCTGCTAACCTCTATTACCAACTGTTGAACCTGTTAAACGTTGAAACTGCATCTAACTGTTGAATAGCAGGATCATAGCACACTGTTTCGGACCTGCTAACTGTTGAACCTGTTAAACGTTAAAGCTGCTAATCTAACTGTTGAATAGCAGGATTATAACACACTGTTTCGGACCTGCCAACTGTTGAACCTGTTAAACGTTAAAGCTGCTAATCTAACTGTTGAATAGCAGGATTATAACACACTGTTTCGGACCTGCCAACTGTTGAACCTGTTAAACGTTGGAGCTGTTAATCTGTGTTGAATAGCAGGGTCATAGCACACTGTTTCGGACCTGCTAACTGTTGAACCTGTTAAACGTTAAAGCTGCTAATCTAACTGTTGAATAGCAGGGTCATAGCACACTGTTTCGGACCTGCTAACTGTTGAACCTGTTAAACGTTAAAGCTGCTAATCTAACTGTTGAATAGCAGGGTCATAGCACACTGTTTCGGACCTGCTAACTGTTGAACCTGTTAAACGTTAAAGCTGCTAATCTAACTGTTGAATAGCAGGATTATAACACACTGTTTCGGACCTGCCAACTGTTGAACCTGTTAAACGTTAAAGCTGCTAATCTAACTGTTGAATAGCAGGATCATAGCACACTGTTTCGGACCTGCTAACTGTTGAACCTGTTAAACGTTAAAGCTGCTAATCTAACTGTTGAATAGCAGGATTATAACACACTGTTTCGGACCTGCTAACTGTTGAACCTGTTAAATGTTGGAGCTGTTAATCTGTGTTGAATAGCAGGGTCATAGCACACTGTTTAAATGAGAAATTTAAAAAAAGATAGGTCTACATAGATAGCCTACGTGTATTTTAATACAATAATATTTTTAAATAGCATTTTAATTAATTACAAACATCGATCATGACCCTAATCAAATTAATTTTTTTTTTTTTAATTTAAATTATTATTGTATCATAGGTTTAGAAAAGGGTGCTATAAAATATATATCATATTACTTGTCAGTGCGTGAAATACAAACCGAACACAATTAATTGCATCTTTGATCTTAGCGTGTTCATTGTATTTCTCATTATAGTCAGAGATTTATTCACAAATCCTATAGACAAAGTAATAGTACAGGAAGGGTAGGACAAAACGTGCCAACTGCAGCCTCACTGTATTTGCTTATCTCAGCTGCCAAGATAAGGAATAAAGTAATATGACAATATTATTTAAACTGCGTTTTCCTGCTAAGGTCGTTGTTAGCAGTCTAGAAAATTAGCAGTTAGCAGTTGTACCTGTTATTTTTAACTGTTAATTCTAATTAGCATTAACAGAATTAGCTGTTAAACAAAAATAGCGCTTTTGCCCATCACTATGGGAACCCCAGTTTCAAGTTTTACCTTTCAATATGATTTGGGTAGACTTATGAGCAGTTTATTTAAGTGTATACCAGTTTTTCTTTTTTCGTGATCTGCAGTTCGAGCGTACTTTTTCATTACACTTCCAGTTTCCAACAATTCTTCCATTTAACTATTGATGTTTTCGTCGGAGGTCCGACTCCCGGAAAGGCTATTTGAAATCTTCTACCTGATTCAAATATTGTAATATTATCAAAAGTAACGGTCCTCGCAGACCACTTTGCTTTTTGCTCAATTGTAAAAACAATTTTGTAAATAACTAATCCCCGTCCCGTGAAATGGCACACAAAAAATTAGAGGTTATGTTTTTGATCTATTAAAAAAGTAATTTAACAGCTGTTCAACAATCCGATTTAATACTGCAGTAGGCCTACAGTGAGATTTTTAAGGGGGATACAATTTATTTATTTAGGCCGCCATTTTTACTATTTCTGGTACTTTCTTTAAAAAGTATGTATAGTTTCAAAATTATCAATGGATCAATGAGAAAACAATGGAGGATCAAATACGTAAACATCTTCGTGGGACACTCGATATATGAGTTTAAAACTGTTTATTTTTTCTTTTAACTAATAAGCATTACACTGATGTATGTTTAACAGTACGTTGAGTATTCTGTTTGGTCAGTTTTACATGTAATCCGTTGAGAGAAATCGAACACAAAATACTTCTTTACATGGCGTACGGCGTCTCACTTATCTTACCGAATCTGAATTAGGTAAGAATACACACAATGATTAGGCCAACGTAAAGAATTTGTATCGCTTTAAGAAAAAAATTGAGATTATATTTGTCACACGGTCTCTGTACACCTATATTTAACAAGTGTCTTCCTATTTGTCACACGATTCTGCACACCTATAGTTAACAAGTGTCTTCCTATTTGTCACACGATTCTGTACACCTATAGTTAACAAGTGTCTTCCTGTTTGTCACACGATTCTGTACACCTATAGTTAACAAGTGTCTTCCTATTTGTCACACGATTCTGTACACATATAGTTAACAAGTGTCTTCCTACTTGTCACACGATTCTGTACACCTATAGTTAACAAGTGTCTTCCTGTTTGTCACACGATTCTGTACACCTATAGTTAACAAGTGTCTTCCTATTTGTCACTCGGTCTCTGTACAACCCTAGTTAACAAGTGTTTTCCTATTTGTCACACGGTCTCTGTACACCCCTAGTTAACAAGTGTCTTCCTATTTGTCACACGGTGTCTGTACACTCCCAGTTAACAAGTGTCCTATTTGTCACACGTCTCTGTAGTACACCCCTAGTTAACAAGTGTCTTCCTATTTGTCACACGTTCTTTGTACACCCCTAGTTAACAAGTGTCTTCCTATTTGTCACACGGTCTCTGTAGTACACCCCTAGTTAACAAGTGTCTTCCTATTTGTCACACGGTCTCTGTACACCTATAGTTAACAAGTGTCTTCCTATTTGTCACACGGTCTCTGTACACCTATAGTTAACAAGTGTCTTCCTATTTGTCACTCGGTCTCTGTACAACCCTAGTTAACAAGTGTCTTCCTATTTGTCACACGGTCTCTGTACACCCCTAGTTAACAAGTGTCTTCCTATTTGTCACACGGTCTCTGTACACCCCCAGTTAACAAGTGTCTTCCTATTTGTCACTCGGTCTCTGTACAACCCTAGTTAACAAGTGTCTTCCTATTTGTCACACGGTCTCTGTACACCCCTAGTTAACAAGTGTCTTCCTATTTGTCACACGGTCTCTGTACACCCCCAGTTAACAAGTGTCTTCCTATTTGTCACTCGGTCTCTGTACAACCCTAGTTAACAAGTGTCTTCCTATTTGTCACACGGTCTCTGTACACCCCTAGTTAACAAGTGTCTTCCTTTTTGTCACACGGTCTCTGTAGTACACCCCTAGTTAACAAGTGTCTTCCTATTTATCACACGATCTCTGTACACCCCTAGTTAACAATTGTCTTCCTATTTATCACACGATCTCTGTACACCCCTAGTTAACAAGTGTCTTCATTTTTGTCACACGGTCTCTGTACAACCCCCCAGTTAACAAGTGTCTTTCTATTTGTCACACGTTCTCTGTACACCCCTAGTTAACAAGTGTCTTCCTACTTGTCACACATTTCGGACAAAACCTAAATGTAAATGTGTAATAAACATTGTGTACAGTGTTTTTTTCCTTTCAGTTGTCTTCTTCGTTGACTTTCAATTCAACAGTACAAAGTATCAACGTATCAACCGCCTGGACGGACGTGACTGATGGCAATTGTACAATCTCCAGCTGGGCTGTAAGTAGTAACATGCGATTTATTTAACCTCACACATTGAAGCAAGTACAGCTGATGTAAAGGCACTCAAGCTTGTTCAAGGAAAATGAAAGCGCTTGCTTAAATAGTTGACCGAGTGAGGCGAGGTTTGCAACTCGACTGTTCGGCATCTTGCGCAGCTTAGGCCAAACGCATATACCGATTGTTTTGAAATTTGGTACGAAGGTACTTCCCCATTCACGTCTTCAAAGATGGCGGGCTCGGATCTAACGATGATGTAGTTGCTGTACAACTGGATTAACGGGCATTATTTTGACATGAATAAAGAGCAAATTTACACCATCACTCTATTAAAAAAAACTTCAAAAAGTAAATAAAAAATTAGGAAACCGTCTGGTACACGTTGGATGAGTGCTGACATCTAGCGGTGGGGTGGGGAGGAGATTGCTGCGTCAGACCGTTCCATACTTCACTGCAGACTGGCGTTATCACTTCTGAAATGTACATTAGAGGTGGGCGTTTGTGCTATTTTTACAAAACGTCAACAAACTGTTTGCTGAGGAAAAAAGCTGCTTTTTAAAACAGTTGGAAAAAAACAGATTTAGAAAACTGAAACTCAAAGTTGTATTAGCATCTATAACATAAAGCACATACGTTCAGTTTTCTAAGACTACTTTTTCATTCCCACTGCCACCATGTCCTTAACTGTTTTTGGGTATAAAGCATTTAGAAAGGATAAAAATAATCCTTATACGTGTAGTAATAATTAAATTACATTACCAAAACATAATAATTATGTAAGCCATTTTATGTACAAAATGCGACGAATTTCTAATAGAAGCATTCTTTTTTTTACTTAAAAATTAAATAGTCCTTTGCATATTTATCAAAATGCAAACGATTTAGAATATTTTTAATTGATTAAAAAATATTGATGATTGATAATAAATATAAAAAATATGTTTAAATAAAATTAGGCTCTGTATCTACAAAATGTGAGAGGTTGTTACTACAACTCGCAACAAAATAGAGATAAACGTTGACATTTACCAAACAATTCTTACTTCATTACAAGCAGCAAGCAACTTTGAAATAAAGGGAAATTCATAAAAGCAGGTAGAAGAAAAGCAGTTAGTAGGAAAGCAGTTAGCAGACAAACAGCAGGAAAACAGTTTTAGCGCTTGCGGCAAAGTTAAGTTTGGTAGTGCGGAAAGCCGTTCCTTTTTTAACAAATCATAAACCAGTCCAAATCCAACTGCTTTATTCCGTTTGAAAAAGCAGTTTGTTTGCCGTTTATAGGAAAGCAGTTTTTTTAACAGTTTGGTGTTTTCTGCCCCACCACTAATGTACATGAATGATGTTCATATGAATGAGCTGTAGGTGCAAGTGATCACTTCCAATCTTCCAGTCCCAAGCAGTCGATAAACCTTGAGTATAAAACAAGTATAAAAAAAAAAAAAAATTATGTCAATTCCTACTTAGCTCAACAATTTATTCCTAAATTTATATCCTGCCAAATATAAGAGATTTTTTCTCCCATATAAAACTAAAATTAATTAATTAAATTTAATTAATGAATTAATATTTGAAAAAAAACTGTATTAACAAGTGTCATCCACCACAATTTAAAAAAAATATATTTGAACTTGAGTGGATGAATAGAAAGTATTTTGTTAACGACTGAAAAATTTGAACAAGATATATAAATATATACAGAGAGAGTGTGAACTAATAGTAGGAACTGAATGAATAATGTCAACACTGAACAGGAATGAGCACGTCGAAAATAAAAAACAAGTTGAATTTAAAGTTCAGATAAAAGCTCTGGCTCCTAGGACGTCAATCCCTTTTTCGATTCATCAAAAATTGCTCGTGTATATAAGCAAGTTTAAAAAGCAAGTATGGATCTTTAGGCAACAAGTTAGTAGGTGAACAAGTGTAGGGCTTTAGAAACAAGTCAGACGTAAATAAAATTCAAACCTTCGAAAATAAAGTACTTCGATACATTGTTAATGCACTGTATTGCGGGCGAAATGCAATCTGCGTAAAGACTGTCAGTCAAGATATAAAAGAAGTAAGAAGTGACACGCCCCCCGCAACATGATCGCCCTGAGGGGCGAAGACTACTGGATACAACTGGTGCAGTTACAAGACTGCGATGAACTAGACCTTTTGATCTGATGGACACTAGTTCATGGAGAAAAGTCAATGGATGATATATCTTATGTTTCTTATTTATAAAACGTTAATCACTAGATCGATAACTTACTGAGTTAAAATAAAAAGTTAACAAAGACAAGAGTACTTGGATTGAAGCCGATTTTTCAGTTCCTTTTCGATAGCTCATAGAGCGAGTTCTTCGGGAACATGACAACGCGTACGTTTTGTTCAGACATTATTTGAAGGAATGTTTTATGGAATTTGTGAGAAATTTTTGAAAAAAATCGTATTAATTGTATCTTAAAAAACGGCTTTAAAAACTACACCTAGGGAATATTTGTGAACTTCAAAATATATTCATTAACTCCTTATTTGGCTATGAATACAGACAACCGAAATCCAAGGTCCTTTGTTTTACTGAAAAAAGGCAATACTTACCAAAATTTTAAAATCGATTATTTTTTTGTAACTGGTGTAGTGTGAAATAAATCTTATTATAATATTACATACAAACTTAATTTTCAAAAGAAGGGAGTGGGTGGAGATGAAAGAGAGAGAGAGAGAGAGAGAGAGAGAGAGAGAGAGAGAGAGAGAGAAAGAAATCGATTATTTTTCGATTACCACGTTTTATTTGTAACTGGTGTAGTGTGAAATAAGTGAAAGAGAGAGAGAGAGAGAGAGAGAGAGAGAGAGAGAGAGAGAGAGGGAGGGAGGGAGAGAGAAAGATTATTTTTCGATTACCACATTTTACTTGTAACTGGTGTAGTGTGAAATAAATCATATTATAATATTACATATAGACTTAATATTCAAAAGAAGGTAGTGGGTGAAGGTGAAAGAGATATATATATATATATATATATATATATATATATATATATATATATATAGAGAGAGAGAGAGAGAGAGAGAGAGAGAGAGAGAGATTATTTTTCGATTACCACGTTTTATTTGTAACTGGTGTAGTGTGAAATAAGTGAGAGAGAGAGAGAGAGAGAGAGAGAGAGTGAGGGAGGGAGAGAGAGAGTGAGGGAGAGAGAAATAGAGAGAGAGATTATTTTTCGACTACCACATATTACTTGTAACTGGTGTAGTGTGAAATAAATCTTATTATAATATTACATATAAACTTAATTTTCAAAAGAAGGGAGTGGGTGGAGATGGAGAGAGAGAGAGAGAGAGAGAGAGAGAGAGAGAAATCGATTATTTTTCGATAACCACATTTTATTTGTAACTGGTGTAGTGTAAAATAAGTGAAAGAGAGAGAGAGAGAGAGAGAGAGAGAGAGAGAGAAACAGATTAACCTTACATTGAATGATTGTAATATTTTTCCAGGATTCGACAGACCCTTCCGGGTTTGCAAGTTATTTGGAGAGCAAGAAAATTTCTGAGATAACCTGTATCGATGCCGCTAATGCCAGTTCTGTCTATTGTGCCGGTAATGCAACTACAAACACATTGATCACAAATGAGGTGAGTACTGGATGCTGCCACAGGATATACCATTGTATACTTACAGAACTTATAATCTTAAACAACTTGGGTACCACACGTCTCAAGAGGCAATGGGGTTGAGGAGGAATGGCCTCGTCTTCACAAAGTGACAATAAGTAGCATAAACTTACTGCCTACCTCCCCCTAACTTCCTAACTACCTACCTACCTATCTGTCTATCTATCAGTCTATCTGCCTACCTGTCTATCTGAATACCTACCTACCTACCTACCTTCCTATCTATCTATCTAACTATCTATCTATTTAGTTATTTATCTATCTATCTATCTATACCAATCTACCTACCCACCAACCTACCTATCTATCTATCTACCTTCCTACCTACGTATCTACCTATTTACTTATCTATCTATTTTCCTATCTAAATATTTTTTTAAACTACCCTTATTACAATTTATGACATTTAATTATTTCAAATTAACTGAGTAATAGTTTATTAAAATACAAACTGTATATTCACAATTAGTCGTGAAGGTAATTTACTGATTATTTTTCAGAACGATAAAGGCAGCCCAATGGTATGCAAAGATAATCTTGTTGGACTAGCTCTATCTTCAAACAATGGGTATTTCACAAATGTAACTAACTATCTGGATTGGCTGCATGGCTCTTCTACCACAACAACAACGTCAACCACAACACCATCCACAACAACGCCAACAACAACATCGCCAACAACATCAACGCCCACAACAACAACGTCAACGCCAACAACAACCACGCCCACAACATCAACGCCAACAACAGAGCCAACAACAACAACGCCAAAAACAACAACGCCAACAACAACAACGCCAACAACAACCACGCCCACAACATCAACGCCAACAACAACAACGCCAACAACAACAACGCCAACAACAACAACGCCAACAACAACAACGCCAACAACAACAACGCCAACAACAACACCAACAACATCAACGCCCACAACAACAACGCCAACGCCAACGCCAACAACAACCACGCCCACAACATCAACGCCAACTACAGCGCCAACAACAACAACGCCCACAATAACACCGCAAACAACAACAACGCCCACAACAACAACGCCAACAACAACAACGCCAACAACAACAATACCAACAACAACAACGCCAACAACAACCACGCCCACAACATCAGCGCCAACAACAACAACGCCCACAACAACACCGCAAACAACAACAACGCCAACAACAACAACGCCAACAACAACAACGCCAACAACAACAACGCCAACAACAACAACGCCAACAACAACAACGCCAAAAACAACAACGCCAACAACAACAACGCCAACAACAACAACGCCAACAACAACAACGCCAACAACAACAACGCCAACAACAACAACGCAACAACAACGCCAACAACAACAACAACGCCAACAACAACAACGCCACAACAACAACGCCAACAACAACAACGCCAAAAACAACAACGCCCATAACAAAAACGCCAACAACAACAACGCCAACAACAACGCCAACAACAACGCCCACAACAACAACGCCCACAACAACAACGCCCACAACAACAACGCCCACAACAACAACGCCCACAACAACAACGCCCACAACAACAACGCCAACAACAACAATGCCAACAACAACAACAACGCCCACAACAACAACATCAACAACAACAACGCCAACAACAACAACGTCAACAACAACAACGCCAACGCCAACAACAACAACAACCACGCCCACAACATCAACGCCAACTACAGCGCCAATAACAACAACGCCCACAACAACACCAACGCCAACTACAGCGCCAACAACAACAACGCCCACAACAACACCGCAAACAACAACAACGCCAACAACAACAACGCCAACAACAACAACGCCAACAACAACAACGCCAACAACAACCACGCCAACAACAACAACGCCAACAACAACAACGCCAACAACAACAACAACGCCAACAACAAACAACAACAAACAACGCAACAACAACAACACCAACAACAACAACAACCAACAACAACAACGCCAACAACAACAACGCAACAACACAACAACAACAACAACAACAACGCAACAACAACGCCAACAACAACACGCCAACAACAACAACGCCAACAACAAACAACAACAACGCCAACAACAACACAACAACAACAACGCCAACAACAACAACGCCAACAACAAACAACAACAACCACGCCAACAACAACAACAACAACAACAACAACGCCAACAACAACGCAAACCAACAACAAACAACAACAACGCCAACAACAACAACGCCAACAACAACAACAACAGCAACAACCAACAACAACAACAACAACAACAACAACACCCAACAACAACAACAACGCCCAACAACAACAACAACAACAACAGCAACAACAACAACGCCAACAACAACACCAACAACAACAACACCAACAACAACAACGCCAACAACAACAACGCCAACAACAACAACGCCAACAACAACAACGCCAACAACAACAACAACGCAACAACCACAACAACACCAACAACAACGCCAACAACAACAACGCAACAACACAACAACGCCAACACAACAACAGCAACAGCAACCAACAACAACACAACAACAACAAACAACAACAACGCCAACAACAACAACAACGCCAACAACAACAACGCCAACAACAACAACGCCAACAACAACAACGCAACAACAAACAAGCAACAACAACGCAACAACAACAACGCCAACAACAACGCCAACAACAACAACGCCAACAACAACAACGCCCATAACAACAACGCCAAAAACAACAACGTCCATAACAACATCGCCAACAACAACAACGCCAACAACAACAACGCC
Source organism: Callitettix versicolor (assembly GCA_022606455.1). Taxonomy (NCBI): domain Eukaryota; kingdom Metazoa; phylum Arthropoda; class Insecta; order Hemiptera; family Cercopidae; genus Callitettix; species Callitettix versicolor. The sequence continues at coordinate 9,178,866 of CM040190.1, forward strand.
AACAACAACGCCAACAACAACGCCCACAACAACAACGCCCACAACAACAACGCCAACAACAACAATGCCAACAACAACAACAACGCCCACAACAACAACATCAACAACAACAACGCCCACAAGAACAACGCCCACAACAACAACGCCAACAACAACACCGCAAACAACAACAACGCCAACAACAACAACGCCAACAACAAAAACGCCAAAAACAACAACGCTCATAACAACAACGCCAAAAACAACAACGCCAACAACAACAACGCCCACAACAACAACAACAACGCCAACAACAACAACAACGCCAACAACAACAACGCCAACAACAACAAAGCCAATAACAACAACGCCAACAACAACAACGCCCACAACAACAGCGCCAACAACAAAAACACCTACAACTACAACGTCAACAACAACAGCGGCAACAACAACCACGCAAAAAACAACGCCCATAACAACAACGCCCACAACAACAACGCCCACAACAACAACGCCCACAACAACAACGCCCACAACAACAACGCCCACAACAAAAACACCAACAACAACATCGCCAACAACAACAACGCCCACAACAACAAAGTCCACAACAACAACGCCAACAATAACAACGCCAACAACAACTACGTCAACAACAACAACGCTAACAACAATGACGCCATCAACAACTACGGCCACAAAACCAACTCCAACTAAATCACCAACAACAATTCCAACTACAGCACCAACAATAACGCCAACAACAACGCCAATTACAGCACCAACAACAACGCCAACAAAAACCGCGCCCACAAAAACAACGCCAACAACAACCACGCCCACAACAACAACGCCAACTACAGTGTCAACAACAACACCAAATACAACGCCAACAACAACGCTAACTACAGCGCCAACTACAACGCTAACTAAAACGCCATCAACAATAACGCCAACAACTACAACGCCAACAACATCAACGCCAACAACAACAACGCCAACAACATCAACGCTAACAACAACAACCCCAACAACTTCAACGCTAACAACAACAACCCCAACAACTACAACGCCAACAACTACAACACCTCGAACAACAACAACAACGCCAACAATAACTACGCCAAAAACACTAGTAACAACGCGTGCAACAACACCTAATACGAAACCAAACACTACAACCACATTACCGCCTTCATACACCACTGCTAAAACACGTAATGTTGAATCTGTGGATAGCTTTTTTTCTAACAAAGTTGTACCTTTTGTATTGGTCGGTTCGGGAGTGTCGCTTTCAGTAATTTTTGTTTTTAATTTTGCGTCAAAATTCATATATTTTATATTTAAGTGAAATGTATGCATATTAAGTTTGACCTTTTGCAATTCTTTTGTTTATTTATTTTTTTTATAATTACTAGTTTTTTTTTAATTGTATATGTGGTGCTTTGTAATTTGAGGCATTCAAAATTATTAGTTTTGTTGTTCGTACTTGCGTAAATGAATATAATATAATTTTTTTAATTTAACTGGAAAAATATTGAAAGTAATATTTGTCATAAGCTTTTATGAACTAATGTTAATTTTAATTAAATGTATTAATTACAATTAAATACATATATAACTAAGTATAATTAATATTAAATTAAAATTATATTTATCTTAAATCTAAATAATTATATTTATTAGAAATATTTTTATCGTAATTTTTTAAACATTGTTAACTTATATATATATATATATATATATATATATATATATATATATATATATATATATGTGTGTGTGTGTGTGTGTGTGTGTGTGTGTGTGTCTTATTTTTAAATATAAATTATTTGGTCTCTTATTGTTGTAAGTCCCGAAACAGTTCTGCGTTATTTCCTATATAGGTTTTTGAGCTTTTTTCAAAAATATATACAGGATATTTCCGAAATAACGCGTGCAAACACTTATTTAGTGTATTCACGCAAAAGTATGTACGTGTATATTATGTTTCGTGTTTTGTTTTTATTTATTTTAACGTTTCAACTTTTGATGGTGTTATTTTTTTATGTACAGTATATACGGCTTCCGAAATCGTGAAAAGCATAATTAATTACTGACTTTAAATCATTGTTTTAGCCTTTTGTGATCTGAGTAATATCAGAGGTATATTTTAATTAATTATTTTATTTAACATCTGACAAAATGACGATATGAAATTATTTCAATACAGCGACGTAAGCATTCAAAGTAAACATTAAGTTAGAGGGTGCTGTATTGTAAAACGAGAAAACCCTTTACTCTAATTGTTTTTGTTATTGTTATTTTAGTTTTTATCTATACCTGATGATTCGATAAGTGATATCGTGTTGTGTTTAACCTTTTTACGATAAATTTTGTAACTAAGAAGATAAACAATTTGTTACTATTTTGTAATTGTTTACTGCAAGTTATACAGGGTATTTCGGAACTCCAGAACAGCTTTGTGGAAGTGTCATCTGTTCGATAAATTGTAATTATTGTGAAATACCGCAGAAACAATTATATCTGAATGATTGGTTTTCGTTTCTGTCTGCCATTTTAAGTGTTCGAAATAACAAGATAACCAGAAAGATTGATGGATCAACTTTTTTGTACATAACTTAAAATATATAAAATAAATTGTTTTTTACTACTACTATGTTGAGTATAATGATCTGCCTTCCCTATCTTCGTCAATTCTACTTTTGTTGACGCGTTTCGGAGAACCTGCATCTTCAAAAACTATATCTATACTGGTCATCAATATTAAGGCCCGTCCTATTTATAATTTTTATCTCCACCTCGTATCCCTCATCTATTCAACACATGTACATTAAACCTGACGTACGCGCTTCTGATTGGCTCCTTTCAAACTTTCTCTTCAACGGTCGTCCCTCCTGTTAATTTTTGAAAATTTTTAGATTTTTAAACGTAATATCTGTTTATTTATTATGTTTTCTCCCTTTAATTTAGATTTAAAAATTTTCAAGTTCTCTAAAATATTCATACGTCTTCCTTTTTCTGCCATATGTAGTACTTTCATGTAGTTTTCTATTTCTCAAGGTATGTGTCCATCTTTTATTATAATTTGAATCTTTTTTGCCGTATTTGAATGATCTTACATGTTGTTTAAACCTAGTTCTAATTTTTTCTCCCGTTTGTCCTATGTAGACTGCCTCGCATCCACACTGTATTCTGTATACCCCATTCTTACTACATTTGTCCTTTCCTTCTATATTCTTTGTCTATATTCTCTGTCTTATTGATGTATTGGTTAAAAAGAAGTAACATTAGATTTAATATTATTTGTTTTTAATAAAACGACAGGGCATAATTGAAATGTTATGAACGGAATGGGAAAGGAAAGGATCCAAAAAAAATATTTTGGAAACAAGAGCGATTGGTAAAAGAAGTAGAAGACGACCGTGAACAACCTGGGTGGACACAACAGAACTGGGAAGACCCAGCACTGACGGACAGAAGTAAAACAGCTGACAGTTGACACTGAAGCTGGAAGACATTTTCTGATATCGTAACGTGTGTGGCGTAAAAGAAATAAGAAGAAGAAGAAGAAAGTTTTTTAATAAATTACTAATTTTTTAAAATTGTTTTTCCTTTATTTCTTATCCACTATGTAAAACCTCAAAATGTCAGTTCTGACACTAATCGATTTTTTTTATTTATTTTGCAAAAAATAATTAAATTCTGAAACGTACACGTAATAAGATGCACACTAATAGTACAAAAAATTCTGTAAATTTTTTTATCGATTTCTAGAATTGTTCTGTAATTTTTTCTTGAGGGGGTGTAAATTTAAACGGTGTACTACAAAAAACTAAAAACGTTATTGCTTTTTTCAAGGTCATTAGTGTTTATCTCATCAGAATAAATAACACCATAAAGCTTTTCCAGAGAATTTTAAAATACATTTTAATAAATGGTACAAAAACTTTATAAAAACTTTCTCATATTCAATTATGTTTTCAAAACTTCTGTACGGAAGCCGCTGTGATCGTGAAATCGGTTTATCCGATTTCGCTCATTTTTTTACATTTGAAAATACACTCGACTGAGTGTAGCCTATGAATTTTGAAACAAAAAAATATTATACAGAGTAATGGGAAACACGATATTTTCAATGGAGTGTAACGGGACAAGGTTTATTTTCTGGGTTTTCTACGATTTTTATAAGTTAGGTTTGTTTGTTTATATATAATATAACTAGCATTACCCGTCGCGGCTTCGCCCACGAAACTTAAACTGTTTCAGTAATGTAATAATTTAGAAACATAAAAAATATATTAATAAAAGCGTGATCATCTAAACTCGTGATTATTTTACAGTGAATATGAAAAAATATTATAACCTGAATATGTTGTTTTATTGTCTTCAAACGTGTTCCATTCGAATTTAAGGAAATCTGATACAAATATTTTTCTCCAATACAAACATTTATACCTCTTTTATATTTTTGTTCTTTTAGGGGATGAATGCAGTGAAAATTGCTGAATTACGTGTATCATAATTTATGCTTAAGAGTATTTTGTTTACTTTTTTAAAAAACCGATAAAAAATATTTTTCTCCAATGATACCTCATTTTTACATTTTTATTCTTTTAGGAAATGAATTCGGAAAAATGTTGAAATATGTGTTTCATTATTTGTGTTTCACAGCATATTTCTAGAATATACAATCCACTAAAAAAGTTTTTCAATGCAAAATTGTATACACATTTTTTACATTTTAACCCCATTTAATCTCTTTAGGGGATGAGTTTTAGGAAGTGGTGAAAAATATATTTCATTACTTTTACTTAAGAGTGACTATGTTATGTTTTAAGAAGGTCAGACGAAAAACATATTTTTCCAATTAAAATTGTTGTACTCCATTTTTACCTCTTTAGGGGTTGAATACTGGAAAATCGTTTTAAGTGCACCCCTACATGTGATGATAATCATGAAAATTTCAAGTCTCTAGCTATAATAGTCTCGTTTATAAGTTGATTATTAAAGTTGGACTGGGTAAGTAGTTTAATGGAGTTATAATAAAATTCTTGCAATCGTCTTTCTAGGTGCACCTCAACCTTGTAGTAAGAATGTAAGAATGGAATGATTCGGTTTCATCGAGTAGGCTTACGAAGCATAAGTAACGCGAGTAGGGGAAGTATTACACAGACCCCCTCCAGTTCTCAGCTCTTCTCCTTTCTTTCGTCTGCCGGTTCCGACTGAGTTGGTCGCGTGCGTATGTATGTTTTGTGCCTGTATGTACATACAACGTGCATGCTTCTCTCTCTCTCTCTCTCTCTCTCTCTCTCTCTCTCTCTCTCTCTCTCTCTCTCTCTCTCTTCTTTCTCTCCACTTTTCTTCTTCTCATGTTCTCGTCGCACGCGCATGTAATGATGTTGTGTACATCGTATATATTACCAGCAGAAACAGTTCAATGGTTTACGGTTTATATTCAGTAAAAACACGTGCGTTTGATTATATTTTTCATATATTCTCTAGATGTTAAATATCTTATATTTATATTTTCTAGGAAGCTAATGATTCTGCCGACAGTCCCAATGACTGTACCACTTTTCCCCTCAAATATTGCTGTTAAATTGACGATAAAGATGGCGTGCCTGTCAGAGCGATGGCTAGGTTATGCATGAAATGCGCGGCCCACTATTCTTTGAACCTAGCGCGGCCCACTATTCTTTGAACCTAGCGCGGCCCACTATTCTTTGAACCTAACGCGGCCCACTATTCTTTGAACCTAGCGCGGCCCACTATTCTTTGAACCTAGCGCGGCCCACTATTCTTTGAACCTAACGCGGCCCACTATTCTTTGAACATAGCGCGGCCCACTATTCTTTGAACCTAGCGCGGCCCACTATTCTTTGAACCTAACGCGGCCCACTATTCTTTGAACATAGCTCGGCCCACTATTCTTTGAACCTAGCGCGGCCCACTATTCTTTGAACCTAGCGCGGCCCACTATTCTTTGAACCTAGCGCGGCCCACTATTCTTTGAACCTAACGCGGTCCACTATTCTTTGAACCTAGCGCGGCCCACTATTCTTTGAACCTAGCGCGGCCCACTATTCTTTGAACCTAACGCGGCCCACTATTCTTTGAACCTAGCGCGGCCCACTATTCTTTGAACCTAACGCGGCCCACTATTCTTTGAACCTAGCGCGGCCCACTATTCTTTGAACCTAGCGCGGTTCACTATTCTTTGAACCTAGCGCGGCCCACTATTCTTTGAACCTAGCGCGGTTCACTATTCTTTGAACCTAGCGCGGCCAACTATTCTTTGAACCTAGAGCGGCCCACTATTCTTTGAACCTAGCGCGGCCCACTATTCTTTGAACTATTAGTAATTATAAACGGCTTGCTCCGCTCCCGCTCCACGACTGTTCTGACGCGCCTGCGCTGTAGTTGCAAACAGCTTCTACAGATTAAAACTAAAACGTGAATTGTAAAGGAAATTAGAAGAAAAAACAAAACATTAATTAGAAAATAAACATCAAAATGTATTTTATAAAAACTTTACAAAAAAAAAATCAATTTGTGTACAAACCTACTACGTAACTATAAACTAAATATGTTTGCAAACGTATCGCGTAAGTATTATGGCTTATAATAGAACGTACATATGAGGAAGGTGTTTGGCTTGTTTGCTTTGTCTCTCTTCGCGATTTAACATAGTTGACTATCATTTTAAAAATAACTGTTAAACGAGTTCAGTTATATTTTATAACAAAAGAAAGAAAAACTCATTTTGGAAGACCGACGCAGTACTGTACGCGATATGGCTGAAAAATTGGGCATCAGCGTAGGTAGTATTGAGCAAATAATCCATGAACGGCTCGGTTACCGCAAAATTTCAGCCAGATGGGTGCCAAGACAACGCCAGACCGCGTACAGCTCGGCTTACGATGGAAACATTGAACAAATTGGGTTGGGAAACACTGGAACACCCTCCTTATAGTCCCGATTTGTCGCCATGCGACTAATATTTATTTGGTCCATTGAAAGAGGCACTTGGCGGACTGCGATTCGAAAGCAATGCGGAGGTAGAATCCTTCGTGCGCGAATGGTTACGTGACAAGCCGAGAGATTTTTACGAAAAAGGCATCCGAAAGTTTCCGGAGAGGTGGCAAAAGTGTGTAGAGTATGACGGAGACTATGTAGAAAAACTGTAAAAAATGTCAGCTCTGTAACTTAATAATAAAATTTTTTATAACAAAATTCCGGTTTATATTTGAACCACCCTCGTAGTTTTATGTTTTTGAATAGCAATAAATTAACTTGTGGTGTACTGGACGAATCTACCAACATGTAGATTCGTAAAATCCAATTTATAAATTGAAAAAACTGTGATTAAATAAATATTTATATTTCGAAAACTGAATACAGTGAAAGCAATTTTCTTCAAATTTGCATCATGAAAATGTTAAGTTGACAAATATTATTTTGTTATAAACTTTTATCTTATTATTTTTTATTCTTAATTATATTGTTGAGTGTGCAAGAATAAGAAAATTGTAGCGTACATTCTAAAAATTATTTATTATTATTCTACTCATATATAATCTGTCCTAAACATTAATGTTTATTTACTTTCAAACGAATGTCTTTGGATATAAATTGTATTATATTTACTGGTATATCGGTAGGCTACAAGTCGAAAAATTGTCTTACAAGTTACGGAAAAAACTAATTCCAGTGAAGGTTATACTTGTAAGTATTAAACCAATATTATCACAAACTAGTTAATTGAAAAAAAAATATGTTCCAGCCGTCCTTTATTCTCATGTCAACATTACCTCTCAATGCAATGCTCTGACACAATGAATAATTACAATGGTTATTCCAGCCACAACTGCTATTCCAAAAATAGCAACAGTATATTTGAAAACATCGCTGGAAAGAAAAGAATCCGTATTAGAAACTGTGCCGCCTGCAGGAGTAGCGGTTGGGTTCGGAGGAGCTTCTGTGTGGTTTGAAGGTGGTTCCGTGTGGTTTGACGGTGGTACTGTTGGTGGTCTTGCAGGAGGGAAAATCCAGTCGTGATATTTCGTGATATTTGTAAAATAACCAGACGGTGAATTCGTCACCACGCCAACTAGTTTTGAATTGCAAACCATGGGACTGCCTTTATCACTCTGAAAAATAAATACATTACACAAACTTTCTGACATTTAACTATTATACTACTTAAAATAGGAGTATAAATACCCTTTAATAGCCTGAACAATATTACACAAACTGTGTGACATTTAACTATTTTACTACTTAAAATAGGAGTATAAATACCCTTTAATAGCCTGAACAATATTACACAAACTGTGTGACATTTAACTATTATACTACTTAAAATAGGAGTATAAATACCCTTTAATAGCCTGAACAATATTACACAAACTGTGTGACATTTAACTATTATACTACTTAAAATAGGAGTATAAATACCCTTTAATAGCCTGAATAATATTACACAAACTGTGTGACATTTAACTATTATACTACTTAAAATAGGAGTATAAATACCCTTTAATAGCCTGAACAATATTACACAAACTGTGTGACATTTAACTATTATACTACTTAAAATAGGAGTATAAATACCCTTTAATAGCCTGAACAATATTACACAAACTGTGTGACATTTAACTATTATACTACTTAAAATAGGAGTATAAATACCCTTTAATAGCCTGAACAATATTACACAAACTGTGTGACATTTAACTATTATACTACTTAAAATAGGAGTATAAATACCCTTTAATAGCCTGAACAATATTACACAAACTGTGTGACATTTAACTATTATACTACTTAAAATAGGAGTATAAATACCCTTTAATAGCCTGAACAATATTACACAAACTGTGTGACATTTAACTATTATACTACTTAAAATAGGAGTATAAATACCCTTTAATAGCCTGAACAATATTACACAAACTGTGTGACATTTAACTATTATACTACTTAAAATAGGAGTATAAATACCCTTTAATAGCCTGAACAATATTACACAAACTGTGTGACATTTAACTATTATACTACTTAAAATAGGAGTATAAATACCCTTTAATAGCCTGAATAATATTACACAAACTGTGTGACATTTAACTATTTTACTATTTAAAATAGGAGTATAAATACCCTATAAAAGCCTGAATAACATTACACAAACTTTCTGATATTTAATTGTTATATGTGCTCGCACATACACACACACGCGCACGCACACACACGCACACACACACACACACACACACACACACACACACACACACACACACATATTGCGCGCACATACACACATACGCACGCACACGCACACAAAACACACACACACACACACACACACACACTTGCGCGCTCACATACACACACGCAGGCGCGCGCACACACATACGCACGCATAAGCACGCGCACACAGACACACACACAAACACACATTTGTGCTTGCGCGCACGCACACAGACAGACATACACACCTGCGCGAGAGCATACACACACACACACGCGCGCACACACACGCACACGCGCGCGCGCGCGCGCACACACACACACACACACACACACACACACACAATAAAGGTCACGATCGGGGCTCATTCTAAAGTCTCGGTTCAGGGCCTTAGCACAATGACTGCTGTACATTTTCCAATGGGAAATAGCCGCCTCGGTGGCCTATTAGATAGCGTACTAGGGTTTCACCCCGAGGACCCGGGTTCGATTCCCAGCCAGGGCTTGGCATTTTCATACGCTATAAATCATCCCATAGTCTGCATTGGCCCAAGTGTGCACAGTAGTCGGACGTAAATAAGAATATGTTGTTTTCTTTTAATTACAGTCAAACATACATACACAAACTACAAGGAAACGTTTCACTAAAACTTGCAGCAAAGTGAAACGCAATGTTATGAAATATTCAATGATACTGAATCACAATTAATCCTTATTGTCTTATTCGGGTTTTTACGGTACAATCAGTTAATTAACAGATAAACGATGGTAATACCAGGAAAAGTTTTGATTCGTTAAGCCCGCTTATCTGAGCGTTAAAATTCCGAAGTAAAAAAATGTAAATAACTTAATAGCGCGGCTGCATCATTGACGTGATGCAAGCTAATTTTCAAAAAAAAATTGTTTAATCTTATCCTCTTTTTGAAAATCTGATTTTATCATCACATACAGCATTAAAATATGTATAGGCTACATTAGCATTTTAAACTTTGGATTGAAAATACGAAAATTTTGTCAAATTGAATTTCTTAATTTCAGTTGGTTTTTTGAAAACAATAAAAATGCTAATTTATACTGTGTTCATCTATGATTGCGATGTTGAAATATATTTTTCAAAAATATTTAACACAGAAAAATTTTTAAACTTTAAAATTTTTGAATTTTTAACTATTTAAAACTTCTTAAATAGTTTTTAATAGTTTTAAATAGTTTTAATAGTTTTAAATAGTTTTTAATAGCTTTAAATAGTTTTAATAGAATTAAATCGTTTTAACTGTTTTAATAGTTTTAAATAGTTTTTAATATTTTTAAATAGTTTTTTAATAAATTTAAATAGTTTTAACAGTTTTAATAGTTTTAAATAGTTTTTAATAGTTTTAAATAGTTTTTAATATTTTTAAATAGTTTTTTAATAAATTTAAATAGTTTTAACAGTTTTAATAGTTTTAAATAGTTTTTAATAGTTTTAAATAGTTTTTAATAAATTTAAATAGTTCTTAATAATTTTAAATAGTTTTTAATAGCTCTAAATAGTTTTAAATTGTTTTTAATAGCTTTAAATAGTTTTAATAGTTTTAAATAATTTTAACAGTTTTAATAGTTTTAAATAGTTTTTAATAAATTTAAATAGTTTTTAATAATTTTAAATAGTTTTTAATAGCTCTAAATAGTTTTAATATCTTTAAATAGTTTTAATAGTTTTAAATAGTTTTAAATAGTTTTTAATAAATTTAAATAGTTTTTAATAATTTTAAATAGTTTTTAATAGCTCTAAATAGTTTTAATAGTTTTAAATAATTTTATTAGTTTTAAATAGTTTTTAATAGCTTTAAATACTTTTAATAGTTTTAAATAATTTTAATAATTTTAAATAGTTTTTAATAGTATTAAATAGTTTTCGCCAGCTATTTTAAAACTGCTGAACGAGTATTCCTGGTTAAAGAACTTGATCAACCTGACACCAAAATCGAGTTTTGTGCTAATTTTGAATCAAATCGGATTAAAATTTCAAACGTCTCCTTATTAACACATAAATACGTATTTTATAAATAAAGTTTAACTAGCCCACAAAATGTTACGTAGAGGTGAGGTCAGTGTTCATTTCACCTCGATGGCCGCTCCAATAGCTCATTCTCCAAAGGCAATTCTCTAAAAATCACGGCAAGCAGCAATGACGAAAGATACATTTCCAAAAGCAATAATTGTTTTCATATTAGCCCAAACTTTTCTAAAAATCATATTGCACCGTCATAAATCAACGTTTAAAAATCTGCGTAAATTTGCATTTTAAAATTTCGAAAGAAATAGAAAAGGACTCTTACCGCGGTCAAATTCATTTTCGAACTGAAAAATATTTTCAAAAAGTATGATATAGAATATATAATTATGGTTATTTTAAAGTTATAGTGACGACCATTTGGAAACGGATTAAAGAATATCGCTGGGTAACGCTAGTCTCACACACACACACTTGCGCGCGCACAACACACACACACACACACACACACACACACACACACACACACACACACACTTGCGCGCGCACTAACACACACACACACACACACACACACACACACACACACACACACACACGCACACACACGCACGCACACACACACACACACACACACACACACACACACACACTTGCGCGCACACACACACACACACACACACACACACACACACACACACACACACACACACACACACACACACACACACACACACACACACACACACACACACACACACACACACACACACACACACACACACACACACACACACACATACACACTAGCACACACACACACACACACACACACACACACACACACACACACACAAACACACAAATTCACAAACACAATACATACATACATACACACACACACACACACACACACACACACACACACACACACACACACACACACACACACACACACACACACACACACACACACACACACTCACACACACACACACACACACACACACACACACACACACACTTGCGCGCGCACTAACACACACGCACATACATACACACACGCACGCACACGTACACACGCGCGCGCACACACACACACACACACACACACACACACACACACACACACACACACACAAATATAAGTCGGTCATTGCTTATGTGCTGAACTGGTCTGAAAGTGAACATGAACCGCACCTTCTCTAATATAGGGAAGAATTGCTTGTTGTACTTACCGCATTAGTGGCTTGCGTTTTGTTCGTAGCGTCCACTGCGCAATACAGAGAGTCACTCGGCTGGACGGCTCCTGGGCACGTTGCAACGGTCGTGTTTATCCATTCCAAGAACTGTGCTACTCCAGTCTCCGGGTCTTCAGATTTTGGATCCTGCATAAATACAGTGAACGTTTTGTCTGTACATTAATCAGAATTTGCTTTTGCTATTTTATATAATGGTCATACGTCTTCACTATTTGTCTTGTGTGTGTGTGTGTGTGTGTGTGTGATATATGCTGCGCGCGTGTGTGTGTGTGTGTGCGCGCGCGTGTACGCGCGTACGAGTGTGTGCGCGTGCGCGTGCGTGCGTGAGTGTGTGTGCGTGCGTGTATGTGAGCGCGCGCAAGTGTGTGTGCGCGTGTGCGTGCGTGTATGTGTGCGCGCAAGTGTTGTGCGTGTGTGTGCGCGCGCGTGCGTGTATGTGTGCGCGCAAGTGTTGTGCGTGTGTGTGCGCGCGTGCGTGTGTGTGCGTGTGTGCGAGCAAGTGTGTGCAATATGTCGCCATGATGTTACAATATATCTCCTATAAAGTTAGGTTAGGTTAGTTTATATTTAACCTCGTATTATACTAGGTTAATATATCACTCAGGATGTTACAATAAATATCTCATGATGTACAAACATATCTATCATGATGTTACAGTATCCCCATATATAACACTTGCGGTACTTACAGCAAAGCTGGATACGGTGCACGGAAGACTTGTATCCGCAGTCCAGTTTGTAGAAATGCCGATAGATTGCGTTAAATTGGTAAAGGTGAAGTTTGTTCTCACCTGTGGACATGTTACAAAACAGCGGACGTTTCAATAAGAACAAACTGTAAGTATTACATTTTTCATAAACACATTATTGTTATTTCTTATGTTCTCGTAATACAAAATAAAACTTCACACAAATCTTCTTCTTCTTCTTAAAATGGCTCCTTTTGGTTCACACCATTTTGGATCTTGCCTCCCAATACAATCCAGGAAATTCCCTTCGTCCCTGCTTCCCTCTATCCAGGCCCTCGCAGATCAGTAAGTGAGCCTTGTCCATAACATACACATCTTTTGAACAAATCTTGCACTTGTCAGAGGTTATTAGTCTCATCCTATGGAGATGCTTGGCAAGACAAGGCGGAAATTTGCTACAGCTATTTTGCGTGGAAGCATCTTATTGTCCTTAAAAAGATTAAACGGATCATAAGCTTTGTCTTGTAGGTTTTTGCTGTGAGTCTGTTTTTAGTTTTCTTATAACTGCTTGTAATGACAGGGAGCCTGCTGGTTTTTGAATAATTTCTGTTCCTCTCTTCGCCAAATTATCCGCAGCTTCATTTCCCATCAATCCCACGTGTGCAGGGACCCACTGCATTGCGATATTGCACTTCAGACAAGTAGGCTTGAAAATAGGTTAGAGACTAGAGCTTTGCTGGATTCGTAAGTGTAAATCACTGCACTCAACTGACTCGCTGATGTGATGGAATTTTCAACAAATAGGCCAACAATACCCGCGTTTTTGGAGCTCGAAATGTTTAGAAGATTAAAGTACAGGAGGAGGAATTACTTGCCTCATTAAGTAGGTTTTAATTAACTTAAAAAAGCCGACGTAGCTTCTATCGCAATAACCATCCAAATTGACCGTAATAGCGTCCAAATAAAGAAGCACTTGGATACTGTTCTGATTTTTCTATCCATATCCTCTAAACAGCTGTTCCGATACAAGTTTTCATTAAAAAAAATCGTTACTCAGAAATTGAATTATTTACAAATTTATAATTAAATATTTTTTTCTGTCAAAAAACTTGGAGTGCGTGAGATTAGAGAACTATTATCTATTATAAGCACCCCATGTATTTTTTTTTGTTTTTAATTGTACAAGTATTTTCATATCTATAAAAATTCAGTGTCACAAATTTTTAAGACAATCTGTGTGTGATTATGAATCTGTATAGGTTTATAAATCTCGATGGATGTCTGAGAATTTATTTTATATTTTTTTAAAACGTCCACTTTTAAAATGTGATTTTTTAAAGTTTTTTTTATTTATATAATTACTAGATGTTACCCGTTGCGGCTTTGCCTGCAATTATAACGTAGACAATAAAATTTATAGTCGATTTTCAATATCAGAATAGGTCATTTCATTTTAATATATTTCTATATACAATATTATACGATTTATGGTTTTCGGCCAAGACATATAAATTTTTGCTACTCGATACTCTAAAACAGGGTTCTGTCATATTTTAATAAAATACAGTATTATTAAAAAGTCACTATTATACAATTAAACTGGAATAGTATTGTGTTTATCTCAGTTACCTAAACCGTGTTCATACCAAATTTAATCTCAATTGGTCCAGTAGTTAAAGTGTGATTGAATAACAAACAAATAAACAAAAACAAACTTTCAGAAATATAATATGACTAGCTGTTACCCGTTGCGGCTTTGCCTGCAATTATAATGTAAGCAATAAAATTTATAGTCAATTTTCAAAATCAGAATAGGTCATTTCATTTTAATATACAATATTATATGATTTATGGTTTTCGGCAAAGACATATAAATTTTTGCTACTCGATACTCTAAAAAAGGGTCCTGTCATATTTTAATAAAATACAGTATTATTAAAAAGTCACTATTATACAATTAAACTGGAATAGTAATGTGTTTATCTCAGGTACCTAAACCGTGTTCATACCAAATTTAATCTCATTTGTTCCAGTAGTTAAAATGTGATTTAATAACAAACAAATAAACAAAAACAAACTTTCAGAAATATAATATGATTACCTGTTACCCGTCACGGATTTTCCCGCAATCGTAATATACATTAAAGATCACGCATGACCGTGTTAGGACCAACAACCGTGTCAGTTAGTTTATGGTGAATTTCTTTTTTAAAATAAAGATTTTTTTAACGCATCACCGTATTAGTTAAATTATGGAGTACTCTTTAAAAAAAAATTAAGGTTTTTTCCTGCATCACCGTATTAGGCCCAACAACCGTGTCAGTTAGGTTTGGAGTACTCTTTTTAAAAAAATAAATAAGGGTTTTTTTAATGCATCACTGTGTTAGGCCTAACAACCGTGTCAGTTAGGTTATGCAGTATTCTTTTAAAAAATGGTTTCTTATTACCCAAAACCCGTGTTAGACGTTTTTTTATTGTTTTACCGATCTACAACACGTTACCGATTTTCGCCGGTAGCAATTTTGAGGTTATGTTTTTCACTTTTATTTTTGATTTTTATCGTACTTCTCGTGCTTTCTTATTTTATATTCTTGCTTTTGGGCACATAATAAAGCGTTTTAGTAACAAAAATATCGAAAAATCCAGGATATGCTACACTGCATATTTACCATTTTTTCATATAATGTAATTACACAAATATTGGCACAGTAATATTTGTAATTAATTACAAATACACAGTAATTGTAATATTACAAATTACAATTGGCACTCTGCGTAAGGATTTTTTTACATTTAATATTGAAAATTCAACACAAAGTAACAAATTAGTTAGTTTTGAAAAAATGTCAACTGAAATAATTGAAAATGTTACATTAAAAGCAATAATTTTGCAATAAATAAAACACAGATTAAGATTTGTAAAATTGGATTAGATCTATGTCCATCTCTGGTGCCTAAATATCATGTCCAGTAAACAGTATTTAAACCTAACTACAGTTAACACATGTTACAAAACTAAATACTAATAATTATTTTGGGCTGGGTAAGTAGTATAATGACGTTTTTTAAAACGGGAATAGGCCAATGTTTATCTCAGATACTTAAACCATATTCGTACCAAATTTTATCTCAATTGGACCAGTGGTTAAAGCGTGATTGAATAACAAACAAACACACAACCTTTCAGAAATATAATATGAATAAGATTTTTTACTTTTTAGTCTTGTTAATTATTTTTAAAATACAAAAAAACAAGACGGAATGTTCTTATTGTACACTTAATCCCACCGAAATAATGGCCAAACAATTTCAAAAATAGTGCCCATAGAACCGTTCAATATTTATAAATAAGCCAATATTATTGTATTGTCATCGAGTTTAGAGCTGTATACAAAATTTCAAACCTCTTGCTCATTGGGAAGTTATCTTAAAACCGATTGCAAATTTCCACCCGGACAAAACCCATAGTATTTTTATATAGTATCCAATTATAAATAATTGGATAAAAACTTAATAAAAACTTGATAAAAATAGAAAACTTTAACAACTCACCTGGAATAGAGCAATATCATTTTCGTAACTGCCATTGGTGTAGTTCTCGTGTAGTTTATACCTTGAAACAAAAAACTGTTTCCCATCTTCGGCCATGTATTCGTTGGATCCGGCGTAAATGGTTATTGTAGTATTTAGATATGACCTGAAACAATCACGTACGAACTTTCTAACAATCAATATTACCTTGTTGTTAGGAAAAATTACATTATTGTAAATACATATACGAGGCGTGTTCAGAAAGTAACGAGAATTTTAATTTTTTGAACTAAATATTTATTTATTCTTCTACATTGATGTTGTTGCCTTCAAAATAGTCCCCATTGGAGATTATGCACTTGTGCCAGCGCTTCTTCTAATTCTCGAAACACTTCTCAAACTCGATCTTTGAGATAGCCTTTAGTTCTTTCGGCGATGCGCAAAAGCGCATTAAAAAATGTCATCTACGACTGTAAAACGACGGCACTTTAAAGTTCTCTTTATTTTTGGAAATAGGAAAACGTCACACGGAGCCATGTCTGGCGAATATGGAGGCTGGGGCATCGTTACAGTACTGTTTTTGGCCAAAAATTCACGAACAAGCAATGAAGCTGGTGAATTATCGTGGTGCAAAAGCCATGAATTGTTTTTCGACAGATCCGAGCATTTCTTCGAATTGCTTCACGCAAACAGCGTTAAACTTGTAGGTAGTACTCCTTATTGATCATTTCACCTGGTGGCAGGAATTCATGATGCCATTAATATCGAAGAACACAGTGAGCATAACCTCCACGTTTGACCGCACTTGTCGAGCGTTTTTCGGTCTTGGCAAGCCAGAATGGCTCCACTGGGATGATTGAGCCGTAGTTTCGACATCATATCCGTAAACCCATGTTTCGTCATCTGTTATAATACGTTTCAGTAATTCTGCATCGTCGTTGACTTCATTTAGTGGCTCCTGAGCAACTTTCATTCGACGCTATTTTTGTTCAAAATTCAACAATTTTGAAACAAATTTTGCATCCTTGCTTTTCATACACAAAACATTGGAAACAATGTCATGACATGATCCAATCGATAAGCCAACATCATCTCTAATTGTGATTCGGCGATTGTTCATAACCATTTCTTTCACTTTTTCCACGTATTCATCGGTTGTTGATGTGCTGGGGCGTCCAGGGCGTTTGTCATCTTCAACGTCTTCACGGCCTTCTTGGAAACGCTTATACCACTCGTAAACTCTTGCTTTACTCATAGCAGACTCACCATAGGCCTTTGTTAACATTTCACACTTTATTCCACTTTTTACGCAAAATTTGATACAAATTCTTTGATCCATTTCTTTTAACAAAGGAAATCGCCGAGCTCATAAAAACACCTTAGTGGTTGTCACAAAGTCAACAATGAAAACAGCTGAAAGTTTTATCATACTTCAAGGGCATGTATACCAACATAATAAAAAAAAATGTTTGACAATCGGACTCTCCAAGCCTGTGAATTTTAAAAATTCTCATTACTTTCTGAACACACCTCGTATATTAGACAAAGTTAAATTTTTCGAGGATTTGGTGGCCTCTGGTACTGCTGTTACTGTGCAATTATTTGCTTCTAGCTCAGTATACTGGTGCCCTCAAGGAATTTTAGCAGCGGCTGGAGGTCCTCAGGGTCCTGGAAGACAAACTTCGCCTCCCGCTGGCAAAAGCCTCACTGTCATAATAGGTTTTATGTCCTGCAGTTTCTTCTTACTTGCTGCTGTCACCCCGCAGGTAGTTGCAGACTAGCTGCACCTATTGAGAGGATTTAGACGTCTCTCGCGGTACCCGAGTCTAACACACACTTTCACATACGACTTTAACACTTTACACTTACATTTAGGGAGGCGATAATAATGTGCTTTTCGCCTTAAAATAACAAAAAAAATTCTTACTTGTTGCATTACCAACACACACTGCACCCTCAGACCACCTATGACACCTATGGTTTTTCTGTGTTGACCTTCGCCCAGATTTTAATATTCCTGGCTGATGCTCCTTCATTCTCGAAGTACAATTCATATCAGTCTTGTCATCGAAAGTTTCTCCGAGAGTTTGTGTTTCTCATCCCCAAGGTTTGATCCTTGGGAGGTCTTCTGATTCTGTTTCATTGAAGCCTCTTCGCTACCTTCTCCTTCATTTCCGTTTGCACTTTTGCTCTCCTGATAGACGTTGTACATTTACAAATGTTTATCTGACTTGTGTTAACCATCGCCTTACTGATATGAGATGATTAACATTATCTCCCACTTCTTCCACTGCATCTCTGTAGTCTGCAACAATTTACTGCTTGTGGGCTCCGTGGGGTCAGATATAGTCCACCTCTATGCTATTTTTACTTACGTCCATTCCTTCCAGTTCTCCAGTGGTTTCTAGGCTCTGAATGTTTGTTTTCAGCTATAAAAATCAACTCCTTAGTAGCTAAGGAAATACAATGTCTACCAGTACAAAGCCCGCATGAACAGATAAGGCCAGATTATGTCTTGAGGTCAGCTGAATCCAGAATTGGTGACCGAATTAAAAGTGTAGGGGCTATCCACCTTTAATACTCTCCAAATCAAGACATTATGAAGAGACTAGGCCTGGAGAAGTCGCAAACTGAGCACCTGAAGAATACAGGAAGGAGGCACAGTAGATCTACAAACGTTACAGTGCAACAGTAACCCTACAAACTAATTCATTAGACAGCAACATCTTATCGCCGAATGTAAAACAATACCTACTTTAAAACAGTGACGATTCATAATGACAATGACCACTTTAGTTTCGAAACACGCTAAAACATAAAAGTCTTTGATTTGTACTTAATCTTCTTGTAACAATATACATATTTTGACTCACCATACAGCACTGGCTGACGTCACAACGTGGGATTCATTGATAATGGCGCCGCTACACAAGAAGAAGGAACTTTGATCAGCATTCTCGTAGAAAAATGACACCTAGCGGCAATGAGAATATAGAATCATTGTTACCTATTTCTTATGAATAATAATAATTTATTATTATTATTATTACTATTATTATTATTATTATTACTATTACTATTACTATTACTATTATTACTATTACTATTATTATTATTATTATTATTATTATTATTATTATTACTATTACTATTACTATTATTACTATTACTATTATTACTATTACTATTATTACTATTACTTACTATTACTATTACTATTACTATTATTACTATTACTATTATTACTATTACTATTATTACTATTACTATTACTATTACTATTACTATTACTATTTACTATTACTATTACTATTACTATTATTATTACTATTACTATTACTATTACTATTACTATTATTACTATTATTATTACTATTACTATTACTATTACTATTACTATTACTATTACTACTATTATTATTATTATTATTATTACTATTACTATTACTATTACTATTACTATTACTATTACTATTACTATTACTATTACTATTACTATTACTATTACTATTACTATTACTATTACTATTACTATTACTATTACTATTACTATTACTATTACTATTACTATTACTATTACTATTACTATTACTATTTATTACTATTACTATTATTACTATTACTATTATTACTATTACTATTACTATTACTATTACTATTACTATTACTATTACTATTACTATTACTATTACTATTTATTACTATTATTATTATTATTATTATTAGTAGTAGTAGTAGTAGTAGTAGTAGTAGTAGTAGTAGTAGTAGTAGTAGTAGTAGTATTACTAATAATACAATTATTATTACACTTACGACTTTAAATGATTAAGATTATGACCTATTCTTCCCGTCAGTGGTCTATCCACTCACCTCATAAAGGCTATCGCGGTTTCGAAACTCTATCGTTTCATCTTTAGGCCGTTATACAAAATGTTAAATCCCTCTGTCGAGGTCGTCACAAAGTCAAACAAAACATTAAAACATACATCACAAACACTGAGCACAATATTATTATTATTATTATTATTATTATTATTATTATTATCATTATCATTATGACTTTGTGAGTCATAACTCATTTTGTTTGACTTTGTGACGACCTCGACAGACGATAGAGTTCCGAAACCGCGGTAGCCTTTATGAGGTGAGTGGACAGACCACTGACGGGGAGAATAGGTCATAATCCTAATCATTTGAATATGTGGTCCGGTGGCTGTGTTGCAATAATGAAATTGTTAAACTGTCGCCATGACAGTTACTGAGCTCACGTGACAGTTTTGTACTCACGTGATAAGGAAACTGAGTTGCATTAGAAACGTTTCCGGAAACTACGAAACTCAGGGAGTCACTTTGACTGGCATAATTGGGTGAAGGGAAACAAGATGCATCTGAAACAAAAAACAAAAGCATTAAACCAATTACTTAAACTATTTACATTTTCTTAAAAAATCTATCGAAAGTAACCACGGCACAGAGCTGCCTCCCAGACGTGACGGAAGGAAATTTCCAACAAAACACCAGTTTTTCATTTTACGATATCTTGAAAATCTGATTTATTTTTCAAAATGAACATAAAAAACTACGTTTTTTTTATTTAAGGCGAAAAACACATTTAGGATATTATCGCCTCCCTAAATGTAAGTGTGAGAGTAAAGTGTTAATGCAGTCCGGAATGTGAAGACGTATGGTCGCGTGTGTAGTTTAGCAAAGCCGAATTTCATGGTGAATATTTTAAACGTGTAATTGTGCTCAGTGTTTGTGATGTATGTTTTAATGTTTTGTTTGACTTTGTGACGACCTCGACAGAGGGATTTAACATTTTGTATAACGGCCTGAAGATGAAACTATAGAGTTTCGAAACCGCGGTAGCCTTTATGAGGTGAGTGGATAGACCACTGACGGGAAAAATAGGTCATAATCTTAATCATTTAAAGTGTTAAAGTCGTAAGTGTACAGTTACAAGTGTAAGTGTATGTTAGACTTTGGTACCGCTAGGGACGTCTAAATCCTCTCAGTAGGTGCAGCTAGTCTGCACCCCTCTTCGAGGTAAAAAAACTACATAAAATAGCACCTTAAAACATGAAAATTATATTGTTTTGATATTAATTACAATCAAATATTCTTTAGGGTTTGAAATAAAAATTTTTCGATTATTTCAACATTTTGGAATGGTTGTCAGTTTCAAAATAATTTCATTTAAAATCACTTTCGGCCATTTTGTTGGACAAAGAACTTGTCTACCTACATACATAAGTCAAAAAAACTCACTCATTCGCTGACAACCGTATCTTAAGCTAAGGCTTACGAAGTTGTAATTTTGCATAGTGGCTCCTCAGATGTGCAGTAAGAGTGGGTTCTAAAAAAGTCACCTTTTAAAAGGTATAAAATTAATTCTTTCTAGAATATGAAAATTTCAGTTTTTAGTAATACATATTTGTCCTGTCCTCGCACTTTTACTGGAGCACGTCTGAACGTATTTCAATATTATTTCTTTTATACTTGCAGCTGTGTCCAGGTTTTAGGCAAGGTCAGGCCAAAGTGTTTGATTATTGTCTGTTACGTTAAAAGGTCATCGGTCATGTTATCTCTGAAACACGGCTTGACAGATTTAAAATATAATATTCGTGTTTACTAAACACAGTTGTCAACAGATTTTAGGTTATCTTAAACCTATCGTAAACATATTCGGAACAATATAGTGGACACTCGAAATGCTTGGTTTCACGAGCTTCATAACTAAACGGGTCGACTCTACAATCCACTGAAACCACCAAATGGAACGTTAAACAAATTTCTGTCTAATTCAATGTCTGTTTGTTACTGTAATATCCCAATTTTGTTCGCTACCTACGAAACGATTCGGCAGATATCAATGAAACTTTTAAATTTGTTAAATACAATGGCTACCTCTTTCTCTTACCAGTTTGAAACAAAATGGCGGGCGATCGAAAATGCTTGATTAATTTTTTTAAAAAAGAATATTCCCATGAGTGACTGCACCCAAACCATCCAACAACGATACTGTATGATTTTTTCATGTAAAATAATAGTTGCATGGTTACAGTATATTAATTCCAGGCATGGAGGAAGGTATTTGTGATTTTGACTCAACGTTCTGATTTATTTCGCCGAAAATACTTACTGTATTCTACCAACGACAATAACTTACATTTTAGCAACTTCGATATGTAAACTTAATACATTTTAAAGAAAATATTAAAATCAACTATAATCTTTTTCCCTGAAAAATACCGTAGCAGAAGTACGTAGATATTTGAAGTAGGTACATAGCTAGTGATGTAACGCACAGCTTTACTCGCGGGAAGGGGGACATTGCCCCCATACCTCCTCATGGTCTGTTTATACGTTACCTAAAAAATTTCCGTCCAATGAGAAAAACGATAAAATTAAGTCACTACGTTCATATAATGATCTGCCTTCCCTAACTTCGTCGATTCTACTTTCGTTGAAGCGTTTCGGAGAACCTCCATCTTCAAAAACTATATCTACACTCTATACTGAGATATAGTTTTTGAAGATGGAGGTTCTCCGAAACGCGTCAACGAAAGTAGAATTGACAAAGCTAGGGAAGGCCGATCATTATACGCAACATAGTGACAATAATCCTAGCAGAAAAGAAGAAGAAGATAAAATTAAGGTTCAACAAAACAAAACTCAAATTTATCACGTTAATACTGGCAAATAATGAAACGAATTAAGACAAGTTTTGTTTTGGTTGATAAACCCTAAATAGTATGCAGAATACGAGTCGAGCAGACATTAGAATAAATTCATTAAATTCGGGCAGATTTTGATATTTTACTTTTATTAAATTTCTTGTTTAAAAGATGAAAATAAAAAAATTAAACTTATTAAATTCTTTTAATTACCTATCAAGGTCAGCCAAAATATAATCCGTTACATATGCTCAAATGCCTGTACCAAGATGACCAATAGTAATTCACTAAAAAATGACCTTATCATTTCTCTTACGATACAAGCAAGTTTAAATATCGTTAAAAACGTGTAAATATTGACGTTATATTACACGGATTTTAAATTCGGCGAAGGTTAGTTTTGTTACGATTCGCTGAAAATTTCACGGTTTGATCTTATTATTGCCAGGAGTGTTCATAGAGTGATTTCACCGCCATATCTCTTTCCGTAATTAATTACTTTCCACTGACTGCTGTGTTTAGAAAGTGGTTTCAATTAAATCCGACAGGTAGTGCTGTTGTTTACATAATTGAATTTATTTACATTCTGACTTTTATAAAGGGGAAATTAAAGTACTCAAATCTAGCAATATATATAGTGTTTAATTGAATTTAAACTAAACAATTTAAATTCACTTATTATGGTAATGTAAATGTTGTTATATATATATATTGTCTGTTACGTTAAAAGGTCATCGGTCATGTTATCCCTAAAACACGGCTTGACATATTTAAAATATAATATTCGTGTTTATTAAACACAGTTGTCAATAGATTTTTGGTTATCTTAAACCTATCGTAAACATATTCAGAACAATATAGTGGACACTGGAAATGCTTGATTTCACGAGCTCCAGAACTAAACGGGTCGACTGTACAATTCACTGAAACCACCAAATGGAACGTTAAACAAATTTCTGTCCAACTAAATATAAATATAAATATATATATATATATATATATATATATATATATATATATATAACTACAACATTTCCATTACCATAATAAATGAATGGTAATGATCAGCTTCCCGCAGGGGGTGCAGACTAGCTGCACCTATTGAGAAGATTTAGACGTCCCTCGCGGTACGTCTAACACACACTTACACTTACAACACTACACTTACGACTTTAACACTTTACACTCACACTTACATTTAGGGTGGCGATAATAAAGGGTGGCACATAAGGGTAGCCTTAATGTGCTTTTTGCCTTAAAATAACAAAACAAAACAATAAGATAAATTTTTCCTAATTCATCTCCTAACGGGGTAAAAATTAAAAAAATAGGTATTGTGGAAAAATATTTTTTAAGACAATTAAGTCAAACACTTTGGTCTGACCTTGCCTAAAACCTGGACACAGCTGCAAGTAATAAAGAAATAAAGTTTTATTGAAATCTGCCGAATCGTTTCGCAGTAAGTAGCCTAAAAAATTGGGATATTACAGTAACAAACAGACATTGAGTTAGACAGAAATTTGTTTAACGTCCCATTTGACGGTTTCAGTGAATTGTACAGTCGATCCGTTTAGTTATGAAGCTCGTGAAACCAAGCATTTCGAGTGTCCACTGTATTGTTCCGAATATGTTTACGATAGGTTTAAGATAACCTAAAATCTGTTGACAACTGTGTTTAGTAAACACGAATATTATATTTTAAATATGTCAAGCCGTGTTTCAGGGATAACATGACCGATGACCTTTTAACGTAACAGACAATAATCAAACACTTTGGCCTGACCTTGCCTAAAACCTGGACACAGCTGCAAGTATAAAAGAAATAATATTGAAATACGTTCAGACGTGCTCCAGTAAAAGTGCGAGGACAGGACAAATATGTATTACTAAAAACTGAAATTTTCATATTCTAGAAAGAATTAATTTTATACCTTTAAAAGGTGACTTTTTTAGAACCCACTCTTACTGCACATCTGAGGAGCCACTGTGCAAAATTACAACTTTGTAATCCTTAGTTTAAGATACGGTTGTCAGTGAATGAGTGAGTTTTTTTGACTTATGTATGTAGGTAGACAAGTTCTTTGTCCAACAAAATGGCCGAAAGTGATTTTAAATGAAATTATTTTGAAACTGACAACCATTCCAAAATGTTGAAATAATATTTTTATTTCAAACTTTAAAGAATATTTGATTGTAATTAATAATTAAAACAATGTAATTTGAATGTTTTAAGATGCTATTTTATGCATTTTTTTAACTCGCAGAGGGGTGTAGACTAGCTGCACCTATTGAGAGGATTTACATAGCGGTAGCCGAGTCTAACATACACTTACACTTAAGACTTTCACACTTACATTTAGGGTGGCGATAATAGCCTTTATGTGCTTTTCGCTTTAAAATACAAAAAAAGAAGTAATGATCAGCTATGTTCCAATATCTTTGAATAACCGTTGACTTAATATCAGTATTAAATAACAGCAGTTTTATATTTTGCTTCATGTATTTGTTACTTTATATTTATTTTGTAGTTTTTAGGGTTAGATTTGGCCAATGTTTTTTGCTTTTAGATGTTTTTTAACATTTATTTGTTCTTGAAATATCTAGGTAATTGTGAATTGTGAGCTGATCAATGATGGTGGCTTTAATAAGTACAAGCAATAACACAATTTGAATTATTATTAATAAATATACAGGCGCTTAATAATTTCCTTCACAAAACACTAGTGTTTAAACGTAATTTGAAAATTTAAAATACTGATTTTAACCTTGATTACGATGAAATTTACTAAAAATGTTTAAAATAAAATTATGTTGTATAATAACTACAAATCACTGACACTATGCTCATGGACAGAACAGCCAAAACAATAACCAAAGACAAGAAGCAACGGTTCCAAGGCAAAGTCAAATCCAAGCGAACGATCCAAATCTCTGACGAAGAAAGAAAAGCAAGATCACAACGAATGAAGCAATACTGGGCTACGAGGAAGGCACAGAACATTAAAAAGTGATTGATTTAGTGTACCCCAAAGTTGGGTGAAACAAATAAAGAAGAAAAATTGTGTTGTAGTTCATTTATGTTCATACTTTTTTCTGTAAAATGCAAAAACGTCAGCATATTAAAATATTTGTTTGTGTGGTGTTATTAAATTTGGATACTTTTTGGAAAAAAAACGCTTTCATCCTCTCCTCGATACAAATGCATATCGTATTACCGCTGGTATATTTTATGAAACATTTTTCTATAAGCAATTCTACAAGTATTCATGAAGGAAAATAATTTATTAGTAGTGTTGAATGTTTATATTAATAGGGTTGAATGTTTATATTAGTAGTGTTGAATGTTTATATTAGTAGTGTTGAATGTTTATATTAATAGTGTTGAATGTTTATATTAGTAGGGTTGAATGTTTATATTAGTAGTGTTGAATGTTTATATTAGTAGTGTTGAATGTTTATATTAGTAGTGTTGAATGTTTATATTAGTAGTGTTGAATGTTTATATTAGTAGTGTTGAATGTTTATATTAGTAGTGTTGAATTTTATATTAGTAGTGTTGAATGTTTATATTAGTAGTGTTGAGTGTTTATATTAGTAGTGTTGAATGTTTATATTAGTAGTGTTGAATGTTTATATTAGTAGGGTTGCATTAAAATAGAGTTGTTTAAAAATAAAATTAAATTCTTACTTAATTTTGAAAGACTATATAACCTCTAACTTCAGTATAATAATCTTTCTTCCCTAGCTTCGTCAATTCTACTTTCGTTGACGCGTTTCGGAGAACATCCATCTTCAAAAACTACATCTATACTCAAGTATACTCAAGTGAGTATAGATATAATTTTTGAAGATGGAGGTTCTCCGAAACGCGTCAACGAAAGAATTGACGAAGCTAGAAAGGCAGATTATTATACTGAACATAGTGACAATAATCCTAGCAGAAAAGAAGAAGAATATAAAAAGAATTTCAATTATATAGCCTATTTATGCATTAAAGAAGCAATTTAAATTTAACTAACACAGCTAATGTTATTTACTTAAAAACATGCAAAAAAATCATTTTGATTTAAAACACTGATTAGACAAAAGTACCCCTTGCCTGCCGATCAGCACGAATGAGCGAACACAACGAATATGTAATGTTAAACAATAACGGCTGTCTCGCTGGCGTGATAGAAGCGAATTTCTAAAAGTAATTATTTCATCTTACACACCTTTTGAAGCTCTGATTTCACCATCATAATCAGCATTAAAATGTATTATCATTTTAAATTTTCAAAATGCATTTAAAATACGAACATAATCCTTCATCACCGTTAAATAAAATTTCCTAAATTTAAACATATTTTGAATAATGGTAACATTCATTTTTTTAAATGATCATTACAATGGTAAAATCAAATATACAAGATTTCAATGTTTAAAAGTTATTACTTTTTTGTCTTAAATTATTTTGAGAATCTCATTTCACCGTCGTGATCATCGATAAAACCATCATGTATTGACATTTTGAATTTTTGAAAATATTAAGAAATTTTTGACGGCGGTCAAAGTTTATTTTGTATTTCAATGTAATTTTATATAGAGATCTTATTGCTGATTATGATGGTGGAATTAGAATTTCAAAAAGAATAAATTGAAAAAAATACTTTTAGAAATTCGCCTCTATCACGTCAGCGAGACAGCTGCTTGCCGCGATTATTTACTTTACGATAGGCGCTCATTTGAAGTTCCCGGACCCGCAGGGGGTGCGGACTAGCTGCACCTATTGAGAGGATTTAGACGTCCCTCGCTGAACCCGAGTGTAACACACACTTACACTTACAACACTACACTTACGACTTTAACTTTTTACACTCACACTTACATTTAGGGAGGCGATAATAGCCTCAATGTGCTTTTCGCCTTAAAAGAAAAAAAATTGAAGTTTCCCGTCTTATCATGATGGCCACTCTAATAAAACAAGCCGCTTCGGTGGCCTAGTTGATAGCGTACTGGGCTTTCACCCCGAGGACCCGGGTTCGATTCCCGGCCAGAGCTTGGCATTTTCAGACGCTATAAATCATCCCATCGTCTGCATTAGCCCAAGTGGGCACAATAGTCGAACGTTAAACACCAAAAAAAAAAATCTAATAAAACATTTTCTAATGGAAAATCATTAATAAGTGTACAAAATTCATTACAAACTTACAATGTACTGATATTTTACAGGTACTTACAACAGAGGACAAATAAAATGCCCAAAAAGTAGGTTCGCATGTTAGCTGATATCAGGTGTGCTGCGGTTCGGGATCTAGTATGAACTAAAGTACTGAATATTTACCCAAATTGATAAAATTCTTATCTCTAAAGTAGCCTAACTGATAATTAATATTTCCACCTTAAACGTAGAGAAAATCACAGGACGTGAAACTATTCACCGTGAATCATTTGATTAAGTATAGTTTCCTACTTGAGTTTGACGAAAAAATGGCACTTGTAGGTTAGGTTTCCTTTTAGAATTAGTCACAGAATGGTGATTGTGCTTTGGTTCTCACACCCATGGGCGTTTGTTTATAGTTAATTAGGCCAAACACTTATTTTTGTGGACCTGTACTCGTTTTTAAACAGTACACATTCATTTAGGCCTGTAATGGGCTTTAAAATGTACAAATAATGTGTGATGAATGTCTATTTTTGCTTAATTAAATTTACGTTTCATTATTGAAAAGCAGTAACAGGGTCCAAAAACTTAGTGTTTACGTGGATGTCTGTCCATCTGTATAGTGTACATTGCTGGAACAGATTTTTGTGAAACCTAACCTAACCTAACCTAGTATTTCTGGTTTGCATATTTAATTCAATTTAATTTTAATGTTTTACCTAGTAATACACACAAAAATATAGGCCTAAATGAAAATACGGAAAATAGTACCCATGCGTATATGTTAGCGGGTATGAGTTGACACATTAAACCATTAAAAAAATCATACATAAATTTAAAACGAAAAAAGTAAACTCTACACAAACACGGGCGCGCTCACATATATAAAATTGAAATACCACGTACTCATTATCACTAATCACGAAACCTCCATATAATTGTAAATCATACAAAGTTGTAACTTGGCACATATGTTGGACTTGATTTCAAAGTGCTCGCTAAGAAAAATGTTTTTAAAAATGTCACACCAAAAAGATTAAAATGTAGTGACAAAGACATTTGTATTTTATCTCTGTATCTCCAGATCCAAAAGAGCTGAAATTTGGTGAAGAGATTAACCTCAATGTTTGAAGGTAACGAAGAAAGAGTTTTCCAAAATTTCACCCCGAATGGGTAAAATAGGGTAATTTTAAATTTGTTATCGTGGGCGTTACAATTTGGTGTGAACTATCTCTTCGGTCCTGACTAATTGCAAAAAATACCGCTTTCAGAGAATTGAAACCTAACAGGTTGAAATAAGAGTTGAAATATCTGTTCTCAGTTAAATCGTGGGACGTGGGGTGCTGAAATTTTTGAAGCTTTGCTTCTTTAGGCGTGTGATAGCATATTTAAATGAGTAAAAAGCATTGGTTTTGCGTCACGCTCGAGCTGTGTACGGTGAGTCATCGTATATAGCTTATACGCGATATATATATATATATATATATATATATATATATATATATATATATGTATAACACTTTTCGGAGCCGCATCGGTGGCCTAGTTGATAGCTTACTGGGCTTTCACCCCGAGGACCCGGGTTCGATTCCCGACCAGGGCTTGGCATTTTCATAGCTATAAATCATCCCATCGTCTGCTTTAGCCCAAAAGTGCACAATAATCGGACGTTAAACACACAAAAAAAAACACTTTTCGGATTGGTAAAAGACAATGACTTCGCATCACGCTCGAGCTGTATACGATGAATCATCGTTTATAAAAATGTGTATAAATAAAAAAACATATTTATTAATTGATGTAGAGAAAGATCTAGCATATAACAATTTAACTTTAATTTAATAATATTGTGGAGTTACAAGTACCAATAGATAATGAAACAAGGCTAATGTTATTGATTTAATGTAAAAATTATCAAATTTTTATTTTTGATTCAACAATTAATTTGATAGTGAAATATACAAATTAAATGCACGTACTCTTTATGGTAGAGTTAATGTTTAGGAGCTCGTATTTTCTAAATTTAACATTCTAAAATTAATAATAATTAATGTTTAATTAATAAATGAAATTAATAATAACGTTTGATCTCATTTGATTCAAACTTGGCACGAAAAACAACGATTATGGTCGTAGCTTTGACAAGTTCTTAACAGTTTCAAAATGGCGACCATTTTAAATCTTTAAAAATTCGTAACTTTTTTGTCTTAAATTATTTTAAATATCTTATTTTACCATCGTTACCAGCGTTAAAACCTGCGTCAATTTAGCATCTTCAATTTGCAAAATCCGTTGAGATGTTTTGACGGCGGCCAGGGTTCATTTTCGTATATTCGTTGTAATTTTGAAGTTTAAAATGCGAATATATGCAGATTGTAATGATGATTATTATGGTGAAATCAGAATTTGTAAAAAAAGTAAGAGGAAAAATACGTTTGGAAATTTGCCTCTATCATGTCAGCGAAACAGCTGGGTGCTGCTATTAACACAGAAGTTACCAAGTTTAAATTTGTAAGTCGACATAAACCATGAGGTAGGTTTTGAATTTTTTTTTTTTAACGTCCGACTATTGTGCACACTTGGGCTAATGCAGACGATGGGATGATTTATAGCCTATGAAAAAATGTCAAGCCCTCGCTGGGAATCGAACCCGGGTCCTCGGGGTGAAAGCCTAGTACGCTATCAACTAGACCACCTAGGCGGCAGGTTTTGAAATAAAATGTTTGCCAAATAAAACGAGTTTGCGACAAAAAGGTTTACTTGGTTTTGACATTTCTGCAAAAATATTGCTGTAACTAAAAAATACATAAATTGCAAGTATTTTTACATTTTAAATTTCAAATTGCATTAATAATACGAAAATGCACCATGACAACTGACATACGGTTATTAATTTTGGCGGATTTCAAAAATTAAAAACGCCCGTTTGTGCAGTGTGTAAGGCTGATAACGATGGTAAAATTAGGTTTTCAGAAATAGTCAAGACAAAAAAGTTATTAATTTTTAAAGATTAGAAACGGCTGCCGTTTTGAAACTGTTGAAAATTTTTTTGCTGGATAACGAACTTGTCCAAACTATTATCAAAATCGATTTTGCACCAAGTTTAAATCAAATCAAACTAAAATTGCGTACGTGAACGCTCTCTCTCTCTCTCTCTCTCTCTCTCTCTCTCTCACACACACACACACACACACACACACACACACACACACACACACACACACACACACACACACACACACACACACACACACACACACACACACACACACACACACACACACACACACACACACACACACACACACACACACACACACACACACACACACACACACACACACACACACACACACACACACACACACACACACACACACACACACACACACACACACACACACACACACACACACACACACACACACACACACACACACACACACACACACACACACACACACACACACACACACACACACACACACACACACACACACACACACACGTACGTACACACACACACACACACACACACACACACACACGTACACGTACACACACACTAACACACACGTACACACACACACACACACACGTACACTTATACACACACACGTACACACACACACACGTACACGTACACACACACGCGTACACGTACACGTACACACACACACACACACACACACACACACACACACACACACACACACACACACACACACACACACACACACACACACACACACACACACACACACACACACACACACACACACACGTACACGTACACGTACACACACACACACACACACACACACACACACACACACACACACACACACACACACAAATAATATAAAAAACATTTTAACCACCTCTCAAAAAGTGATCTTAAGATCTTGTTCAAATCTGATCCCAAGGTACAGGATCTGGATCTTACAGTGCTGGCTTATTTTCCAATTAAAATTCGCTAATTTGTAGGTTATACCGTCCAACAGTATTAAACTTACTTTAGATTTGATTTTATAAACGTTATAAATTAGCATTTTTTAAAATTTCATCGAAAATATGATGCTTAATTAGACGGCGGTCAGGGTTCTTTTTAATATAATTTAAAATGTTAATTTACGCGCATTTTAACGCTGATGATAATGGTGAAATCAGATTTTCAAAGGAACAAAAAAGTGTAAGGTAATAGGGCGATAATGGTGTTATTTTTTGGTATTTCGCTTCTAATATGTCAGCGAGACAGTTGCGTGCCGCGAATATTCGGATATAATACAAGAATGACAATTTTGCTCTACTTACTTTGCAGGATAGCAAGTATAACCAATAATCCACTACGCATGTTGAAGTGAAATCGATTGATTTTCGTTCGAGGTTTGATAGCGATTGGCACGTGAAATGCTTCTTACACTTGATAATGTTTAGGCCTATCTCTTCGCCTGATATCTAGGCCAGTTAGTGCATATATTTTCAGAAAATAGATGCGTGACGAAATAATTTTCGTCGAGTCACTTCGGTTTTTTAAACTTCATTTAAGTACTTTTGGTTACTCATAATTATTTATAAATGATTGCCTACAATCGATTGTACTCACCTTTCATAATTAGAATTATTAATTTCCTTCATTAGGAAAAGTAATGGTTTGATAACACGAAATGTGCATCGTTTTGAGTGTCGTGAACAGTTTCCGGTTGTTCCCAATTTTACGGGTACTTTTTAGGCTTGCGGTTAACCTTGAAGGAAATGAACGAAAAGTGGGTAATTATGAGGCTTTAAGGTAGTCGTGAAGGCAATTAAAGAAAAGTGGGTAATTTTGAAGCTTGAAGTTAGTCGTGAAGGTAGTGAGAGAAAAGTGGGTAATTTTGAGGCTTGAAGTTAGTCGTAAAGCTAGTGAGAGAAAAGTGGGTAATTTTGATGCTTTATTGTAGTCGTGAGGGCAATGAAAGAAGAGTGGGTAATTTTGATGTTTTAGGGTAGTCGTGAAGGCAATGAAAGAAAAGTGGGTAATTTTGAGGCTTGAAGTTAGTCGTGAAAGTAGTGAGAGAAAAGTGGGTAATTTTGAGGCTTGAAGTTAGTCGTGAAAATAGAGAGAGAAAAGTGGGTAATTTTGAGGCTTGAAGTTAGTCGTGAAGGTAGTGAGAGAAAAGTGGGTAATTGTGAGGCTTGAAGTTAGTCGTGAAAATAGAGAGAGAAAAGTAGGTAATTTTGAGGCTTGAAGTTAGTCGTGAAGGTAGTGAAAGAAAAGTGGGTAATTTTGAGGCTTGAAGTTAGTCGTGAAGGTAGTGAGAGAAAAGCGGTTAATTTTGAGGCTTGAAGTTAGTCGTGAAGGTAGTGAGAGAAAAGCGTTAATTTTGAGGCTTGAAGTTAGTCGTGAAGGTAGTGAGAGAAAAACGTTAATTTTGAGGCTTTAAGTTAGTCGTGAGGGCAATGAAAGAAAAGTGGGTAATTTTGAGGCTTGAAGTTAGTCGTGAAGGTAGTGAAAGAAAAGCGGATAATTTTGAGGCTTGCAGTTAGTCGTTAAGATAGTGAGAGAAAAGTGGGTAATTTTGATGCTTTACGGTAGTCGTGAGGGCAATGAAAGAAAAGTGGGTAATTTTAAGGCTTGAAGTATTGGGGCGTAATCCCAGTACTTAGTTTATTTTTCATTTTTTTTTAATTTATACCTAAAAAAAACCTCATTCCTCGTAAAAAAATATACTTAAATTTATCATGATAAATTTTTTGAAATTATATTCAAAATACGGAAATAAACCCTGACCGCTTTTAGATAATTTTTTATTATTTTTTTCAATTTAATTTCGACATTTAAAATACTAATCAATTCAAATTGTAATGTTGATTACGATGCTAAAATCAGATTTAAGAGAAATTAACATAAATATTACTTTTTTGAGAACGGATTAATAAATATAAATAATATTTTTATAGGAATCTCATTGGGAAATAATCAAATAGAGCGGCAATGGCTATAATGATAGTAACAGTCTGACTTTGAAATGAGCGCCGTTCCTGACCTTAGATCGCTTTTTCTCTCTCTCTCTCTCTCTCTCTCTCTCTCTCTCTCTCTCTCTCTCTCTCTCTCTCTCTCTCTCTCTCTCTCTCTCTCTCTCTCTCTCTCTCTCTCTCTCTCTCTCTCTCTCTCTCTCTCTCTCTCTCTCTCTCTCTCTCTCTCTCTCTCTGTCTCTCTCTCTCTCTCTCTCTCTCTCTCTCTCTCTCTCTCTCTCTCTCTCTCTCTCTCTCTCTCTCTCTCTCTCTCTCTCTCTCTCTCTCTCTCTCTCTCTCTCTCTCTCTCTCTCTCTCTCTCTCTCTCTCTCTCTCTCTCTCTCTCTCTCTCTCTCTCTCTCTCTCTCTCTCTCTCTCTCTCTCTCTCTCTCTCTCTCTCTCTCTCTCTCTCTCTCTCTCTCTCTCTCTCTCTCTCTCTCTCTCTCTCTCTCTCTCTCTCTCTCTCTCTCTCTCTCTCTCTCTCTCTCTCTCTCTCTCTCTCTCTCTCTCTCTCTCTCTCTCTGAGTGCGTGTGTGTGTGCGTGCGTGTGTGTGTGTGTGTGTTTTAAATTATGTATGTATTTTAGTCCTATTTGATTCACACTTAGCACAAAATTCGATTTTGGTAATAGCTTGGAGAAATTCATTAACCAATAAAATTAATTAAATAATTGATTCAACAAGAAGTTCAGTTTGACACAGTTAGGTTCATTTCCGTAATTTCAATGAAAATTGAAAGTTTTAAATGCGAATATATACATATTTCAACTGTTTATTATGGTGAAATCATAACTTATAATAAGAATGAAGTAGAAGTATATATACGAGGTGTGTTCAGAAAGTAACGAGAATTTTTATTTTCTGAACAAAATATTTATTTATTCTTCTACATTGATGTTGTCGTCTTCAAAATAGTCCCCATTGGAGATTATGCACTTGTGCCAGCGCTTCTTTTAATCCTCGAAACACTTCTCAAACTCGATCTTTGAGATAGCCTTTAGTTCTTTTAGAGATGCGCTTTTAATGTCAGCTACGGCTGTAAAATGACGGCCCTTTAAGGTTCTCTAGGAAAAAGTCACACGGAGCCATATCTGGCGAATATGGAGGCTGGGGCATCGTTACAGCACTGTTTTTGGTCAAAAATTCACTAACAAGCAATGAAGTGTGAGCTGGTGCATTATCGTGGTGCAAAAGCCATGAATTGTTTTTCCACATCCGGGCGTTTTTTCGAATTGCTTCAAGCAAACGGCGTTGAACTTGTAGGTAGTACTCCTTATTGACCGTTTCACCTGGTGGCAGGAATTCATGATGCACTATGCAATTAATATAGAAGAATACGATGAGCATAACCTTCACGTTCGACCGCACTTGTCGAGCCTTTTTCGGTCTTGGCGAGCCAGAATGCCTCCACTGGGATATTGAGCCTTATTTTCGACGTCATATCTGTAAACCCATGTTTCGTCACCTGTTATAATACGTTTCAGTAATTCTGCATCATAGTTGACTTCATTTAGTGACTCCTGAAGAATCGCCGCTGTTTTTGTTTAAAATTCAACAATTTTGAAACGAATTTTGCTTCCACGCGTTTCATACACAAATCATTGGAAACAATGTCATGACATGATCCAATCGATGTACCAAAATCATCAGCGACCTCTCTAATTGTGATTCAGCGATTGTTCATAACTATTTCTTTCACTTTTTCCACGTTTTCATCGGTTGTTGATGTGCTGGGGCGTTAAGGGCGTTCGTCATCTTCAACGTCTTTACGGCCTTCTTGGAAACGCTTATACCACTCGTAAACTCTTGCTTTACTCATAGCAGACTCGCCATAGGCCTTTGTTAACATTTCACACACTTTGTTACACTTTATTCCATTTTTGACGCAAAATTTGAGACAAATTCTATGATCCATTCCTTTTAATAAACGAAAATCGCCGAGCTCATAAAAACACGTCTAACCTTAGTGGTTGTCACAAAGTCAACAATGAAAACAGCTGAAAGTTTTATCACACTTCAAGGGCATGTAACCCAACATAATAAAAGAAAAATGTTGACAATCTGACTCTCCAAGACCGCGAAATTTAAAAATTCTAGTTACTTTCTGTACACACCTCGAATATATAATTACATTTTTATCTTTTTCACTGAGCAGTCTTGTCTTTCAATTGGTTTTTTAAGATAGGGGAAAAGGAGGTACCGGTAATATGTGTGTGTGTGGGGGGTTATGTATGTATAAATCTATATCGTTAATTAACATTTGCCTTATTGGTAATAGATTCAGCTAAAAGGGTCTACTAACTCTTAATACTTACGACAATTCTTTAATATTTGAACGCAATTTCAGTTCTATTCCTGAGTTAAAAGGGTTAGTAGACACATTTTCTGATAAAGCTTATCAAGTCTGGGTAATCAATTAACTGGCACTGTTTACGTAATCTCAGTAACATTCAGATAAACGAACGTGATTGCAACAGGAAGGCTTCTGTCCGTAAAATCTAGGAAGCACTGTTAGTCAGTTGGATTAAAATACCTGTTAACCAATTTAGTAATTTGAAAGATTAACTTTTTTTATCAGACGACAGATGAAAAGTTATCAATTAATTACCTCTTACAATTTAACAACAAAAAATTAACAATTTCGAAACTACATTCAGTTTAGTGGTATTTAAATCAAATCAGCATCGAGTATTAAAACTACACATCAATAATTCGGTTGTATTATCTTAGATTCTACAAAATGAAGCAGTTTTACTTCTTCGGCGAAACTAGCGGAGCCTAGCCGCGAGTTAAACGGTCTGCGGTTTCAACTCGACCGTTCCGCATTTGGCTTGTGTGTTTGTTACACAGTTTTGGCCAAATGCATGACCGTTTCTTTCGAAATCTAGCATGAATGTACCGCGTATAACGTCCCAACAACGTACGACGTGTGTTCAGAAAGTAACGAGAATTTTAATTTTTTGAACAAAATATTTATTAATTTTTCTACATTGATGTTGTCGCCTTCAAAATAGTCCCCATTGGAGATTATGCACTTGTACCAGCGCTCCTTCCAATCCTCGAAACACTTCTCAAACTCGATCTTTGAGATAGCCTTTAGATCTTTCAGCGATGCGCTTTTAATATCATCTACGGCCCTTTAAGGTTCTCTTTATTTTTGGAAATAGGAAAAAGTCACACGGAGCCATGTCTGGCGAATATGGAGGCTGGGGCATCGTTACAGTACTTTTTTTGGCTAAAAATTCACGAATAAGCGATGAAGTGTGAGCTGGTGCATTATTGTGGTGCAAAGGTCACTTGTAGGTAGTACTCCTTATTGACCGTTTCACCAGGTGGCAGGAATTCATGATTCACTATGCCATTAATATCGAAGAACACAGTGAGCATAATCGTCACGTTCGACCGCACTTGTCGAGCCTTTTTCGGTCTTGGCGAGCCAGAATGCCTCCACTGGAATGATTGAGCCTTAGTTTCGACGTCATGTCCGTAAACCCGTGTTTCGTCACCTGTTATAATACGTTTCAGTAATTCTGCATCGTCGTAGACTTCATTTAGTGACTCCTGAGCGACTTCCATTCGCCTCTGTTTTTGTTCAAAATTCAACAATTTTGGAACGAATTTTGCTGCCACGCGTTTCATACACAAAACACTGGAAACAATGTCATGACATGATCCAATCGATATGCCAACATCATCAGCGACCTCTCTAATTGTGATTCGGCGATTGTTCATAACAATTTCTTTCACTTTTCCACGTTTTCATCGGTTGTTGATGTGCTGGGGCGTCCAGGGCGTTCGTCATCTTCTAAGTTTTCACGGCCTTTTTGGAAACGCTTATACCACTCGTAAACTCTTGCTTTACTCATAGCAGACTCACCATAGGCCTTTGTTAACATTTCACACACTTTGTTACACTTTATTCCATTTTTTACGCAAAATTTGATACAAATTCTTCGATTCATTTCTTTTAACAAACGAAAATCGCCGAGCTCATAAAAACACGTCTAACCTTAGTTGCTGTCACAGACAAAGTCAACAATGAAAACAGCTGAAAGGGCATACTTCAAGGGCATGTATACCAACATAAAAAATTTTTTTTGACAATCGGACTCTCCGAGATCGCGAAATTTAAAAATTCTCGTTACTTTCTGAACACACCTCGTATGTGTAAAATTTTTTCCCATTCACTTCGTTTCAAGATGGCAAGCTCTGATTTAAAGATGAGATTGTAATTGCTGGCTATTTTCTGTAGCAATGGCTGAATGGCAAGACGTCATAATTTTGACCTCTTCATAGAGAAAGATCACACAATATTCAGTAAAACGTGTCCAGTAATATTTTTCATAAATATTACGGTTATCGGTTAAATTTGTGGAAAATATTTCGAGCGCGTCAAAATGCTGTCGTTTTTTTTTTTTTTTTGTGTTTAACGTCCGACTATTGTGCACACTTGTGCTAATGCAGACGATGGGATGATTAAAGCGTATGAAAATGCCAAGCCCTGGCCGGGAATCGAACCCGGGTCCTCGGGGTGAAAGCCTATTACGCTATCAACTAGGCCACCGAGGCGGCTAGAATGCTGTCGTAAAGTGGTTGCCTAGCAATAATTAATAATATACTGCAAGGTCTACTATTATTTGAACTACTAATTATACTTTTAATTATGTTTACATTTAAGAAGGCTTTGACTTTGCAGGTGGCGGTGGATAACATCAGTATGCAGACCAGATTGGTTTATAAATCTCGTTAACACCAGCTCCTGATCTTATTGAAGATAGTTTCTCTTGAGATGTCCTGTCATTATAAACATAAGTGATTTTTGTTTAATTAGCAACAGAAATATTGAATGTTTTCACTCAAACGAACCGACATGCACCGCTGATTATTTTTTTGTCTTGGTGTGCAAGTACGTTTATGGACGTTAAGCAGAAAAAAACGTTGGATCCCATATTATTGTATTATTGTTTCTTTTGGTATGCTTCCTAAAAGTCAAGAACGCTTCATTGCTCTACTCACTGTTATGCTAACTCAATTAGATAAAAATAATGACGTAAAAACAACATATAAGCAATTATTTCTCGGAAAAGCAGAAGAATTTTGCCAAAAATAAGACCTTCACCAATGAATATCTTGTTTTTGAAGACAACATTTACACATATGCGCGCGCACACACACACACACACACACACACACACACACACACAAAATGATCGCTGTTACGCATTATAATATAATAAATCTGTAATTTTGTCATAGTTACTGTTTTTAACGGTAATATCAGTATTAGTTCTCATTGTTTAGGCTAGGTAGCAGCGTGTTAGTTCCATTTTAATACGCAGCTGTTACTATTGTTGTATTACATCGTTCGTAATAAACGAGTATATATATATTAAATATAAACTAAAAACACAAATGCTTTTAAAAAATATTTTCAATATATATTTTCCTAAATAAATTACATAAATTGCAATGTTATTAGAAGTAACAATATTAAACATTACATTTACTAATTTAAAAATATTAATATTCGTTCATTCTATGACTGGCTTAACTTCAAAACCGAAGGTCATAGGCATCTTCGAACAATTTGGAGGCTATGCTAAAACTAGGCCACCTTCTCACGTATAAGCTTAACGTACAGTAATTGCAATTATATGTACTTGTGTTTGTGTAAAATGTATTACTTCTTAAATAATTAGTTCCCATTTTAGGTAAGTTATTTATTTAAATTTTATTTATTAACACTTCCGTTTGATAACAGGAACAGGAAGTAACTTTATATTACCTGAAAACATCCGTTGGGCCAAAGGAAAGGAAACCATCGAAGGTGTTTTTAATGCGAAGAAGTGTTATATTAATTAGTCAAAGATTCAAAGCTGTTTAACAGTTTAATATTAGTATTAATACATGAGCAAAACTACAGATTCTACATTTGTGTGTCGTGAACAGTATAGTTGATTGGCTAACCTTATTTTATCTATGCTTCAAATTCGCATCGTATTGCCTACATAACCTAACAAGTGGTAGGCTAAAATAAGCTGAAGATTTAGAACTCTTGCAATTAATAAGGCCTATAACTGTTCAGTGAAGTGAAACGTTGCCCTTGCCCTAAGTGTTATTTTGAAGAAGTATAAGTTTTACAAAACATTTTAAGACTAATCTTGTTTATTTTAGGGTATAACTATAATTATTGGACATGGCTAGGCTTTCAACTAATGTCATTGTAAATGGGTCTGAAACATTAGGTGCATTTTCTTCAAACATTAAGTGCATTTTTGACAAGTTTCTGCATAAGTCTTACGAAAAAAGTTTCTTGGAAGGAAATTTACTTGTGGATGTTGGTTAAAACCAGGTTAGCTTTAAGATATCTGGTTGGTTAGATAGCTAATAAAGTGTATTACTGTTAAAAATTGGAGACGTTTTTTAAAGAATAATTTAATTTGTCTTATGTATGTTTAAAACAACAAAAGTTTTTAAATTTTATTAGATAACTGGCCAATTAGGCTATGAAAATAATGATTTTCAGTGTCTTTAAAAACAATGTTTTGATTTGGCCACTTCTGATTCTGAATAAAACTAGGTAAAATTTTTTGTTGTGAAGAACTATATTGAATGAGAAAATCAAATATAACACATTCTTCTACAATTTTAACCCAAAGCATTTATTTAAAAACTGCATGGCATCATGATTCAAAGTATAACTTAAGTAACCTTTAAAATTTATATCTTCACATGAAACCATGTTAGGTTAGGTTCTGTACAAATATTTTGGTGGTGGCTGCAGTGTGTAATTAAGGCCTGATTATCCAACTAACACATATTCACCCATGGACATTTTTTTAAAGATTACAATTTTGTGCTGTAAATTAATCATTTTTAATAGTAGATAGAATAAATAGATAATTGATAATATCTATTTGAAAAGTTTATAATGCTTTTCAACTTATTGTTTTGTTAATATAAGGCTACAATTTTTAGTTTTTTGTCTGATTTTAGAACATTTATTAATTTATAATAAACAATCTTACGTTAATGGACTAATTGCAGTGTGAGAAACATCATGCAGGCACTGTATTCAACAGAAGATATGATGGCGTTGGATCCAATGACCCTACAGCCTGTCACTATGTTCAGTAGGAAAGTTGTAAGTTTCATTTCTTTTATTTTGAGGTCATAATCTTAATGATAGGACTTACCTAACTACATTAATTTTTTTCACCTTTTTCATTTTTTTTAAACTATTGAAAGAAATTAAATAAATGTGTAAATTATTGTATGAACTAGGTTTATATTTAAAAATATTCTAGTTTAAATTGATTTTTACAATCAGAGTTTTGAAAATCGATTTAATATTAAGTTAAATTTTGTCATTTTTTTATTGCCAAAAATGGGACTTTTTTTTAGAGAGGAATGGATTATGTGTATAATTAAACAAGGTCTACATATTGTTTTCAAATGAATTTTAGCTGAATTAATAGTTATGGAAGCGATGGGGAAAAAATGCCATTCTTATAAATGTGCATTAAG
Organism: Callitettix versicolor; assembly: GCA_022606455.1. NCBI lineage: Eukaryota > Metazoa > Arthropoda > Insecta > Hemiptera > Cercopidae > Callitettix > Callitettix versicolor. The sequence goes on from CM040190.1 coordinate 9,220,918, forward strand.
GTAACATTATAATAAGATTTATGAAAAAGAATAATTAATTATCTTTGGACTAGAAAGAATGACCAACCGTAGGATTATAGGAAGGCACAACATTATTTGCTAGAATCTTAAGCAATATTGAGATTAGTGATACATAGCATGCTCACTGCTGAACGTGAACGTGTATATTTGCTAGTGTTGTATTACAGTCTGGCATACTGATGTGGTGACGTATCTACTCCAGCACCCATAGAATCTATCTCTTTTTCTGTTCCAAATAATAAACTAATCTCAAATTGTTTGTCTCAGTTCTAATACTTTTAATATGTATATTCTTGTTGTTAATCAGTTCTAGTACATTCCAATAGACATTTTCTGTTTCAGTTACATTTTTATACAATACTGAACATACTGTCAATCAACATTCATTGTTATGATAAAGTTTGTTCATTGAGTTATTGATAACACAATAAGTTAGTAAGACAAATACAAGCATGCTCATAATGAGTGTTTAGAAAATGCTTCAGAGCTTACTACGTCTACCTCCACCACACACAGAGTGCTTTCTAGCATGGAAAAATAGGCCATTGTGTGAATAAGTAGCGTTTTTTTTTACAAGTATGCTTTTTTCATGCCATGTGTTAATAGTAACTTGCTACTAAGTAGCATTGTCAAAACTAGTATGTTTTCGTGCTACTGAGTAGCATGTCTATCCCCAGCCTAACTCTAACCTGTTTTCGAGCATTATGGTAGGAGTCTAATACTTAAAATGTGTAAATTTGAACTAAGGTTTACTTTTTTATGTTTAAGTAATCTTTAACATACAAACTGTTGCAGGCGGAGTCGCCACCGAAGAACACAGCAGCACCCATCTCTGAGCTTGGGAAGAAGCTGTTACAAAAAGCTCAGGAAGGTGATGCGGACCAAGTGAGGAAATTAATGGCTAGAGGTGCCCCGTTTACTACGGACTGGGTAAGCCTTAATTAAATAAAATATGAAAATAAAATCTAATCTAAAGGCATTTTCTTGGTTATTTTGAACAATTATTACAGTGGACTTTGTTTATAAAGTCACTGAAAGAGAAAAATTGTATTATTGTTGTGTGAGTAAAGGGATAAAAAGGCTTATAAAAATATTGACACTGTATCATTATATAAAATAACTAGCTTTTTGCATTGTTTGTAGCTTGGTACAAGTCCTTTACATTGGGCAGCACAGAACAACCATATAGAAACAGTGGAGGTATTGCTACGAGCAGGCATATCAAGAGATGCAAAAAACAAAGTAGAAAGAACGCCTTTGCATGTCGCAGCCCAGGAGGGACATTTGGAGATACTAACCTTATTGGTTGACTTTCAAGCTGATGTTGATTGTAAAGATATGGTAAGAAAGTTAACTAATCTTTTATATATATATATATATATATATATATATATATATATATGTATGTGTGTGTGTGTGTGTGTGTGTGTGTGTGTGTATGTGTGTGTATATATATATATTAATACACAAAAGCTATGTATATATAATACATAGCAAGTGAGATGCTAGCACTCCACACAAAAGCTACCATGGAGGATATTTTGAAGGAAGAACACAAAATCTTGAGGAAGATCCTTGGCCCGAGATTAACAGAAGATGGATACAGGTTGCACTCCCGGAAGACCTACAGAGAAGATATCGAACCTGGCAGCATATATCAGAAGAAGGAGGCTTCGGTTCTATGGACACATCAGTAGACTCCCAACAGTGAGACTTGCCACCAGAATCCTTAAGTATATACAAGGTGTCAAATCAACAGCGTCGTGGATCACACAAGTCAGAATAGACCTACATGACGCAGAAATCGACTCAACAGACATTGAAGACAGGAACGCATACAGGAGAAAGAGATGCTCGGTTGGAAGGTCTCAGAGAATGAAATCCCAAAGAGAGCAGGGGTAAAATGGATGGAGGAGCGGAAGAGGATGTCATGGGGACAGGATGAGGGAGGTGTGGAGGATTAGAAGGAGCAAAACATGAGTCGGAGTGCTTTGCGTGATCCAACAGGGTCACTTAGAAAAACTTTTATCTAATTCTTCTACAGTAGATGCTCGATAATCCGACACATATGGGAGCAGGACCCTGTTGGATTATAGAACATTATGGATTACTGGAGATATCACTATAAAAATGCTAAATAACCTCTCAGGAAAGGGTAAAACGAGGTAACTGTTTAAATGGTTAAAAACAACAAACCACTTTAATACAAACGTTTGTTAAATTAACATGAGAAACAACTTAAATCTTGAAAATGTTATTTTTAGTCATGATAGAACTAGAAAAATACTGTAATAGGAAATGACAGTGTGCATTGTAACAAAAGACAGTTACGTAAATCAGTACCCTACATAAAATTATTGCATAAACGAAATTAGAATTAAACGTACAAGACAGAATGAACTGTATAACTTTGCTTTCAATAACTAAACAAACAACTGATTTGGGTTCAAGTTTTGACGGGAAAGGCGAGTCATTCCCCCTTCCCAGCTATGAATATGATCGTGCTCTCTCTCGCACTCACGAGAGATATTGCCGCCGAGGTGTTGTCGAATTATAGAACATGTTGGACCAAAGAATGTCAAATTATTGAGAGTCTGCTATACTTCTCATTGATTTGTAGGACTAAAATTGGTACAGTTTCACGTTAGAACTAAGAAGGGACCATATGTAATGAATTAAGATTAAGAAATGATAAATGGATTAACCTAACTAAACAATGTTATACAGTAGAACTTGATTATAACATTACTGAAGGCAACAAGATAAAAATGGTGTTATAAAAAATAAATATTAAAGTTTAGTAAGGCATAAGACTTGTACAAAAAAATATTGTTGCATTGATGTAGTATTTGTGCATAAAAAAACATGAAAGAGATTAAGGTGTGTATTTTTAAAAATAGTATCAAAATAAAGAAAAGATACTTGGGAAATGGAATCAGATTGGGTAGTAAGAAGTCTGGAATACAAGTTGAATGTCTCGCTTATGCGGATGACATTGTATTCTTCACAAAAAATTTAGAGGAAACAATAAAACAGATAGAAATTTTAAAAGAAACAGCAGAAAAATCAGGATTGCGAATATTATTTGAAAAGACAGAATTCATGAATATTTATGCTAAGGACTCAACATGGATAATGAAGACCAAATATGGAGACATTAGAAGGGTTCAGAAGTTTAAGTATTTGGGCGAGTTTTTGACTACAAATGTGAAGGAGAAGGTAACTATTGCAGACAGGGCAAGGAAGATGGAAATTGCGTTCAGATTGTGCCAGAACATGTACAAATCTAAAGCCCTGTCTTATCAAGCAAAATTTATACACTACACCACAGTAGTTCAACCTGAATGTCTGTATGCGGCAGAGACATTATCTGGAAGGGGACTGTCTGAGATTGAAAAGAAGGAAAGAACATTTTTGAGGAAAATTTTGGGACCAAGAAGAGTGAGTGATGGTGAGTTCAAGTTCCATATGCGATCAAACAAAGAGCTTTATGAAAGGTTTTAAAAAATCACTATTACAATGAAGAATAGGAGACTGTTGTTTTATGGGCACATCAGCAGGATGAAATCAGAAAGAATAGCGAAAAGAGTGCTGACTTTCCAGGAAAACAAATTCCATGGCTCAAGGAAGTCCATCAGGACCTGACTAGATGTGGAATGAGCGCTGAAGAGGTACAAAATAGGGACACGTGTGGGAGGAAGATAGCTGCTGCTGAGTTGAAAGACATATCTGAAGAGAATTTAAGAGGAAGGAGGTGAGTGGTTTCGGAGGCGGAATGTCAAAATGAGCCAGAGAATGGAGTACTGGCATAGGAGGAAACAGGGGTTAACAAAGAAGAAAGTTGTGTAATTGCGGCAGATTGACTGGTGTGATCCAAGGGAGGCTAGACTAAATATACAGTTTGAACAACTAAGATTTTCAGCAGAATGACAAATGAGTTGTGCCTTTTTAAGCAATGGTAATTTTGGCACTTATCTACTACCTGTTTATTTATTTTGTATTGTACCATTAAGTAATCGTCTGTGATAGATAATCAAAGCTGTACTGTTGGGCCGGAGTTTTTCTTTTTCTTCTTGTGAAGAACTCACTACTACTACTACTACTACTACTAATAGCTGCAGTAAACAAAGAAAAATATTGCCTGCTGCTGAATATTGAATGGGCAATGAGTAACTAAAACATTGAGAGAAGTATTTGCTGATCTGTAACTCAGTAGAGGAACTGAATCAGTGATGAGAAAATTTATATATTTCAACAAAATACTATTCATAGATGAATTAAAGCTTCGGCCGTGGTCCACATTAGCTTGGATAAAAGAAGTCCTGAACTATAAAATTTAGAGTAAAACGTACATAATGAATTTGTGATAATGTTACCAAGTAATACAATGATTAGTAAACTCCAAGGCCATTTAACTAAGTTCAACTGCATATAAATACAAAGTCGTCATACCCTTGTCGCTAATCCTCTTACTTGCCATCGAATTAAAGCATTGGAATTGGCACAGTTGTATGCTGAAAACTGTATAATAAGAGTAAAAAGGGAAAATAAGGTTAGGCATGTATCAGGTGGTTTACCTGTACAATTTTTTGTCGTTTTTTAATTTTTCAGGGAAAAAAATTAAAACTGTTTTGGTCAAAAAACTGTTACAAATCAGGTTTTTCAAAACGGTCTCAAATGATTTTAATATAATTTTGTGTAATAGTTACTAAAAAAAACCAGAAAAATTGTCTCAAATAAATTTCCCAAAATTATTTTATCAAATTTTTGGTAATATAGATGATAAATCTTAATAAAATGAGTAATAGCAAATTTGGAACAAAAGATTTTTTTTATTTCAGTGTTTATAGGAAAAACTAAAACCTGATTGCAATTAAATAAACCTCTTTAGGTTTAATAAATGTAAAATTGTTTATTGTTATTGTTTTGCAACAAAATTTGTTTTTTTTTCGATTTACTGGAACATAATTTTCATCTTAAAAAAAATCATTGATTTTAGTTCTGGTTCTTCATAAAAGAGCAAAATTTTTAGAAATTAAGCCGATTTTCAATTTTTCTCCCTGTTTGTAGTTTCTAAATTGAATTTTTTGGAGAAATAATTAAATGTACAAAAATGTGTGCGATTTTTTTTTACTGCTACATTTTATTTTATTGTTGTCCTTCTCTTGTTAGCGTATTACTGCGTCATTAATTTTTAAAAAACCAGATTGGAAGTGAAATATTCTTATTTTATAATTATGTAACCTGAAATTTTACTTAGTTGCTTTAAAATGTGTTTTAGCTTCGAATGACACCTTTACACTGGGCAGCGAAAAATGGCCACGCAGAATGTGTAAAACTGTTGTTAAAGAATGGAGCTGACCCTACATGTATTAACAAATTTGACAAAAGTCCTGACCAAATAGCGTTCGACAACAATAGACTGGATATTGTACAAATGATACAGGTTAGTGTAATGTAACCTTATCGTGAGCTAGTTTATTACTAATAACAGTTATTTTTATTTTATTTTAAGGCGAAAGCACATTAAGGCTATTATCGCCTTCCTAAATGTAAGTGTGTGTGTAAAGTGTTAAAAGTTGTAAGTGTAAGTGTGTGTTAGATTTGGGAACCACAGGGACGTCTAAATCCTCTCATTATGTGCAACTAGTCTGCACCCCCTGTGGGGCTAATAACAGTTGAATCCACACACTGTTACTTATATTGTAATCATTATACAGTCTTGTATTATTTGTTATTGCTCCTATATTATTTATCCTGTCTTAAAACTACTGGAGATTCGAAATTACCCACGAGGGGTTGATAGAAAATAATTATTTTTATTAAATAATATTTTCGTTGAATGTTATGAGAATCAAACTTACTGTATTTGTGTTTGATAAAGTTAATTAGTATGATTGAATTAGAGCAAAATTGGGACCAAAATTGTTATATAAAACTAGTTAATATAACTAGTTGATTGAGCCTAAAATGTTAATATAATTTATTAATTAGAACTTTGTTACAAAATGTTCCGGTCCACATTTATTATTAATTAACCAGGTCCAGTTGAACCAGAATTTTAACTACAGATTGGTAGTATTAATTAATTTCAACATCCGGCCCTGCGAGACCAAAATGGTAGTTATCGTAAAGAATGAAACGTTCTGGAGACTCCGCAGTCCGAAATGTAACGACGTGCAGTGTACAGTCAAAAGCTTAGGTATTTTGATTGTGTGTTTAGCATAATATTCTATATCGGCCAAGCCGAATTTCAATTTATGGACGAATATTTTAAATGTGTAATTGTGCTTAGTGTTTGTGACGTATGTTTTTAATGTTTTGTTTGACTTTATGACGACCTCGACAGAGGGATTTAACATTTTGTATGGCCTGAAGATGAAACTATAAAGTTTCGAAACCGCGGTAGCCTTTATGAGGTGAGTTGATAGACCACTGACGGGAAGAATAGGTATATAATCCTAATCATTTGAATATGTGGTCCAGTGGCTATGTTACAATAATGATTATTCTTACGGTCAAAAATAGAGTGATTTAGTTAGGATTTAGTATAGTAATCTGTCTATTTAAAGTGTACAATTTAATAAGTTTGTGTCACTGTTGGAGAGCTAGTAAGTTAAGAAATATACCAATAAATGTAACAGAATGTTTAACACAATCTCGTAGCAAGATGCGACTATTGCACTAAGAAGGGGTAAAGTGTTAACACACTGAGAAAATAACATAATTTTATCTAACAAATTGTCATGTAGAAATTTATTAGTTAAAGTAATAACCCATTCAGTGTTGGTGGATTGTAAAACACACTGTCTCACATATTTGTAGACTATGCACCGATATTCACTGTCTCAGGTGAGGGTTATTAGCAATGTGACAGCGGTTGGTCAGGGGATGCTACCGGCTTCAGTTTAAAATTGCATTCTGGGAAACCATCCCTAGCGTTGGATTTTTCATCCGATTTTGAAGATTCATGAGGTTTAGCCAACCTAGGAATCAGGCATTCTAATTGATAGTTGAGCTTAGTATAAAGAATGTTGGTTATGCGTAACGAGGCTTTAAACAAAGATGTTATCTAACGCCAATTCCTCGTGTAGTGTGATGTCGTGCAGTTTTGCAATTGGTTGAGGAATGTAGCATAATTGTTACTGTAACTGCCAAATTTATAATATTTTGTTAACCACAGAAATCGTAGGCAAATGGCCTTAACAATTTATTTCAAGCATTCACAGTAAATGCATTTAATTATTTAATGTAGGCATATTAGACCTAGATACTTTATAGTACAGTAAGGTTTGTAGTATATTTCTGTACACAAGTCCTTGCACGGAGATGGTGAGGTCAAGGCAAAGTGTGCAGAGGAAATCAATTTATTTCTGAACACAATCACTTGTCGCTCCTACAGTGCTTTTGAATATTTTCTCTCTTTATTTGTTTCACCCAACTTTGGGGTACACTAAATCAATCACTTCTCAATGTTCTGTGCCTTCCTCGTAGCCCGGTATTGCTTCATTCGTTGTGATCTTGCTTTTCTTTCTTCGTCAGAGATTTGGATCGTTCGCTTGGATTTGACTTTGCCTTGGAACAGTTGCTTCTTGTCCTTGGTTATTGTTTTGGCTGTTCTGTCCATGAGCATAGTGTCAGTGATTTGTAGTTCTATTATGTCTTTCTCTGTTTCTCTAAACCAAAGTGGTTTGGCTCTTCTATTGCAAAAGTAGTCAAATATTTTTTTGGTTAGTCTATTTTTGTCCATTCGAAGGATGTGCCCATAAATAAATTCTCCTTTTTCTTATTGGGTCTGATAGTGTTTCAGTTTTTTGTTAAAGAGTTTCATTACTGATGTGAAGTAATTGGTTGTTACGGAATTTGGGGCCTAAGATTTTTCGTAATATCTTTCTTTCTTTGATCTCCAGCCTTTCAAGTGTGCCCTGGGTTGTGAGATAATGTTTCAGCTGTATATAAGGCTTCTGGTTTAATTGCCGTATGATAATGCCTTATCTTTGTATTCCAAGAGAGGGATTTCTTGTTGTATGTGTCTTTGGTAAGGCTTTGAATATTTTATTATAAACTGACTTTATTTTAATTATTTAAAAAGGATGAAATAACCTTTTTTTAATGCAATATGGCAACATGTAACATATAATTTTCACATAAAATTTTGCAAAAAATCCACAAAAAATTCATTTAAGATGGTTTATTTTAAAATGACAGACCAAATTTTCAAACACAAATTGCATTAGATTTTATTTTCATCAATAAGATTTCATTGTTTTCTGAAGGATAACATTCATTTGTGAAATATTTTGTTGTACCAGGCTTATGGAACACCTGGTTATAATAAAATTATTTATCTACAAATGGAAGTATACCAGAACCACAAGAGGCAAACCATTTTCACCCAAGAATATACAAGGGTCATTCGGAAAGTTAATATTTTTCTGTAAGCACTTTATTAAGATAATGTAACAAAACATAAAAAACACATTTGATACCACAGCTATCTTTCAAATTAAACGTTTGACATAGCGTTTCACCAGCTTTTCTATGCCTTCTGTATACTCAGATATCACCACTTTAAAACTTCTTACTGCAATTACAGTTTTATCCAAATGCAGCAGCATGTGGATGTGTGTTATCGTGAAGAAGCGCAGTGCTGCTCGACAACAATAAACACCGTTTGTTTTGTATGGCGCTGCATAATTAGTGAAGGATCTTACAGTTGGATGCTGCATTTATGGTTTCCCTTCTAGGCATATAGTTGATGAGTAGGACACTGTCCATTGTAAAACACTGCCATAACCTTGGCGCTCAGAATTTGTTTGGCTTTTTTTTGTTTTGATGGTGATCGGAAATGATGTCATTCCATTGACTGGCACTTACTTTCTGGAGTTATGTAAAGTCCAGGTCGCTTCACCAGTAACAGTATGGTTCAAAAATTCATCGCCATCCATGTTGTACTAAATGTGAAAAATCAGTGCAACTTCCATCCTTTTTTTTTTAATATGTCAAAACATGAGGAACCCACTTGGCACACATTTTTCTGTAGCTCAAATCGTGACTTAACAATTTCGTAAAGAACTTTCTTGAAATTTTAGTTAGGAAAGAATGAACTCAGCCCGTATATAATGTCTATCTTGTTAAATTTTTTTCTTATTTTCGTTGTGAATATTCATCCAGCTGCTATTAAAACAAGATACACCTTTTTCGAACTGTAGCTTCAGTCATGTTATCATAAACCTCTGTTATCTGTTTAAATTTCCATAGGGCAAATTTTTTTTACATTCAGAAATTGTATTGCACTACAAACCTCCCACTTGACGGGATCGTTAAAGTCGCACAAATAAATAGTAAACGGCTGTAGTGGCTCACTGTTAGCATCAGACTGGCATGTTGGAGTGGGAAGGTCAATGACACAACATCAGCGGTGGGGGGAGATCTGATCGGCTCGTCAAATCAGAATGTTTTTTACTTTCCAAATGACCCTTATATGTAGCTTTAACATGACATTGATTTGTGGATAGAAGAATTAAAAAAACTTCGAGCACATAGACCTTGGTGCTAACAATTGTACACGTGGTAATGATTTAGTAAGAGAAAAACTACCGAAACTACAGCACTCTACAGTTGCAGTACTCGGTGCAAATTTGAGTTTAACTGTGATATTTGATTGTGGATTGTGATTTTCTTTTCTTACGAATAATTCATCATTGCAAAAAAAAAGAAAATTTTATGATTAACCAAAATGTTTTTTTATGTCAGAAAAGCATTGTTATGTTTTTAAAAAAGCCATTATGATTGTGATGTTTTTTCATCCGTTTGTAGCAAATTGCCGCCATGGATCCAATTAACCGGCCGGCAAAACAGCGCAAACTAATAACAGACAAAGCTACACTACAAGCAACACTAAGTATCAGCGACTCGTCTCATAAAGCGAATGAAGATAATCGACATGCGAATGATACAAATAAAATTAAAACAAAAACTTTACCAAATTCGTTTATTAAACGTAAGTCACATTTTACTAAATATAAATAATATGTTGTGGAAGTTAATTTTTTATGTACATGTAATAACAGTTTTGTAAGTAGTGTAGGTATTTCATTAGAATTGTTTTTTGTTATTTTAAAGCGAAAAGCACATTGAGGCTATTATCGCCTCCCTAAATGTAAGTGTGAGTGTAAAGTGTTAAAGTCATAACTGTAATGTTGAAAGTGTAAGTGTGTGTTAGACTCAGGTACCGCGAGGGATGTCTAAATCCTCTCAATAGGTGCAGCTAGTCTGCACCCGCCCCTGCGGGATATAAGTTTACAATAATGTAGCCTATTTGTTTCAATGTTTTGTTGTGATCATTATGCTGTCTTTTTTAACATTTTAAATTGCAAAAAAGAAATAATTAACAAGAACAAAGAAAATTATTTATTTATTGTTTCAGTTGATTTGAAAGAAGAATATAAATTTTTCCATATTTGAAGAGTATTGGTTGACTTTAGCGATTTACACAGACAAATACTCTGTTTAAAAATAAACTAGTTTTTTTTACTCAAGAATACCTGAAAATTGATAAATTCATCAAAATTTCAAGATCAGGGTTTTCATGATCACCAAACTTTCATTATGTTTTGTTCAGTGAGAAAATAAAAAAAGCGATTTTTGTAGATATATCAGTTTTCATTTTTAATTTACCGAGGTGGAAAATATAAGTTTTTACTTTTATATAACGTGTAGAAAGTACTCAATTCTTTTTTTTTGTGTTTAACGTCCGACTATTGTGCACACTTGGGCTAATGCAGACGATTATAGCATATGAAAATGCCAAGCCCTGGCCGGGAATCGAACCCGGGTCCTCGGGGTGAAAGCCCAGTACGCTATCACCTAGGCGGCTTCCAAATTCTTAAGTGTAATATGTAACTTGGAAAATGAAAATAAACTTATAATTACTGGGTTATACAGGTGTCATGATCCAAGTGTTAAGACATTCGTAGAGGATGTCTATAACTTTATGTTAGGTAATAGAAGCGAAAATAATCACACATTAGTTAGTTACTTCAATATTGATAACAACAAAAAACCATGTAACCAATAAATGGCCTTCAAAATTATATTTATGTATGTTACAAAATAATAACTAGAAAATATTTAAACTGACGTCAGCACTGCTGTAATTTCAGTACATTAAAACTAACCTGTCTAAATGTACTTTTTTTTGTAGCACCCGTTACAGAAATTAGGGTAATGAAAGTCTCGACTGGAAAGAGAAAAACTAACAATGAAGTTGTGGAAGAAACAAGAGTAGAGAATGAAATGGGAGCGATTCCAAACCCTACAGGTAAGCAAATTTTTGCAATGTTCAGTTTATTTCAAATTCAAACTTTATTTTCAACCAAATATTCTTGATCAGGACTGTTAATCAGATTGCAGTCCAACTTATTTAACATTACATAAGTAGGTGTACATTGCATTATTATTATTATTATTTTAAGGCAAAAAGCACATTAAGGCTATTGTCGCCTCCCTAAATGTAAGTGTGAGTTTAATGTGTTAAAGTCGTAAATGTAGTGTTGTAAGTATAAGTGTGTGTTAAACTTGGGTACCACGAGAAACGTCTAAATCCTCTCAATATGCGCAGCTAGTCTGCAACCCCCCCTGCGGGGAATGCTGTTGTAAGTGTAGTGCTTGTGACCATGTTTCTAATAGAATTGTTTCAGAAATCGTTTCTACTTTCTGTTTGCAAACTGTTGAAATCTGAGTATGGAGTTCATAAGTGTTAAAGTTATGCAATGAAGTTATGATTTAGTGTGAAAAACAGTAGATGGCAATGCACAGAGTAGTCATGTGAGATTGACGGATGGGATGTAAAGTAATGTGTTTTAGAACAGTAAAATGTTACATGTTCATGAAGTTTGATTAGGTTAGGTATACAGTGATACCCTGGGCAACGGTTTAATTCACAGAATGGAAAATAACCCATATAATAGTTTAATTTCGGATAAAGGGCTGAACTGTAAATATGCAGTGAGGTTGTTTTGGATTTTTCTGTACATTTTGTTCACTAAAAAATTCTTTATTTCATGCCTAAAAGCAATAATCCAAAATGTAAAAGCAAGGAAAGCACAGGAAATACAATTAAAATCAAAAATAAAAGTAATCCTCAAAATTGCTACCGCACGAAAGTAGGTAATGTGTTTTTGATTGTACCTTTATTTTTAAAAAATATACTCAATAGCCTAACTGACACTTCCGTTAGGTAGTGAACCTGACACAAAAAAAGCAAATGGCGTAGTTCATAAATAACAGACGCCATTTTAACAAAGTTTTCATTACGAGGACGAACAAAGGAAAAATGGAATAAACCTAAACATTTAGTAAAGGCTTTCAGAGTGTGTAATGTATATGGGTAGTAAGTGCATGTGGTTAATAATAACGTGCATGAACAGTAAATCTGTGTATGGAATTTAATATTTAATGCATTGTAAACAGCAATGACGCCACAATATAGTTCCCTAAAAATGGCCTAAAATCGTAAGTAATATTTGAAAAAATTATTTTCCATGGGTGAACAAACAAAAATATTCAAAAATGACTATTTGAATAAACAACCTACATTGCTACAGAAATAAACATTGTGCTGAGTTAACACAAACAAGCCTTTGATTAATGGGTATTTGGTTTTTGTAGGACAATAACTTACATGATATTTCTTAGTTATCTCTTCTCAGAATGCCCACTCCTATTCCCTTTTCTGTCATCGTGACTAATTTTAGTTCGTGTTGTCAACTCGTTTATGGTGTTTAATGTTTTAGGGTGTTAAAAAATTTAAACAGTTATAATGTTATCATATTATATATTTTTGATTTTTAAATTTAACAAAACGTCTTTGTATGCAAGTTTTAAATTGTTGTTTAAATCCTATTTTCAATTTTTGAACAAATTAAAATGTTTTCCATAAATCTGTATTGTAAACGTTGACTCTGCTCAGGTAGCAGTCTTAGTTCTGGAACGAATTAAGACCATTAAGAGGGGCACCACTATTTTAATTTTCTTAATTGTTTTAGTTTCTATCATTATATATTTACAATTATCAGTTCTTTTGTACAAGAAAAAGACAAATTCCTTAGATGAGCAGGTAGTTGATTAAAATATTTTATGGCTGTATAAATGCTTTTCTTTTTTACATATTGCTTTAGTATATAGTGGTATTCTTACATCTTACCACGTGTCATACTAATAGAGTTTATATATAAAGAGCTTACATAAGAATAATGATAATTTAAACAATTTGTTATATAAAGTTGTTCAAAGGTGGGAATAAAGTTGGAGCCCAATAAGTTAATAAATTTATTCTGTATCGATATCAGCGGTTTCAATTCAGGAATATATATATATATTTGAAAAACTGATTACTTTGGAAGTATACTATTAATCTCTTGATATAGTCCTTATTATACTGATCTTTTAGCCTATATTAAATGGACCAAAGGTATTCTATATAGTTGAAGTGAATCATAATTACTTTGCTAAAAAGACTAATAACTCAGGCCTTCTATTGTTCTCCACAAGCCCTGAATCCAGTTAAATGTACGAAGTACTCACATTCGTCAGCACCATGAAAACATTCCCGCGTTCGTGAACACACAAATTCTATAAAATTTACTTGTGTTTCAGATAAAACATTACAACTGCTACAAGCCCATGGGATCACTATGTTACCTGTCGATGATAGCAATCTCGTTGCCTCTGCAATGCAGAGTGGACAGACTGTAGTTCTAACAGGTAAACATCCTTTAGTGGTTGTTTGTATGTAGTAGATGTGCACACACACACACACACACACACACACACACACACTTACACTCTTCCGTTTCCAGCTACCCTGGTTGCTATTGTAATTTAAATACAAATATATGCACAATAAGAGGGTGGGGTGAAAAGTTTCCGGCCTGACCAAGAGACGGCGCCACTAAGTCTACTTTTAGAGTGGCGTCGTACAGTACTATCCCTAACTAGCTTATATGTACACTTTCAGCCCAATCGCCACGTTAGTTTACGTTTGAGAGCACACTGAACAAGACACCTCTGATGTTTTTGTGAAAATGGAAAAATTGGAAAATCGTGCTGTTATCAAATACTTCTATTTGAAGGGTTTTACACCAAAACAAATAAAAGAAGAGATGGATTCAACCTCCCCATCATATTCAACTATTAAGCAGTGGGTTTCTGAATTTAAAATGGGTCGTGTAAGCATCTCTGACGAGCCATGCCCAAGACGGCCCGTTGAGGTCACAACTCCAGAAATGGTCATTGTATTTCATTAGAATTGTTTATTGTTATAAAAAAGGTTATGTTTACATTTTTTTGTTATTTTAAAGCGAAAAGCACATTGAGGCTATTATTGCCTCCCTAAAAATGTAAGTGTGAGTGTAAAGTGTTAAAGTCGTAAGTGTTAGACTCGGGTACCGTGAGGGACGTCTAAATCCTCTCAATAGGTACAGCTAGTCTGCACCCCCCTGCGGGGTATACTTAACTGTAAACAAAACATGGATACATTACTACACTCCAGAAACAAGGAACAATCAAAGCAGTGGATTGTTAAAGGTGAACAGGCTCCAAAGAAGGCGAAGGCAGAGAAATCAGCCACCAGTTACTGGCTGGTAAGGTGATGACGTTTCTTTGGATCTAATATAAGGATCCACACAGGTGTACACCTGCGTAGTTTTGATGGCCAAAATTTTGGCATCATTACAACATCCACCTTATTTAAAGGATTTGTCCCCCAGTGACTGTTTTTATTTCCAAACTTAAAAAAAAGTTCAGCGGAAAACAGTTCACGTTTAACAAGAAGGTTATTATCTAAACAGAAGCCTATTTTAAGGAATTACCAAAATCGTGCTTTTTAGGCCAGCTTACTAAATTTGGAGAAGGTAGAGTTAAAGGGAGATTATGTTGGAAAATTTTTGTATCTTTTGTCTAAGGCCTTGTTAGACTGTTTTATATTACGAGAATGAGACAGAGAGATGCGTTATCTGTTACCAGTGATTATACTGCTTTGAAAGAAATACATTCTATAGAACTGGTCTTGCTTTGTCCACAAAAAATTGTTCTATGTGCGAGATATTTATATGGCCGTGAATCATCACACGTTAAGAAAGGAGAGTATGATGGACACGTTACTTCTGATAACGAGGTATAACCAGCAATCAGTATACTTGTGAAATGCTACAATCCTTGTTGAATAAGAGCACTAATCAGAGAAGTCATTAAATCACATTTTGAGATATGTACTCATTTGTTAATGCATTATTTTTTAGGCCTGTCATACATTACATCAATGATTCTCAAAATGTGCCGCGAAATATTCAATTAAACAAATCAGCAATTTTCTTGGAATTTCCAATTCTCAAACTTTACGCCAACAATCATGTATGCGGACAAAATTTCCAAGAATTAAAGCAATTTTCGAGTCTCATTGTTTTCTTTTCAATCCGCATCTTTCGAAACGGCGAGTGCGCAAGCATGGCTCAATATGGATAGTACTGAAACAGTTGAAATTAGATATTTTATATTATACCAAGGAAAATAGTAAGTATTTATTTTTTAATTTTTCGCTTTCAAATGGGTAAACGCTATTAAAAAGGAAAGTTTTCCAATTTTTCAAGAAAGTAAAAAATTTAGAAAAAAAAATCTGATGTATTAAGTGCGCTGCGGAAAAAATCCGATTGTTTAGCGAGCCGCAAACCGAAAAAGATTGGGAACCTCTGCATTACATGATTTTATACTTGTGCTGAACTCTCTTATGTTAGTGTGTATTTTAATTATAGCCACGCAAATGGCTGTAACGTAACATTCAATAATCAGTTAGAGGGCAGTTCTTTCGCAATCTATCTTTATCTGGTTGCCAGTTACAACTCGTTTGGAGTACATTCCGGAGTTACCTGACGTGTTATTCTCAATAAATACCAAATGTTCTTTTAATACTATTTTTTCTTAGTTTGGTCAATATGAATGTGATTACATATGTTCAAAATTAATTACGAAATTAAGTCTCACGAATTATAAACTTTCCTAACACAAGGATTTCATCCTTAGCGTTGTCTCTATGAGCTTTTGTTACTTATAGGTTATCCTAAAGTAAAAATTTAATAAATAAATACACACACACACACATTTTTTGCTTCCTGATTACACAATTGCAGAATTCTGAGTAATTTTTTATAATAAATCTTGTGTGATTTATTTCTATTTTATCTCTAAAATTTATACTTATTAATTTTATTTATTCTAAATGTAAGATAAATATATTGGTTTTTTTTATAATTATTGAAGTTTTTATTATTTTTTAAAATCTATTTACAGATTATTTGCAGTGCCTACTACACTCCTGTGGATAGTCGAAAGTCTGTTTGTTTTGTAAATTTTGACTGTTAAAACATTGTGTGTAGAACTATTGTTTCCCTATTCCGTTGTTGTTTTCTAAGATTTTTTTACTTATAGAAGCGGGGAAACTAGCTTTGAACCAGACAGGAAAAGCGGTCACCCAGAATACATTGCCAAAGCCTTTGGTGACATCTAAAGTATTCCCATTTAGTGGTAAAAAAGTAATCAAGATCAGAGCGGACCAGCTAATCAATATGACCAAGGAGAGGAAGGTTATAATACACACGGACAAGAAGTTTAAGTTGAATCCAAAGCGACAATTGGTAAGGATGTACATTTTGGTTAAAGTGTTTGTTAGTTAGGTTACTACTGGAATTACTGTTGGAGCCGCCTTGGTGGCCTAGTTGATAGCATACTGGGCTTCACCCCGAGGACCCGGGTTCGATTCACGGCTAGGGCTTGGCATTTTCATACTCTATAAATCATCCCATCGTCTGCATTAGCCCAAGTGTGCACAATAGTCGGACGTTAAACACAAAAAAAAAGAATTACTGTTGGTCAACGTTATAACAGACTACCTAGGGGGCGACAATGTCTGATGTAATGAGTCAGTTGTCAAAATGTATTCAAGTATATTGAAACATACCTTTTTTGTGTTCACAAATTATAAAATCATTCCTTTAATCCTTGAACTGGCAAATGTCATAGAATGCAACTTTAACATTGCTTCTGTTGGCAAAGTATCACTCTGTAGTGTTTGAGATGCAGTTCTTAAATTGACAAAATAACAGTGACACTATGAAATATAGTCTAGTAAACTCTAATCGACAGCTGAAAGTTTAAGCTAAATTTTTATCTGTTACAATCTTTACCTTAGATTGCAGGTCATACAAAAATCAAGAAAGTGGGGTACTACTGAAGCCTAAAGTAATGACTGATGTTTATATACATTTGTTGTGTTCTGGAACATTTGATAATATTTTGATTAGTGATGCGTGATTGTAAGATGTTTTTACAGTCGAGACAATCAACTATCATAAAACAATCGAGTCGGCCATCGAATCCCAGTTGGGTTGAACAATCGAGATGTTTGGCGATTGTTGACAATTGTTAGTGCGATGGTTCCGGACTGCTGGTTGCTGACTCGGCTTTTAGAGCAATGTTTTCCTTTTCATTGACTAGACGGTCATGATTGTGCCGTTCCTTCCTTGGAGTACTAGCCATTTAAAAAACATTTATTTCCTACATAAGATTGTAATTTGATTAATATTTTCAGTAAGAATAATCATGTAATGAAATAATTTGTAATTAGGATTATGACCTATTCTTCCCGTGAGTGGTCTATCTACTCACCTCATAAAGGCTACCGCAGTTTCGAAACTCTATCGTTTCATCTTCAGGCCGTGATACAAATGTTAAATCCCTCTGTCGACATCGTCACAAAGTCAAATAAAACATTAAAAACATACATCACAAACACTTATTATATGATTAAAATATGTACAATGAAATTCGTCTTGACCCAACGACATGTGCTACTCGTATATCGTTACATTCCGGACTCTAAGTCGTTTGAGTCCGGAATGTAACGATGTACGAGTCGCATGTTGTTTGGCCAAGGTGAATTTCATCATCGTATATTTTAATTGTGTAGTTGTGCTCAGTGTTTGTGATGTATGTTTTTACTGTTTTATTTGACTTTGTGACAACCTCGACAGAGGGATTTAACATTTTGTATCACGGCCTGAAGATGAACGATAGAGTTTCGAAACCGCGGTAGCCTTTATGAGGTGAGTGGATAGATCACTGACGGGAAGAATAGGTCATAATCCTAATTATTTAAATATGTGGTCCGGTGGTTGTGTTGCAATAATAAAATATTTTGTGTTCAGGATGAAGTAAAAGAAGATGAAGAAAGACGACCAACTCTTAAAGAACTGGAAGATGTTCAAAAACAGTTGGAGGAGGCGAGGAAACAAGTAGAGATGTACAAAGAGCAGTACTTGCAGAAAGAAAAGGAAGCGGAGCACTACAAGATGCAACTAGAAGCGTTCATAATTGGTAAATGAAAGAACAGGTTAATATATGGGGCAAAGGCTGCTGACAGAAATTTTGTAAATAATAATGTACAGTTTTTTTATAGTTTATAAGAATTTGTACCTGTTAGATTTGTGATAGTTTACTATAAGCTGCAAATCTAAAATATTTGATTAAAGTTTATCAAATAATCGATTAAATTTAGGACTATTTAAGTCAGTTTCGTTTGGACAATTTATATTGGAAAGTATTTATAGGTATCGTACAATATTTTCATAATTAATACCAACTGAAGGTAAATTTAATGTTAAGAATTTCATAATATTTATATTTTTCTAATATTTGATTTTATATGTTTTGCTTATGAAAAATACCTATCTTAATTTGTGATTTGATTGGTAAAAATCGTTAATGGGTATTCTGATCTTGTGTTTTTTTTTCATGCACATTAGTTTTATGTGAAAATTTTGAAGTAATTTTCCAAAGTTTTTTTCGTGTAACATCAGTAAATTTATGTTTTAAAATCATTTGCACCAATAATTGTGTAGTAAGGTCAGTTTGGATATTTTTAATTGCTGGACATCTGGGTTAAAGTAAAATTCGTCATCATAAGAATAAAATTTTATTTTAAAAAATCAAATGACAGAATGGTGAGAACATGGACGGTAGACAGTTTAACCGGAGTCAAGTGTTGAGCTTCGTGCAGGACATGGCACACTTAAATACTAGGACTTAACTTGAGGAAATTGCGCAACTGTAATTTAAGGACTTAACTGTAATGCAGATTGCGCAATAAGCACACCGAAAGAGTGGAACACCGGTTTTTGAAATGCAAAGCACAGAAACAGGAAAGACTGATCATCAGAAGTTGGAAACTTAGCAAGGCAAATTTTAAGATTTATGAAGGACAAAGAACTAAAATGGATTGTTTTTATGTAAAGTTATCGATGTAGAAGGATGATTTTAAACTACAATAAAAATCATCCTCCTGATTGTTGAGTGGCATCGCTGTTGCGGATAATCCACAAAAGTGGCATTTTAACGTCCGACTATTGTGCACACTTGGGCTAATGCAGACGATGGGATGATTTATAGCGTATGAAAATGCCAAGCCCTGGCCGGGAATCAAACCCGGATCCTCGGGGTGAAAGCCCAGTACGCTATCCATTAGGCCACCGAGGCGGCTAGGCATTTGTACAGTGTATATAAGTAACAACAACTGATATTAATGTTATATAGTAGGCTTTATTGTAATTGTAAATGCTTCAAATTAACTACATATATGTTCAATACACCCAAATGTAGTTGTAAAAACTAATCAAAAGTTTCAGTGTAGTAAGCCTATTTTATTTCACAATCAATTCAAATATTTAATTGATTACTATCACAAGGTCTTTACACTTCTGAGCTACTTAAAATAAACAAAACTGATTAACTCACAACGAAACCTGTAGAAAATATCAGCCACATCCATTCAAGTGCTGAATACATTAGCCTTGTGACCAGTGACTTACTGTGATATTACGCAGTAAGTATGGGAGCAAAACCAAACTCTCTTCCTGGAAGGCGTTGGCTTTCATTTTTTTCTACAGAACCAAAATTTAGTATTTTTCAGCAGGTATTGCTAACAATGTGCACTGTGAATTAGCTGTGAATCTTCTATTAACAGATTTGTTCTTGCTGTCCTAAAATTGCTCATTTATATGCTCAAAGACAGAGTTTAGTTTCAAGATTAAGTTTTTTTGTCACCATACTATCACTTGTTACGTTCATTGCCATTGTACACTTCACTAACTTTCCTATAAATTCCAGCAATATTTCATATGTCTTGCAATTTCAAAATTATACTAACGATTTTTTTTATAGGAACCAATACTTTTTTTACTGTTTTAAATTAAACGTCTAAATTTAGACATTTCCTCTTCTTTGTTATTTTTCAATTAAACCTTTTGTTTATCAGATATAAACAACTGCAATATAGTTGAAGAATTTATTTAAAATATATGGAGAACAATAATTACGATTTATTTTTTCAAATACTGTATAGTTTATAGTTGAAGGGTTTTGCTGAGTGGTGTTGTCTTTCTTTATCGCGTTCTTAGTTTAATGATTAGGATTATGACCTATTCTACCCGTCAGTGGTCTATCAACTCACCCTGTAAAGGCTACCACGTTTTTAGAAAATCTATAGTTTCATCTTCAGGCCGTTATACAAAATGTTAAATCCCTCTTTCGAGGTCGTCACAAAGTCAAACAAAACATTAAAACATACAACACAAACACTGAGCACAATTACACGTTAAAAATATTCATCATGAAATTTGGCTTGGCCAAGCTACACACGAGACTCGTACGTTGTTACATTTCGGACTGCGGAGTCTCCGTCATTAATGACTATTGACTAAATCATTAATAGACTAATGATGGAGACTCCACAGTCTGGAATGTAACGACGTATGAGTCACGTGTGTAGCTTGGCCAAGCCGAATTTCATGATGAATATTTTTATCGTGTAATTGTGCTCAGTGTTTGTGATATATGTTTTAATCATTTGAATATGTCGTCCGGTGGCTATGTTACAATAACTTAATTTAATGTTTTATATTTATTAGTTTTTACACATTGGTCAATAATTTGTGTATGTGTAATGTTACACTTTTTGAAAACCTTTTCTTACACAATTAAAATACCTTGTTGAAGATGGTAATACTGTGAAATTTGCCCAAAAATGCAGTGTACTGAAAGTTTAATAAATAGAGGTATCTACCAACTGTATAACAATGTTTTTTAATCTAATTGTTCTACATATATTTTAAATAGCAAAATTTTTCAATTTTTAACGCTTTAAATCTAATAAACAAAATAATTACTAAAAAAACCAAGAATAGGGTGTTATTAAACTTCAAAAACCGTTTTAAAATTATTAATCACTATAAGAAACTTAAAAGTTAGCCGCAATTTTGGAAAACGGAAGTTACTTTAAATAATTCACATTCACCATTGCTGTATAGAAGAAAGAGTTGGTAAAATTCCACGTTTGGAGTTTCTTTTGAAATGTCAGCAGTTGAGCGTCAATAATTCAGTTTGAAAAATGTTGGAATTCAATTTTGGCAAAAAAGTATTTAAGTTGAAAACTTTGACACAACTGCAAAATTCACTGTGCTCTACAAAGTGAAACGATGAATGTCATGTGGAGTATGGAGATTGATTCAGTCATTCATTTATTTATTTGAAGCAAAGTTAAGACCATTAGGTGCTCTCGTTCACTTAAGCTCAACAGAGAGAGGTTGTCACTATGTTGAGTATAATGATCTGCCTTCCCTAGCTTCGTCAATTCTACTTTTGTTGATGTGTTTCAGAGAACCTCCATCTTCAAAAACTATATCTATACTGATCACCAATATTATAGCTCGTCCTATTTATAATTTTATACTCTATACTCATAGATACAGTTTTTAAAGATGGAGGTTCTCTGAAACACGTCAACAAAAGTAGAATTGACGAAGCTAGGGAAGGCAGATCATTATACTCAACATAGTGACAATAATCCTAGCAGAAAAGAAGAAAATAAAAAGAATTTGAGAGAGAGGTTATGATAATATGAGCATCAGTGTTGTACAATCACTAACACATACACCCTCCTCGTGTCACATCATTGACTTCAAATATTGTTCTCTGTATGATTTTTCCCAAACTGATCATTTGTGTACATCGAATATTTGAAAATTTGGATTTTACAGATAAAGCGATGACCAGTTCTTTGGAAAATATTGCTTCCAGAGCAATATTACCACTGATATCAGATGATGTAATATACACTCTGTCCAATTCATGTAATATGAACACAGTTCTTTTCACATAAAATGTTATCTAACATAACACATAAGCATACAAGAGTGCATCTATTGTCTTTTGAATAGTACTTCTACTGCTACCCCATATTACTACTTGAATTTTTTTTTTTTTTTTTTTTGTGTTTAACATTTGACTATTGTGCACACTGGGCTAATGCAGACGATGGGATGATTTATAGCGTATGAAAATACCAAGCCCTGGCCGGGAATCGAACGCAGGTCCTCGGGGTGAAATCCCAGTAATTACTACTTGAAGAGTATAGAGATTAACAAATATATTGTAGTAATTCTTTTTATATTCTTCTTCTTTTCTGCTAGGATTATTATCACTATGTTCAGTATAATGATCTGCTTTCACTAGCTTCGTCAATTCTACTTTCGTTGATGCATTTCGGAGAACCTCCATCTTCAAAAACTATATCTATACTGATTATTATCATTATGTTCAGTATAATGATCTGCCTTCCCTAGCTTCATCAATTCTACTTTCGTTGACGTGTTTCGGAAAACCTCCATCTTCAAAAACTATACCTATACTGATTATTATCATTATGTTCAGTATAATGATCTGCCTTCCCTAGCTTCGTCAATTCTACTTTCGTTGATGTGTTTCGGAAAACTTCCATCTTCAAAAACTATACCTATACTCTAGATCAGTATAGATATAGTTTTTGAAGATGGAGGTTCTCCGAAACACGTCAACGAAAGTAGAACTGACGAAGCTAGGGAAGGCAGATCATTATACTGAACATAGTGATATTGTAGTAAGCATGCAGCTAAGTTGTTTTGGTTTAGCATCATCCATATCTGGACATTCCTGTGAGAACTTGCTCTTTTGTGGTTTTTTTGTTATCAGCAGTACAGACAATTTGTGAGAACGTCACGATTCAATAAAAAAAAAAAATTATAACCGTAGCTAATTTTTATTTTAAATTTTGTGCATTTACTTGAGTAATAACTGTTCAATTTTTTTATGTTATTAAATTTTACTTTGTTAAAAAATTACTTGGATTTGGGTATTATTTTTTATACATATTCTAATTTATTTCGTAGTTCTCTAAACAAAATCTTTTAATGTCATGTTTACAATTGCTTTAAATTTCACTAGCATCGCTAAAACTGTATTAATGAAACTAAAATTATTACAGACCGGAAAGCATCTTCTCAACGAAATACAGACGCATTCTACTTTAATTCTTGCTAGTATACGGAACGTCTTACCTGCCCTATAAGAGACCTTCCTGACCTTCATGTTACCCTAAACCCAACCTGTCTCAAATGTTAAAGGTAATAAGTTTAAATTGTAAAGTAATACCTGATATTTTTGTTACCGTTAGTAGTTTACAGTTTAGCTGTAAGTTTCAACAAACAGTAGAATTTGATTAGAACAAGAATAAGTTTACATTATCTTTGTTAAATTGTCCAGTATTACTTTTTTATAACAGTGTAAATCAGTTTCAACGTCGCATTGTCTCCTTCAAATTTCAAAACACTTGAAATTTATATAGCGAATACTATAATGTGTATTAACATTTTGGTTACAATCGATTTTGATTACACCGTGTGGCCAGTTTAGGAAAATATTTTAGGACAAAGTTTAATTATTGTAACTTCTTTTATAAACAATGTTTTTGTTATTATTTTTACAAAGTTTTAATTATTATAGCCGTTAATTTATGTTCAGTCTAGAGAAAATATTGTTCAGCAAATAAATAGTGATTAAACTTTATTTGCTTTTCCAAAAACACGTTATTGTATGACAGTTTAAGCTTGAAATGAAAAACAAATATTCCATTGATTTTGTATGTTATTGTAATAGACAACCAGTTTATTATATTGTTATTGTAAATTACCAGAGACATTGACAAAAGTTTTTTGTTTTTTTTTTTATTAAACCTCTGAGTGCTGCAGCATCACAATTTGTGACGTTATAAAAAATGCATGATATGTCAGTGCCACCGTTTGTGATGTTTCATATATTGGTAATATTTTTTATAGTAAATAGTTGATTGACCAAAAAAAAACCTTTCAATTAATTTCCTATTTGAGATATTGATAAATGTTAAGTTCTTAACTCTTTGTATTTGTGAAGTTTCTCTTTTTGTAATTAAATTTAATTAATTACAATTCACCTATCGACGATGTCTGTGACAGCTGTTGTTTGAAGTATCTGTTGCTTTACAGTTAATGATACTAAAACATTACGTTTTTGTTTTGTTGCCAAAACAAAAATAAATTAATTTTTTGAATAGCTATTTTAAATGTTTGCAAATTGAAGCAAAATTGGCCAATTTATGCATGCGACATGTCCAGACGGCTGCAGCATTTCAAAGTGTTAAGTAGTTCTTCAGTAATTGTTTAGTATTTGACAGTTGCGTTGAAATAAAACTGGTCAGATTTGTTAACGTAGTTTTCAGTTGTTTTTCTCAGAATCTACCTTTTTACTGTAGCTGTCATTGTTGAAGTTACAGATGTACATAGTGTTTACGGATAAGGAAACACTTTGATTCCATATTTATACAGAGATCTCTCAAAGTATATTTTGTGTTCATTGTTGTAAAGTGTTTACTTGTTAATGTTATTTTGTTTAGGTGATAATGGACCTGTTGAATTTCAGTTAAATTGTTCGTCATATTTACTGATAAATTTGTTGGTATCGCTTGAATACTGTAATTAGCATAAAAAAATGTTGTTTTACAACTTCCATTAAGTCTAATTCAAATGCTGTTTAATATACTCGGTAACGTCTGCATTATATTTTCGCATTGAAAATAATAAAGCAATTATTGTAATTGAAATACTGTTTAAAATTAATTTAAAAATATTTTGTTGACAAAATATTCCAAGAGCATAGTTACGGAATGAAACATAATGTCTAAACAGTTAGATTTTATTGTCTCTGGCTTTTAACATTTAAACACTATCTTGTAAATAAAAACGATTTTCTTTAATAAAATGTACAAACGTTAAATAAATATTTTTGTACTGAAATGTATATGTATATTTTGAAGCTGTGTGTAATAATGGTAGTAATATGTTGATTTGTAATTAAAAGAAAAGTGTTTTTATTTGTAATGTTTTTATTATACTGTATGCCTATATGATTTCATTTCGCTAATCCTGACTGCTTTTGATGTAGAAAACGTTTGAAAAAAAACTTAGACAGGGCGTGACAACTACTCCATTTTAAATTTTATTTACAACTCCAGAGGTCTATAGTGCTTGCCATGTGATTGTACTGGTGTGCTACGTGTTACAGTCACTAGGACAGTCAGCAGAAGGGTAAGCTTCTCAAATACATACTTTTTTTTTTGTAACGTCCGACTATTGTGCGCTCTTGGGCTAATGCAGACGGTGGGATGATTTATAGCGTATGAAAATACCAAGCCCTGGCCGAAATCGAACCCGGGTCCTCGGGGTGAAAGCCCAGTACACTATCAACTAGGCCACCGAGGCGGCCCTAAATACATACATATATATATATATATATATATATATAAATTATTATTATTTGCGTATAGACCCTGTTGGATCACGCAAAGCACTCCGACTCATGTCTTGTTCCTTCTAATCCTCCACACCTCCCTCATCCTGTCTCCATGGATCCTCTTCTGCTCCTCCGTCCCTGCTCTCTTTGGGATTTCATTCTCTGGGACCTTCCAACTGAGCATCTTTCTCCTGTATGTGTTCCTGTCTTCAACATCTGTTGAGTCTATTTCTGCGTCATGTAGGTCTATTCTGACTTGTGCAATCCACGACGTTATATATATATATATATATATATATATATATATATATATATATATATATAAAACTTTCAAAAATATAGAAAAGTTCTTTGAATAAATTAGAGAATTTTTAATTTTTTAAAAGTTTATTAACAAAACTAATAAAACTGAATATATATTATGATAGTGGTATGTATACATTAGGTATTTTCAACATCAGTAACAGAACAGACAATTGTAGAAATCAGTGGTTTGTGATAACTGAAATCTGAAATAGAGAAACATGCACATTGTATGTACATACAGGCACAAAACATACGTGCGCCACCAACCCAGTCGGAACCGGCAGACGAGAGAAAGGAGAAGAGCTGAGAACTGGAGAGAGTCTGTGTGATACTTCCCTTACTCGCATTACTTACGCTTCATAAGCCTACTCTATGAAACGAAATCCCTCCATGGTGACAAATACAAAGTGCACAACACGGTATAAGAAGCTAACGCTTCAAAAAGAATGAAGTAATGCAAAAACTTACTTCCTTGAATTTACAAGTTTACTAAGGTTGTTTTACAATTTCAAAAAAATTTACAAAATAACAGTAATTTATTCAAAATGGAAGTCTGGAAATGTAAGAGTTCGAAGCGTGTCCTGCATTTCTGTCTGGATATCCTCAATTGTGTTGGCCTTTCAGTTTTAGCTTTATTTTGGAGAACAAGAAATTGCTCAGGGCAAGGTCCTGCAAATAGAGTGGGTCCCTCTATTACTGTGTTTTTGGAAGCCAAACAATTCTGAACGACTAGCAGTGTGTGTGTGCAGGCATGTTGTCCTTGTGTAGAATCCAGCTCTGTTCACTCACTGTTCTGAACACTTATGTCTAGTGCTTTCGTGTAGCTGCTTTAAAAGCTTACAGTAAAACTTTTATTGACAGTTTGACCAGTGGGACAAATTTCTTGTGGTTGCCTTTGATGTAAAAAAACAATGTGCTTTTCTTGGCCGCAATTGAAAATGACAACTTCTACTGCTGCTTAGTTTCGTTGTCATAGGGACTCAGTGGTCAAAATGGCTGAAGCGTCGATCAGTCTAATGTGTCGCTCAACGGCGTACCTAAATATTCTTAGTTTGAACCAAAGTTGCTACTATTGCTGCTTCCGTACCGTTAACATTGATCCCTCGTTCTTATTAGTCTAACTGGCATAAAGTATGGACAGTAAGCAACAAACAACCAAATTCAGTCCCGTTAACATTGATCCCTCGTTCTTATTAGTCTAACTGGCATAAAGTATGGACAGTAAGCAACAAACAACCAAATTCCGGTACCGTTAACATTGATCCCTTGTTCTTATTAGTCTAACTGGCATAAAGTATGGACAGTAAGCAACAAACAACCAAATTCCGGTACCGTTAACATTGATCCCTCGTTCTTATTAGTCTAACTGGCATAAAGTATGGACAGTAAGCAACAAACAACCAAATTCCGGTACCGTTAACATTGATCCCTCGTTCTTATTAGTTTAATTGGCATAAAGTATGGACAGTAAGCAACAAACAACCAAATTCAGTCCCGTTAACATTGATCCCTCGTTCTTATTAGTCTAACTGGCATAAAGTATGGACAGTAAGCAACAAACAACCAAATTCAGTCCCGTTAACATTGATCCCTCGTTCTTATTAGTCTAGCTGGCATAAAGTATGGACAGTAAGCAACAAACAACCAAATTCAGTCCCGTTAACATTGATCCCTCGTTCTTATTAGTCTAACTGGCATAAAGTATGGACAGTAAGCAACAAACAACCAAATTCAGTCCCGTTAACATTGATCCCTCGTTCTTATTAGTCTAACTGGCATAAAGTATGGACAGTAAGCAACAAACAACCAAATTCAGTCCCGTTAACATTGATCCCTCGTTCTTATTAGTCTAACTGGCATAAAGTATGGACAGTAAGCAACAAACAACCAAATTCAGTCCCGTTAACATTGATCCCTCGTTCTTATTAGTCTAACTGGCATAAAGTATGGACAGTAAGCAACAAACAACCAAATTCCGGTACCGTTAACATTGATCCCTTGTTCTTATTAGTCTAACTGGCATAAAGTATGGACAGTAAGCAACAAACAACCAAATTCCGGTACCGTTAACATTGATCCCTCGTTCTTATTAGTCTAACTGGCATAAAGTATGGACAGTAAGCAACAAACAACCAAATTCCGGTACCGTTAACATTGATCCCTCGTTCTTATTAGTTTAATTGGCATAAAGTATGGACAGTAAGCAACAAACAACTAAATTCAGGTCGTATCGTAAACCTACATCTCATAACCAATTATGACAATGGAGATGATATTGGGGGTCATCTCTTACTACAAGTTTGCAATTCAGTGCAGGCAGCAGCGAAATGAGACAGCTCTTTGTTTACTGCCCAGCAATCTGTACTTATTTTGAAGCAATGCGTCTTGCGCCCAAAGTGTCTTGCAAGATGTGTTGGACGGACCCAAACGACATTTATATGATTGCATTAACATCAAGAATTGTTCGTCTATGATCTGCAACAATAGCCTTTCGCACTTTTGCGATGTTTTCCAGTGTTGTACTTGTTGAGAGGTACTATCCTCATTGTCAGTACTATCCTTGAAGCATTAGAACCACAAAAAAGCTTTGCTTTGACTCAGCATTGTCACCAAATGCTTCCACAAACATGTGAAGAGTTCTGCAACAGATTTTTTTATGTAGTCCAATTGTTGACAGTAAAAATTTGATAGTAACACCAAGTTCTTTCGAATTTTATGAACATTTGTAGTCAATCTTATCTACCCTCTATATCAAAAGTTATATGCTCCTGAAGTGAAAGTTTTGTTTTTAAGGGTGAAAAACACCCCTTATGACAAAAAATTTAAAAATACAGATCTAAGCATTTCATAGAATAAAATACTTTTGCTGTTTATAAGTTATGATTTATTGCAACATTTTAACCCTTAAAAACCACCTGTTATTACAAAATTTAAAAAATTATTTTTCATCATGAAATGTTTTAATGGTAGTGTTATGATGAATTAAAATCCCTTCACTGTTGATAATGTACTGCAATATTTCAGTGATAAGAATTTTAATGATAAAATTAAAAAAAAAAATAGTTTTCATAAGCTTGAAATGTTTTAGTGGTATATTTACGATGAATTAATTCATCGTAAATATACCACTAAAACTGTTGGTAACTCCCCGAATTCCACAAGTGTACTTTTTTGATTTATTAATTGAAATAGAATGTCCGATAATTTAGATTTTAAAAATAAATATTTCACTGCTGTTATATCTCACCCAAATTATAAGTTTCTTTAATTTAATTAACACAGTGTACATTTATTAAACATTTTTTCTTCTTAATTAATTTACCAGTCTCAGAACACTTAAATCTAGATTTTTCCTTTTACACTCTCAGTACGTCTACATACGCGATAGAATGTTCTCGAATGTCCCGTGTTTTTGCTACAAGCTAGCAGTCAATCAGATGTCCAGTTTTAATAACCACATGACAAAAACCCGCCTTGATGTTTTTCCATTGCATGAATCAAAATTAACATATCTTGTGATATTTTTTTTAAATACGAAATATTTAGATTTATTCCTGATAATGTGAGATGTGCAAAATATTGATTATTTATTTCCTGAAATCTGTATGTACTTATTATACATATACCTGTTACCTCTTGTTTGGTCACACAGGTGCACAATAGTTGGACGTTAAACACCAAAAAAAAAAAAAAATTGGTCACACAGTGTTTAGTGTGCACATGTGAATTTTTAGCATTTTACTTTAGCACTTAAAATTTTTAATATTCAGCAAATTTCCACAGATATGAGACTGTTGCAATTGATTCCTGACAACAAAAAACTTGAGTACACAAAATTTCACAAAAATCGTTTTTGAGAAAAAGTGGACAAACATATACACATACATACATATAAATTTAGTGTGTTTAATATTAAAGGCTAATAAGATCTAAAGTTAGAATTACATGTTTCTCTGTTTAACAGTACTTGACCTATTTGTATCTTACAAATTAATGTTTAATATGACGTTTTTTTAAAAAAATATTTTATTGTAATGTGCTGCAATCTATAATTTTTTTAAAATTGTTATTGTTATGTGCTGCAATCTATAATTTTATGCAAACTTGTTATTACAAGTAAGATAATCAATAGAAATATTATTAGTTACAATAATTTCATTTGGACAATTTATAACATATATTACAAAATAATAATAATAACACTAATTAATTGCAGGTAACAAAAACAGTTTGAAAGTCTTGAATTATATGATTTTTTAATATAGAGCCCCTAAAAACTCTAAAATAGGATTTGTTAAAAATCTAAGTTGCTCATTATTACCTTTCTAGAATAGTTGTCTTTTTTTGTCATTAAAAGCTCGGAAACACTAAGACCATACCCTTAAAGAGAATTTACAAGTTAACTTTTTTCAAATTATGTTAATATTAAATATTATAGCCTACAACACGATTCTGGATTTTTACCGAATTTACATACTCCGTCTTTTAGCGGTAGAACTTTATTATCTCCAGAACTTCTCCCATTGGTTCATAACTTGTAATCAGGGAATGACGGAAAGAGAAACTGTGTTAGGAATACTCGATTTCTCTTCACAGCTTTTATCTAATTTAGTTAGGTGCGCGGATTTGATAGAACCTGATCTACTGACAAAATTGTAACGTTGTACACTTTTATAGAGAAATTTATATATTTTCTCTCAACACAGCTATACTTTATCAGTAATTATAAGTAGCAGTTGCATTTTGTACGTTCAGTCTTTCCTCTGTCTCAATTGCAAGAATAACCGATGTGTTAGAAGGAAAATGAAAACGGACCAGTGGTTTTGTTTTCGCAGTGGTGAACAGAAGATGGCCGAGAGCAAAGGTTCTTTAATAGCAAAATCAGTTTCAAAACACGCAGGAAGGGCAAAAGAAAAGGTATATAAATTTTTATTTGAATATTAAGTTTAATTTTGTTTTTTTTAGTTATTTATATTTAGTAAATATTCAGTATTTAACTGTTTTATGTTTGATATTTGAATACAATTTGATGAGCGATAGGCTTAACTCTACAATCTCATTTGCCTGTTGATTAATTTAATATTATTTTATGTAAAAAAATATTAATTGTTGGCTGATTATAAAATATCTCTTCAAATATTGTTTTATTTGAAATGAGCGTGAATTTCAATATATTTATTGGTTTTATACATAAATTGTTAAATAGGCGCATTATTATTAAATTTAGGTTAGGTTAATATCAGTACTTATCAGGACCTGTATAAATTATAATTAAGTAGAATAATACTGTTTGTATTGTTTTCAAGATATTCAGTATAATAATGCATACTGCAATAATTTTTTTGAATTATTTTAATAATTCAAAACAATAATTGTGATTTCTTAAATAACTATTTGTTTTTACTAAACCAAGGGATTTTAAAACAGTTCAAAATGAAAACTACGGTTTTAGAATTTTAACTATGGTGGAGTCTGGTTATAATTTATTTTGCAGATAATTAAGTTATTCTTGATGAAGACTTGTAGTATTTGCCTATTTGAACTGGTTAGGTTACTATTTTTATAGGCTACTATTTCAACTAGTTTTTATTAAAGAGGTTAGGTTATTTTTGTGTACATTAGTTTGAAGTCATTGTGATTTTTTAATGTTTGCTCGCCAGAGTTATAAATATGTAAAAGTGGGCTTTATTTTTTTGTCATTAACACACATTATCAAAGAGAGGATGTATTTTAAAGTATTTCATAGTAATCATCTTGAACTATGATCAAAAATTTGCTATTTACAGTAATTGTTGAGCCGAGATCTTGAAAATATTTTGTAAAAAGCTGTAAATTAACTCAAACATTTATATTATTGAACAAATTGTTAAATATCGTATCAAAATAACTTAAGTAGCCTATACCAATTTCGAAATTTAGAAACTGATATTAGGTGAGAATAAAGTAGAAAAATATTTTTTTAAACTATAAAATAAACTTTTAAAATGACTGTAAATATAATTCGTAGTGTTTTGTTGATTACTTGATTAAAATATAATAACACTAAGATTTTTTAATTTGAAATCTATGAAGTGGTATAGGCTACTTTTTATCTTTGAATAATAATAAATAGAGCAGCCTTAGGATTCTTTTATTTAGCCAATTTTACTCCAAATTACTACTAATTTGTTGTAGATCTTCCTTTTAGCTATGACTCAATTTCTAAATTGAGTCAGTATCCTGTCTATATACTTAAAGGTTTTTAAAGAATAGAATTGTTGAAATAAGAAAATCTAACATTTTCACTTAAGTTGTGATAGGTCAGATGTGTATTTAGATCATTAAAAATTGTGCAATTATAGTGTCCTACAGTTTTAGTTTTAAAAATGGTTCCAGGTGTTTGTAGAATCATTTTTGACTTAATAAGAATTACTAAATCTATTTTAGAAGTAGTTTAAGTTGTAGTACAGTATTTTCTCACTAGGATATAAGAAATACAATTTAGAAACCAAAACAGCAAACCTGTAGAATGAAAAATTAAACTGGCTTTTAATTTTGATTAGAAAAAATACAGAGAAAGTTGTGGTTTTTCATATATTGATAAGAAGTTGGATACAAAAAATGTATTTAGTCCTATCACCAAATTTGGATTTTATAATTATTTAACTTTCCATAAGATTTCTCTTTTTGAAAATAGTACAAAGTGGTCTACAGATGTGAAAACTAAACATTTTAGGATATAGGGGCCTATATTTTATTAGAATTTTTACATATTTTTAACGAAAGGAATCATATTAAATAGTTCGGAAACATTGTGTATCCTACAGAATGTGGCTTCAGTATACAACTTTAATTTCTTTTTTTACAATACAATGCCGTATATTTATTTGCATCACAATATTTTATTAAAACACCATAAGCAAGTCAAAGGTGTGAAGACGTTTTACAAACAATAATTATTAATATTTGTTTTATAATTTTCTGTTCTTAAACATATTATATAAAATGGATGTTTAAAAAAAACATTGGAATCTTTTGTCTAAGCAAACTGTGACTCAAACTTAATTTCTTCAGGATGCGCTATATGCACTCGGCAAATAAATATTTTAATACAGTAGAACTCTTTTCGTTTCTGCATACTTTACTGTAAGGTAAATCCAAACTCTGGATTTTCATGTTTGATCTCATAGGAATGGATAGTGCTACTTTGTGGCGCTTGACATAATTTTTTTTCAGATAAAGCAAATAATAGAAAATAAAGGTAATGTAAATATTCTTAGCTACTCAAAAATATGTCAACAGTGTTCTGGTCTTCGGTTCGGTGTTTGGCACTTTCGCTACAGTTATGATTCTTAGAATTTTTTTCCTATTGTGTAATTTATTATTGAAGTAAGAAAAATTCACCTGGGGAAGATTATATTTATTTACAATTTGAAACCATTAACCATTAACAAGGTTGAATAAACTTTTATGCAGTACTAGTTATATAAAAAACCGTTTTAGTAAGGTTTTTCGTGCACAACCATGTCAGGTTTTTCACCCAACAACTGTGTTAGTTAGGTTCTTAAGTCTTTTTTTTTAAAGTTTTTCTATTGTTTTCATCATTGACAGTACAACTATATATCAGCTAGGTTTTTCACTCAACAACCATGTTAATTAAATTCTTGTCTTTTTTTTTAAAAAAAAAGTTATCCCGTTTTATTATTTACATGCATTTAATTAATCATTTTCGCAGTGAAAAACATGTTACCTATTTTTGCATGCTAGTCGTTTTTAAGGTTATCTTTGTATTTTTTGTTTTTTCTAACTTCCTGTTATTTCTGCGCTTTTTGGATTATTGTGCATATAATAAAGCATTTTGGTAAAACAATTACCAACATTCACAATGCATTTTTACCCAGTCTTTCATTCCACCTGTGATTTTAATAGCTTTTTTTTATTGACGTTTTTTTCAACATTGCTGGTTCCATCCCACACTTTCAAACCACATGAGAAGTGACCAGTCCAAAACAGGCCTGTTGAATGCTGTCCTGGTCCAGTTTTTTATACAAGTGTTTTAAACAAAATATACCTACTTCACTTTTTTCAATACTATTATTGAATTGACCCAGCTGAGAGTTGGGTCGTGTAAAACAAAAATGTTAACAGTTGAAAATATCCCAACTTGTTCATAGTAGCTTTGTGATAGACACAATCAAAGGCTTTGTTGACATCACAAAAACGGTATTGTAGCAAAAGTTTTTTTTCCATAATTCTGAAATCTTATCAGTCAACTTTTTAGTGCACGTCAGCCTAGCCAAGCCTTTACTAAATTCAAACTGTTGAAAATCAGATTATTTGGTTCACAAAAATGCATGAGTTTATCTATATCTGTTTAAAATTATCTGTAGACATGTTTGTTTAGAAAATAGAGGGGGTCTATAATTTCCTGATTGGTCTTTTTCATCCTTTTTAAATTTAGGGGTGAGAGGCTAGCCTTTTTTTCATTTAATACATCACAGGGGTTATTAAACTTGCCAATTTCGACTGCTTCTGTGGTCTAATAAATATAAGTGCAAACTTTTGTATTGATAACGTGTGGGCGTGTAAGTTTATACAAGGTGCATACACAGATACATTAACACTATTTATAGGTTAAATATAGATGATGACAATCAACAATAAGTTTACAGTGTTGCCAGCTCTATGTTTTTACAGCATTCAGTTCACTGTATTACCGTACCCTCTCGTTACTTTATACAGAGAATTTGTTATATAAAAATTATGTCAATTTTAATGTTTAACAATTATTTTACCTGACCTCCAGAGGCAAACATTTTGGTTTTGCGTATAAATAGTAAATGTTATTTGTATATGTGTGCGTTATTCGTCTTCTAGCAAAAAGACGAATAACAATGGCTGACATAATCTTTATGGCAACATAAAAAGATTCAAAATGGCCAACAGGTTCAAATATTTCTAAAATTAGCTGTCATAGATTTTTTTTAAATTGTATTTTTCCAAAATCTGTTTTACGAGTGTGATAAAAAAATTACCTCCCAAATTGAATGAATGTAGTTCTCGAGTACCCAAACAAAACGGAGGCCTATATTCTAAAAACAAATACGGCACTGGAGTTTTAGCAAACTGTAAAAACGGCTTTATATGATTTTGTTCAAATTGCGATCCTGTAGCTTATAAAGAATATAGACATTAGGCCTGTTTCGATGAAATTTGGTTTGTAGATTTGGTTTGCCCTTGGGATTATTTATTTAAAAATTTTCATAGATGTTTTTAAAGTCCTTTTTGGTTAAAGATAGGCGTTAACGTATCTCAAATGTAATCCGTAAATACCCAACAAAACGTAGTCTGTAGGTCGCGATATCATTAACAATTCTGGTTCAAGAGCGGTAAAAAAAAAAAAAAAAATGAAAACGACCTAATTTATCAAAATCGTTTTATCAGATTTTACTGAAATTTTCTTCGTATATGATACATAATTTAAGATTGTAACAAATTGCGAAAGGAGAAATATATGGTTCAGGAGTTTTTTTGTTGTTATTTTAAGGCGAAAAGCACATTGATGCTATTATCGCCTCCCTAAATGTAATTGTGAGTGTAAAATGTTAAAGTCGTAAGTGTAAATGTGTGTTAGACTCGGGTAACGCGAGGGATGTCTAAATCCTCTCAATAGGTGCTGCTAGTCTGCACCCCCTGCGGGAGTAAATCGCGTCGAAAATGTGGTCATCATGGTAAGGCCCAGTACCGGTAAAATGAGCGCGTAGCCTAACCTCTAAATCACTTACTGAAAGGTCGGTAAAATTTGTGTATACGTTAGGACTCTCACGTTCGCAGTTTTAGTCCTATTTGATTTACACTTGGCATAGAAATCGATTTTGGCAATAGCTCGGACAAGTTCGTTAACCAGCGTTCAGCAGTTTTTGAAATGGCAGCCATTTCAAATCTTCAAAATTAACTTTTTTGTGTTAAATAATTTTTTTTGGATTTTTAATCTGATTCAGCACCGTAATAAGCGTTAAAAACTGCACAAGTTAGCGTTTTGAGTCTTCAAAATGCGTTGAAATTTAAAAAAATAATTTAACGGGGGTCACTTGTATTTTCAATGCTATATGAAAGTTCAAAATGCTAATATATGTGGGTTGTAATGCTGATTATGATTGTAAAATCAGATTCTCAAAATGGGCATGAAAAGAAAAAAACTATTTTTCGGGTTTTTGTAGTCAATTCGTCGAGCTTCGAATTTCATCACGTTAGCGAAAAGTTAATAGTCAAAGCTGTCGTGCGACTGAATCTCGAATTTCTTTCAAATTATTCACTATTTAATAGATTTATCGTCAATGATCGTCGAGACGTGAATCTCGAATTTCTTTCAAATTCGATTCACTGAATTGAAAAGGTTAATAGTCAAATTTTTCGGGTTTTTGTAGTCAACGTTATCGTCGAGACGTGAATCTCGAATTTCTTTCAAATTCGATTCACTGATTTGAATTGAAAAGGTTAATAGTCAAATTTTTCGGGGTTTTGTAGTCAACGTTATCGTCGAGACGTGAATCTCGAATTTCTTTCAAATTCGATTCACTGAATTGAAAAGGTTAATAGTCAAATTTTTCGGGTTTTTGTAGTCAACGTTATCGTCGAGACGTGAATCTCGAATTTCTTTCAAATTCGATTCACTGAATTGAAAAGGTTAATAGTCAAATTTTTCGGGTTTTTGTAGTCAACGTTATCGTCGAGACGTGAATCTCGAATTTCTTTCAAATTCGATTCACTGAATTGAAAAGGTTAATAGTCAAATTTTTCGGGTTTTGTAGTCAACGTTATCGTCGAGACGTGAATCTCGAATTTCTTTCAAATTCAATTCACTGATTTGAAAAGGTTAATAGTCAAATTTTCGGGTTTTGTAGTCAACGTTATCGTCGAGACGTGAATCTCGAATTTCTTTCAAATTCAATTCACTGATTTGAAAAGGTTAATAGTCAAATTTTTCGGGTTTTTGTAGTCAACGTTATCGTCGAGACGTGAATCTCGAATTTCTTTCAAATTCGATTCACTGATTTGAAAAGGTTAATAGTCAAATTTTTCGGGTTTTGTAGTCAACGTTATCGTCGAGACGTGAATCTCGAATTTCTTTCAAATTCGATTCACTGATTTGAAAAGGTTAATAGTCAAATTTTTCGGGTTTTGTAGTCAACGTTATCGTCGAGACGTGAATCTCGAATTTCTTTCAAATTCGATTCACTGATTTGAAAAGGTTAATAGTCAAATTTTTCGGGTTTTTGTAGTCAACGTTATCGTCGAGACGTGAATCTCGAATTTCTTTCAAATTCGATTCACTGAATTGAAAAGGTTAATAGTCAAATTTTTCGGGTTTTTGTAGTCAACGTTATCGTCGAGACGTGAATCTCGAATTTCTTTCAAATTCAATTCACTGATTTGAAAAGGTTAATAGTCAAATTTTTCGGGTTTTTGTAGTCAATGTTATCGTCGAGACGTGAATCTCGAATTTCTTTCAAATTCGATTCACTGAATTGAAAAGGTTAATAGTCAAATTTTTCGGGTTTTGTAGTCAACGTTATCGTCGAGACGTGAATCTCGAATTTCTTTCAAATTCGATTCACTGAATTGAAAAGGTTAATAGTCAAATTTTTCGGGTTTTTGTAGTCAACGTTATCGTCGAGACGTGAATCTCGAATTTCTTTCAAATTCGATTCACTGAATTGAAAAGGTTAATAGTCAAATTTTTCGAGTTTTTGTAGTCAATGTTATCGTCGAGACGTGAATCTCGAATTTCTTTCAAATTCGATTCACTGAATTGAAAAGGTTAATAGTCAAATTTTTCGGGTTTTTGTAGTCAACGTAAAAACTGAATTTTGTTGGTGAGGGAATAAATGCCTGTAAGAAAGTATTACCTGCTCCATTGAATTGCAAAAGTAAAGTAAAATTACAGACAGCCCTGTAAAATGTTAAAGAATTACACATTTTTGGCCAATTTAACCTAGCGAAGGAGAAATCCCCTCACCTTAATTGTGTTTGTTTTGTTATCTGTGCCGCCATAGATTTAGATAAAAATAAATGGCGCAAGAGCGTTGCACAAACTTTCTCCCAACCAGTACGCTATACTATATAGTAAAATAATCGCGGCACTCAGCTGTCTCGCTGACATGATGGAAGCAAAATTCCAAATGTGTTATTTTTATTTTAACCTCTTTTAAAATTCTAATCAGCATTAAAAACAACATATTTCGGCATTTTAAACTTCTAAATTATAACGTACATTGAAAATTCAGAAGTGAACCCTAATTGCCGTCATATTAAATTTATTAATTTAAGCGTTGAAAATTTTAAATTGATTAATGCAGTTTTACGCTGACTATGTCTTGTGTGTACCGGTCAGCTGGCAGCTTGACATTTTTGTGTGTACCGGTCAGCTGGCAGCTTGACATTTTTGTGTGTACCGGGCAGCTGGCAGCTTGACATTTTTGTGTGTACCGGGCAGCTGGCAGCTTGACATTTTTGTGTATACCGGGCAGCTGGCAGCTTGACATTTTTGTGTGTACCGGGCAGCTGGCAGCTTGACATTTTTGTGTGTACCGGGCAGCTGGCAGCTTGACATTTTTGTGTTTACCGGGCAGCTGACAGCTTGACATTTTTGTGTTTACCGGGCAGCTGGCAGCTTGACATTTTTGTGTTTACCGGGCAGCTGGCAGCTTGACATTTTTGTGTTTACCGGGCAGCTGACAGCTTGACATTTTTGTGTGTACCGGGCAGCTGGCAGCTTGACATTTTTGTGTTTACCGGGCAGCTGACAGCTTGACATTTTTGTGTGTACGGCAGCTGACAGCTTGACATTTTTGTGTTTACCGGGTAGCTGGCAGCTTGACATTTTTGTGTGTACCGGGCAGCTGACAGCTTGACATTTTTGTGTGTACCGGGCAGCTGACAGCTTGACATTTTTGTGTGTACCGGGCATCTGGCAGCTTGACATTCTTGTGTGTACCTTGCAGCTTGACAGTCTTGTGTTTACCTTGCAGCTTGACATTCTTGTGTATATCTTCCAGCTTGACATTCTTGTGTGTACCTTGCAACTTGACATTCTTGTGTGTACCTCTCAGCTTGACATTCTTGTGTGTATGAGGCAGCTGGCAACTTGACATTCTTGTGTGTACCTTGCAGTATGATATTCTTGTGTGTACCTTGCAGTTTGATATTCTTGTGTGTACCTTGCAGTTTGATATTCTTGTGTGTACCTTGCATCTTGACATTCTTGTGTGTACCTTGCATCTTGACATTCTTGTGTGTACCTTACATCTTGACATTCTTGTGTGTACCTTGCATCTTGACATTCTTGTGTGTACCTTGCATCTTGACATTCTTGTGTGTACCTTACATCTTGACATTCTTGTGTGTACCTTGCATCTTGACATTTTGTGTGTACCAGCTTACATCTTGACATTCTTGTGTGTACCTTGCATCTTGACATTCTTGTGTGTACCGGGCTTGCATCTTGACATTCTTGTGTGTACCGGGCATGACAGCTTGACATTCTTGTGTGTACCTTGCATCTTGACATTCTTGTGTGTACCTTACATCTTGACATTCTTGTGTGTACCTTGCAGCTTGACATTCTTGTGTGTACCTTGCAGCTTGACATTCTTGTGTGTACCTTGCAGCTTGACATTCTTGTGTGTACCTTGCAGCTTGACATTCTTGTGTGTACCTTGCAGCTGACAGCTTTCTTGTGTGTACCGGGCAGTACCTTACATCTTGACATTCTTGTGTGTACCTTGCAGCTTGACATTCTTGTGTGTACCTTGCAGCTTGACATTCTTGTGTGTACCTTACAGCTTGACATTTTTGTGTGTACCGGGCAGCTGACATCTTGACATTTTTGTGTGTACTTTGCATCTTGACATTCTTGTGTGTACCTTGCATCTTGACATTCTTGTGTGTACCTTGCATCTTGACATTCTTGTGTGTACCTTGCATCTTGACATTCTTGTGTGTACCTTGCATCTTGACATTCTTGTGTGTATTTTGCATCTTGACATTCTTGTGTGTACCTTGCATCTTGACATTCTTGTGTGTACCTTGCATCTTGACATTCTTGTGTGTACCTTGCATCTTGCAGCACATTTTGTGTGTACCTTACATCTTGACATTCATTTTTGTGTGTACCTTGCATCTTGACATTCTTGTGTGTACCTTACAGCTCAGCTTGACATTCTTGTGTGTACCTTGCATCTTGACATTCTTGTGTGTACCGGGCTTGCATCTTGACATTCTTGTGTGTACCCTTGCATCTTGACATTTTGTGTGTACCTTGCATCTTGACATTGACATTTTGTGTGTACCTTGCATCTTGACATTCTTGTGTGTACCTTGCAGCTTGACATTCTTGTGTGTACCTTGCAGCTTGACATTCTTGTGTGTACCTTGCAGCTTGACATTCTTGTGTGTACCTTGCAGTTTGAGAGTCTTGTGTGTAGCTTGCAGCTTGACATTCTTGTGTGTACTTTGCAGCTTGACATTCTTGTGTGTACCTTGCAGCTTGACATTCTTGTGTGTACCTTGCAGCTTGACATTCTTGTGTGTACCTTGCAGCTTGACATTCTTGTGTGTACCTTGCAGCTTGACATTCTTGTGTGTACCTTGCATCTTGACATTCTTGTGTGTACCTTGCATCTTGACATTCTTGTGTGTACCTTGCATCTTGACATTCTTGTGTGTACCTTGCATCTTGACATTCTTGTGTGTACCTTACATCTTGACATTCTTGTGTGTACCTTGCATCTTGACATTCTTGTGTGTACCTTGCATCTTGACATTCTTGTGTGTACCTTGCATCTTGACATTCTTGTGTGTACCTTGCATCTTGACATTCTTGTGTGTACCTTGCATCTTGACATTCTTGTGTGTACCTTGCATCTTGACATTCTTGTGTGTACCTTGCATCTTGACATTCTTGTGTGTACCTTGCATCTTGACATTCTTGTGTGTACCTTGCATCTTGACATTCTTGTGTGTACCTTATAGTTTGACATTCTTGTCCCCGCAGGGGGGGTGCAGACTCGCTCCACCTATTGAGAGGATTTAGACGTCCCTCGCGGTACCAGAGTCTAACACACACTTACGTTTACAACACTACATTTACGACTTTAACACTTTACACTCACATATACATTTAGGGATGCGATAATAGCTTTAATGTGCTTTTCGCCTCAAAATACAAACAAACAAAAAAACAACAATTTACATTCTTGTGTGTAATGAAGGAACTAGATGTAGTGATAGAGTTTATTAACAGTTTTGGAGATAAGTGAAGTGAGGGTGTGCTTTTTATTTATCATCATCCCACAAGTGGTGAATAATGCAGCGATTCGGGGAAGGGTACTGGAAGTTCACCTGATTGATTATCTCCGTATCTAATTATGGAGCGAGGGAGGCGTAGGGGAGACCGGGGATGGTTGTCACACTTTTCAGATCATAATTTTTTAAATGAGAGTAATTTTATTAAACAGAAGTTCAAATTAAAGTACCAAACAATGAGAAATTTAGAATAAACTTTCATTCACATATATGTATTAGAAGTATTCTTTTAAAAAAAACTTGACACCTGTGACAAGCAGCCCCGTGGCCGGGGTTGGTTGTCCCTGTTATTTTATACGGGGAGATCACAATAAGTCCGTTTAATAATTATTATTTTGAAAAATGGTTTAAAGAACTTCAAAACAAGAAAAATCGAAAGCCTTTTATTGTTATATATGAAATGTTGCAAATTGATATATTTGAACAGTAAAATATAGAAAATATTAAAGTTAATTAAATTTTTATGTAGTTTTTCCTTAAACAAATTAGAAAATTCTTATAGGTCTAATTACAAAAAGTTTTTGTATTACATTTTCTTCATTTATAACCTAAACACAATACAATAAGCATCGCCTGAGATGTCACTTTCGCAATGTTTGCAAATGCATTCCTGGCAAATTTCTATAAGAGCCCATTTTTTTGCAATCCATCACTACACCCACAGTTCGTTTGGTCTGCTTTTTGAATACGATTCAAAAAACATATTCTCCTATCTTTGTCGCTTCCAGAACTTCCTTTACTTTTCTGTTTTTGTTTGTTCTTTTCATTATTTTATACCGTATTCATTCAGCTTTTATTTTGGTCTTAACTATATTTGCCTTTTTGGAATGCTTGTCTAAATAATTCCTTTTTGATCTTCTTATTTAACTCTTTCCTTAACTTACTCAACTCTGCAATGGATTTTCCCTTTTAATGATATCTTTGCGGTAGGTTGTCACATGTGACAACCAGTCCCGACGCGCCATTTTGTTAAAACAGTGATACCAATAGAAAACGAACGAATGACATTGCAAATAAAAATACGATTTTAACGCCTAAAAGTATGGTATTTAACCGAAACTGATAATAATATTTGTAACTTGCAGCATAAGGACGTTAAAACATAACTAGTTAAGGTCTAAAATTATACTTATCAAGCAAAAATTCATAAAAAACGCCAGTGAGTAAACAGTTATGCACAGAAACATACACTTTAGGGAACACTGAACTCAGTTGTGGTGTATATGACTAAGGAGAGGAACGCCACCAGTAACGGTACCAACTAGACAAACTTATAAGCTTTGTGACAACTAGTGATGGGTTGCTATTTAACAATCTGTTATTTTTTAACAGCTAAATGGTTTTAGCATTAGCAGACTGCTAATCACACTTTAAAATAACAGATAATAAACAAACCGTTAAATAACAGGGTTAGAGCACACTGCTTCCGACCTGCTACGGTATTAACTGCTAACGTAACTGCTAACTGTTGAACCTGTTAAACGTTGAAGCTGCTAATCTAACTGTTGAATAGCAGGGACATAACACACTGTTTCGGACCTGCTAACTGCTAACGTCTACTGCCAACTGTTGAACCTGTTAAACGTTGAAGCTGCTAATCTAACTGTTTAATAGCAGTGTCATGGCACACTGTTTCGACTGTTAACCGACCTGCCAACTGCTAACCTCTACTGCTAACTGCTGAACCTGTTTAACGTTGAAGCTGCTAATGTAACTGCTAAACAGGAAACATTGTCAGTATTTCTTTCCATTAAATGTTGTTGGCTACTGTCCTGAGATTCAGATTGCATAGTAGTATCATATTTTTCTTTGTTAACTGTAAATTTAAATGAGGGTGTCTTTTTTATAAATAATAAATGTAACACAAGTCGAACTTGTACTTTTAACATTATAAAAATATTTAGCTTAAAATTATATTTTAAACATAAGAATTATAGATTAACAAGTAATTATTTGTCCTTCAAACACTTATTTTTCGATTTTTCACACAATTATAATTACAATAATATAGTATATAATAAATGACAATATTATTTTAAATAATGTGATTATAACAAAAATAATCATTGT
The DNA here is from genome assembly GCA_022606455.1 of Callitettix versicolor. NCBI lineage: Eukaryota > Metazoa > Arthropoda > Insecta > Hemiptera > Cercopidae > Callitettix > Callitettix versicolor. Next base: position 9,264,406 of record CM040190.1, read on the forward strand.
CAGAACCATTATGATAGTCTATAATAAAATACTTGAAATAAAACCTAACAAGAACATTTGAATTTATTAGGAACATGAATAAATAAGAGAAATCTAAAAAAAAGATAGGCCTCCATATATAGCCTACATGTATTAAAATACAATAATATTTTTTAAATAGCATTTTATTAATTACAAACATCGAACATGACTCTAATCAAATTAATATTAATTCAATTTATTTTTTTTTAATTTAAATTATTATTGTATCATAGGTTTAGAAAAGGCTGCTACAAAACATATTTCATATTACTTGATAGTGCGTGAAAGACAAACCGAACACAATTAATTGCATCTTTGAACTTAGCATGTTCATTGTATTTCTCATTATTGTCAGAGATTTATTCACAAATCCTATAGACAAAGTAATAGTACAGGAAGGGTAGGACAAAACGTGCCAACTGCATCCTCACTGTATTTGCTTATCTCAGCTGCCAAGATAAGGACCTGTTATTTTTAACTGCTAATTCTAATTAGCATTAACAGAATTAGCTGCTAAACAAAAATAGCGCTTTTGCCCATCACTACTGGACACGCCACTGGTGAAGGTCTACCAAACTTGGAAAAAATAAATCCGATTAGCGACGTTTGTTTTGGTGATTTGTTGGCAGCTAAAATTATGGTACATGGTTTTTTAGTAGTTTATTTTGACCGCTTTTACATAGTAATAGTACCATCGTAGGCGAGAAAGTTTGAACAGTGTTTTGGCCCGTTTAATTCCCTACAGTGAATTCATTATCGGCCAGCCTGTATTGCGGGTTCTCGGCTTGTAAAATATTTGTAGGCGACAGGCTCTGGGTTGGCATTGGCAAGCCTGCCCTGATGGCCGGGTGCCATGCAGCACTTCACTCGACTAATATTGTATTGCAGCCTGTATAACTCGAACTTGTAATTATTAATAGAAGTTAGCGGGTTGCCGTTCATAACTGTGCCGGCGTTGGTCGAAAAAATTAACGGTTTGGTAGTCCGAACGTGCGGAACCGTTCCGGAGCGGTGGGGATTCGCGGAAAAATTCAGTAGAATATAAACGGCGCAAAAACGTTACATTAACTTTCTCACATTCTGTGTTTAACGTGACGGCGAAAATGAAATTGTGAGGAAACGGTTTTTCTGATGTAGAAACTGTCTGCAGTGTTTCAGTCCCCGCAGGGGGGGGGTGCAGACTAGAGGTGGGCGTGTCTGCTATTTTTACAAAACGTCAACAAACTGTTTGTTGAGGAAAAAGCTGCTTTTTAAAACTGTTGGAAAAACAGGTTTAAAAAACTGAAACTCAAAGTTGTATTAGTTTGAGTATTAGTTGTATTAGTTCCTGCTCAAAAACAGCAGGAAAACAGTTTTAGCGCTTGCGGCAACGTTCGAATAGAACGTAGGTGTGGTAGTGCAGAAAGCCGTTCCTTGTTTAACAAATCATAAACCAGTCCAAATCCAACTGCTTGTTTCCGTTTGGAAAAACAGTTTGTTTGTCGTTTATAGAAAAGCAGTTTTTTTAACAGTTTGGTGTTTTCTGCCCCACCACTAGTGCAGACTAGCTGCACCTATTGAGAGGATTTAGACGTCCCTCGCATTACCCGAGTCTAACACGCACACTTACAACACTACACTTACGACTCAAAGTTTTCTAAGACTACTTTTTCATTCCCATTACCACCATGTCAACTGTTTTTGGGTATAAAGCATTTAGAAAGGATAAAAATAATCCTTACAAGTGTAGTAATAATTAAATTACATTATCAAAACGTAATAATTATGTAAGCCATTTTATGTACAAAATGCAATGAATTTCTAATAGAAGCATTCTTTTTTTACTTAAAAATTAAATAGTCCTTTGCATATTTACCGAAATGCAAACGATTTATAATATTTTTAGTTGATAAAACATATTGATGATTGATAATAAATATAAAAAAATATGTTTAAATAAAATTAGGCTCTGTATCTACAAAATGTGAGAGGTTGTTACTACAACTCGCAACAAAATAGAGATAAACGTTGACATTGACCAAACAGTTCTTACTTCACTACAAGCAACAAGCAACTTTGGAATAAAGGGAAAAGCATAAAAGCAGGTAGAAGCATGCAATTTTTTGGACATATGTACAGGATGAATGATTCAAGACTAGCGAAAAGGATACTCAAGTACCTATGGGATAAAAAGTCAACAACTAGTAGGATTCAAGAGGTAAGGAAAGATTTAGAAAGAAATAATATAAAAGAAGAAGAAACGCTGAACAGAGAGATTTTTAGAAAGAGGATATTGAGTATGGAGGGATTCCGAGGAAGATTGCAGAGGAAACCTGGTGCGAAGTGGTCCGAAGACAGAAAGAAGCTGCATAGTGAAAGGATGAGGGAATATTGGAGGGAACGGAAGAGAAAGCAGCTAAGTGTGAAGAATTGAAATTGTCACGTGGTCTCTAGCCTGCCTCATGGAAAGAAGAAAAGCAGTTAGCAGCAGGAAAACAGTTTTAGCGCTTGCGGCAACGTTAAGTGTGGTAGTGCGGAAAGCTGTTCCTTGTTTAACAAATCATAAACCAGTCCAAATCCAACTGCTTGTTTCCTTTTGACAAAAACAGTTTGTTTGTCGTTTATAGAAAAGCAGCTTTTTTAACAGTTTGGTGTTTTCTGCCCCTCCACTAGTGCAGACTAGCAGCACCTATTGAGAGGATTCAGACGTCCCTCGCAGTACCCGAGCCTAACACACACTTACACTTACAACACTACACTTACGACTTTAACAAGTTATACTCACACTTACATTTAGGGAGGCGATAATGGCCTCAATGTGCTTTTCACCTTAAAATTATATAAAAAAATGCAGTGTTTCAGGACGATTCCACCACACTTTACTCATTAACGTAACGAAAAAGGTATGGTTTCACCTTTATAAGCGGCTTTGAAATCCGCGTATTTCAAGACACACTGAAAATACGAAAAGAACCCATACCGCTGTCATATTGTATTTCTTAATTTCACCGGATTTTGAAAATTGAAAACGCTGATTACGATGGTGAAATCAAATTTTCAAAAACGTTATAAAAATCTGTCAGGGTAAAATACAAAACCGTTTATGAACGATCTATTATGTAGAACTTTTTGAAAACTCGCTTCAATCACGTCAGCGAGGCAGTTTCGAAATTGATGTTTCCATCAAAGCGTAAATCTAGCTTCTTCATAGTACGTTCTGTGTGAGGCGATTTCGAAATTTCTGTATACATTAAAATCTGTATACATTGAAAATTTGGAGTTTTTATTTATGGAGATTGTAACGACTGATATTTTTAACAAAAAACCAAATATGAAAAGTTATGATTTTGAATTGCCGCCATTTTGAGACGGAGGACGGATTCGTTTCAAACATACCAGAATGGTAATGTGTGTACCAAGTTTGTTTACTTAATTAAATTTTAGTTCTTGGAAATCTGATTCCATCACGTCAGCGTAACAGTTGCGAGGTGATATTTCTCTCCACGGCTGGGACGGCCTTGGAGTTTTGGCCTCCAATTAACGTCGCTTATCACCTGATGCTAAACGTTTAATTTACAACCAAATTAGATATAGCGTGTTTGTACTCCGTTATGTGTTAATTATGTGAGGCAACTTTGTTCGCTTATTTGTGTTACACTTCAGTGAGTTAGGTGTGTTTTCGTATTTCCCCCTTGAAGCCGACCATTCACTATCCGATCGGAAGGCCTGCGAGGTACTGATGTCGGTATTACTCGGATATTCGGAATCGTTTCGCCCGATCCGATATCACCACGGCCTGACGTGGGGTTCAATGGAATATTATTCCATTTATGAACGATCTGCGCATGAGCATAATCATTGCAACCACTATTTTTTTTACATGGTGCTTTAGGGCTGGTTGTAATGTTGTATTTTGAGTGATGCGAGTGCACAAAGTTTCCCGGGATCGAACCGGGGAACTTGCACGTGTTAACTACTACGCTACGGAAACTACGACTAAATTTTACCGATGTAAATGTATGAAATGCATCGTTAATTTAATTTTGATAGTTATATTAAAAGATCATATCCTACCAACAAGACAGTGTATAAATAGGTAGACCCAATTACAAGGAGCCGCCTCGGTGGCGTAGTTGATAGCGTACTGGGCTTTCACCCCGAGGACCCGGGTTCGATTCCCGGCCAGGGCTTGGCATTTTCATACGCTATAAATCATCCCATCGTCTGCATTAGCCCAAGCGTTCACAATAGTCGGACGTTAAACAAAAAAAACCAATTACAACTGTTATGAAAAAACGAAGAATTGCCCATCTCTTCCACATCCTTAGGATGCCCAACAGCAAGATTCTGCAACAGCTGGTCATGAGAAATATTAATAGGAAGACCCAAGGACACTACGACAGGCAAACTCTGAAAGATCTGCAAGAGATCGGTTTGCGGATCGAGGATGCACCGGACAGAACGAAAATCAGAAGCATTCTGAAAAACATCTGGTTTGACGTAGGAAAGCCGGAACGACGAGGGACGGTGGAGGTGTCAGACGAGGTCAGGAGGCGGAGATCGGATAGGATGAAGGAGTATTGGAGGAAGAAGTTGGAATCTTCACAGTGCACTAACACGGATAAGAAGAAGAGACCGAAATATTGACTCAAAGTGGTCCCATGTGGCCTTAAAAATTTTTTTTTTAAAAAAGATCATATGTTTTATATTAATTCTTAACGATCAGCTGATTACACTGAACAGCTGATAGGCTACAATAAGTTTCAGGTTGTTAAAAACTGTGTTAATTTTTCGTGTTTTCGTACAAATTATCGTAATTGAAATAAAAAGGAAAAGAAAAACATGATATATGATTTTTATTTTTGCTTCAATAACAGGTATTTTTTGAGGGGGCGGTTAAAAATTCAGTATCCGTTTAAAAATGGCGGCCATACAGATTTTGAAAAAAGATATTTTTATTTTACACTTTTTTTTTGAAAATCTGTATGTGTTAAAGTATTTTAATTTTAAAAATCCTATTGAAAACACGAAAGTGCCAGCGGTCAGGGTTCATCGTCGTATTTTCATTTTAATAATTTGAAAGTATAAAATGCAATTATGCTGTAACGCTATGACTGTGAAATCAGACTTTAAAAAAAGAGAGTAGGATAAAAATGTGGTAATTTTTTAAATCCGCTTCCATCACATCTGCGAAACGACTTTCATTTTTTCTTCTTCTATTCAATACTCTTGCCCAATTAGTAAGCCTAGTGTCTTCAATTGTATTATTTCATCCCCTCAGGGAGGTGGAGACTAGCTACACCTATTGAGAGGGTTTAGACGTCCCTCGCGGTACCAGAGTCTAACACACAACACTACACTTACGACTAACATTTTACACGCACTCTTACATTTAGAGAGGCGATAATAGCCTCAATGTATTTTCGCCTTAAAATACAAAAAAAAAATGTATTATTTCATCTCTCAGTACTTTTTCATATCGATCTTATCTCTTTTGTTTTTGTTAACCACCCTACTCAGGTACTACATTTCACATTTAATTCATCCTAAACGCCAGTATGTACGATAGTCTTTCCGATCCAAATTTGAAAGTAAAATCAATAATTTGTTTGAAATACGATACTGCAAAGAAACAATTTTGGTTGGAAATCAAGTGGGCGGAGACAACTGCCAACTGGTTCTGTTGGAATTGGACGGTGGCAGTGGCGGCAAGAAGGCAAGGCAATACAAGAGGCATTGACTTCTAACTTTGGCTTACCTTGTACAATCTCTTATCGCCATTAGTATACAATACGGTAATTAATGTGAAACGTTGAATAATTATTTGTTCCTTCTTATCACTAAGTTTTCTACTTTATTATTTTTATTGTCTCGCTGGCCCATTATTTAATGTTTACGAGGTAAAAATTAAAAACAAAATGGTTTTAGGTAAAGCTGTTTTCTCAATTTGTATAATTTGAACATTTGATGCAGAAACAAATATTTTGTTTATTTTAAAACAAAATTAAGAAAAAAGTTTTTTTTTTGAATGGTCACCGTTTTTAAACAGTATAATGAACTGTTCAAACCAGAATCGATATTTGTGCCAAGTTTGTTAAAATGAGATTTTAAAAAAGCGTTATTAAAAATTAATTACTGTGATACTGTTATTTTTTTTTAAATTCGCTTTGATCACGTCAGCGAGACAGTTGCGTGTACTTTTGTACTGCAGGCGCACTAAACCGTTTATTTCGAAAACAGTTCTAATGAAGTAATATACAGAAATAGTGCAGAAATAATACGCAAGAAATTCGCATGTAATTTTGTGAGACGAGTTTAAATGTTTGTTTAACGAGGTGATAAAATTTGTTATCAACAGCAAAGCCTTTCAAGGTCGTATGGGTCTTAGCGCAACTATTCCAACAGATGTATAAATACCGGGTGAACACAGAGTTAAGCCCGGGATGATTGGTCTGTCGCGACTCCGTGTCTGTCTGCCATTGGATTAGTGATGTTGAAATCCGGTGATAGAACGCTCGGAACCGAATGACTTGGATATTCGAATCGGCATCGTATGCGCAGAACGTTTTGCGCATTCCAACGTCACCAAGTCCAAACGTGGAGTCTGTCCAGGATATTCGAATCGGCATCGTATGCGCAGAACGTTTTGCGCATTCCAAAGTCAAATCCAAACGTGGAGTCTGTCCGGGATATTCGAATCGGCATCGTATGCGCAGAACGTTTTGCGCATTCCAAAGTCAAATCCAAACGTGGAGTCTGTCCGGGATATTCGAATCGGCATCGTATGCGCAGAACGTTTTGCGCATTCCAACGTTACCAAACCCAAACGTGGAGTCTGTCCGGGATATTCGAATCGGCATCCTATGCGCAGAACGTTTTGCGCATTCCAAAGTCAAATCCAAACGTGGAGTCTATCCGGGATATTCGAATCGGCACCGTATGCGCAGAACGTTTTGCGCATTCCAAAGTCAAATCCAAACGTGGAGTCTGTCCGGGATATTCGAATCGGCATCGTATGCGCAGAACGTTTTGCGCATTCCAACGTTACCAAACCCAAACGTGGAGTCTGTCCGGGATATTCTAATCGGCATTGTATACGCAGAATGTCTTGCGTATTCCAACGTTACCAAACCCAAACGTGGAGTCTGTCCGGGATATTCGAATCGGCATCCTATGCGCAGAACGTTCTGCGCATTCCAGCGTCACCAAGTCCAACCGTGGGGTCTGTCCGGGATATTCGAATCGGCACCGTATGCGCAGAAAGTTCTGCGCAATCCAGCGTCACCAAGTCCAACCGTGGAGTCTATCCGGGATATTCGAATCGGCACCGTATGCGCAGAAAGTTCTGCGCATTCCAGCGTCACCAAGTCCAACCGTGGAGTCTATCCGGGATATTCGAATCGGCACCGTATGCGCAGAAAGTTCAGCGCATTCCAACGTCACCAAACCCAAACGTGGAGTCTGTGCGGAATATTCGAATCGGCATCGTATGCGCAGAACGTTCTGCGCATTCCAACGTTACCAAGTCCAAAAGTGGGGTCTGTCCGGGATATTCTAATCGGTACCGTATGCGCAGAACGTTCTGCGCATTCCAACGTCACCAAACCCAAACGTGGAGTCTGTCCGGGATATTCGAATCGGCATCGTATGCGCAGAACGTTCTGCGCATTCCAACGTTACCAAGTCCAAAAGTGGGGTCTGTCCGGGATATTCTAATCGGTACCGTATGCGCAGAAAGTTCAGCGCATTCCAACGTCACCAAACCCAAACGTGGAGTCTGTGCGGAATATTCGAATCGGCATCATATGCGCAGAACGTTCTGCGCATTCCAACGTTACCAAGTCCAAAAGTGGGGTCTGTCCGGGATATTCTAATCGGTACCGTATGCGCAGAACGTTCTGCGCATTCCAACGTCACCAAACCCAAACGTGGAGTCTGTCCGGGATATTCGAATCGGCAACGTATGCGCAGAACGTTCTGCGCATTCCAACGTTACCAAGTCCAAAAGTGGGGTCTGTCCGGGATATTCTAATCGGTACCGTATGCGCAGAAAGTTCAGCGCATTCCAACGTCACCAAACCCAAACGTGGAGTCTGTCCGGGATATTCGAATCGGCAACGTATGCGCAGAACGTTCTGCGCATTCCAACGTTACCAAGTCCAAAAGTGGGGTCTGTCCGGGATATTCGAATCGGCACCGTATGCGCAGAAAGTTCAGCGCATTCCAACGTCACCAAACCCAAACGTGGAGTCTGTGCGGAATATTCGAATCGGCATCGTATGCGCAGAACGTTCTGCGCATTCCAACGTTACCAAGTCCAAACGTGGGGTCTGTCCGGGATATTCTAATCGGCACCGTATGCGCAGAACGTTCTGCGCATTCCAGCGTCACCAAACCCAAACGTGGAGTCTGTCCGGGATATTCGAATCGGCAACGTATGCGCAGAACGTTCTGCGCATTCCAACGTTACCAAGTCCAAAAGTGGGGTCTGTCCGGGATATTCTAATCGGTACCGTATGCGCAGAAAGTTCAGCGCATTCCAACGTCACCAAACCCAAACGTGGAGTCTGTGCGGAATATTCGAATCGGCATCGTATGCGCAGAACGTTCTGCGCATTCCAGCGTTACCAAGTCCAACCGTGGAGTCTGTCCGGGATATTCGAATCGGCACCGTATGCGCAGAAAGTTCTGCGCATTCCAACGTCACCAAACCCAAACGTGGAGTCTATCCGGGATATTCGAATCGGCACCGTATGCGCAGAAAGTTCTGCGCATTCCAGCGTCACCAAGTCCAACCGTGGAGTCTGTCCGGGATATTCGAATCGGCACCGTATGCGCAGAAAGTTCAGCGCATTCCAACGTCACCAAACCCAAACGTGGAGTCTGTGCGGAATATTCGAATCGGCATCGTATGCGCAGAACGTTCTGCGCATTCCAACGTTACCAAGTCCAAAAGTGGGGTCTGTCCGGGATATTCTAATCGGTACCGTATGCGCAGAACGTTCTGCGCATTCCAACGTCACCAAACCCAAACGTGGGGTCTGTCCGGGATATTCTAATCGGTACCGTATGCGCAGAACGTTCTGCGCATTCCAGCGTCACCAAACCCAAACGTGGAGTCTGTCCGGGATATTCGAATCGGCATCGTATGAACATTTTACGCATTCCAGCGTCATCAAATCAGCTGACTGTTTTATAATAATATTAAACATAAACAGTTGCCTCGTTGCCAAGTTTACTCTCAGATTTTGCATTTGAGCAGTGATTGAGTTCGTTTGTTTTTTTGTTTTTAAATAAATGGCCAAGAATGCGTTAACAAGTGTTTGTAGTCTTTTTGTTGGCAAACTTTTTGTGATAAAACAGTGCATTCGTTAAAGAATTCCCATTGGAAATAACAAGTGCACTGTCTCAGTGTGTGTGTGCGCGCGCGCGCGTGTGTCGTCTGTGTGTGTGTGTGTGTGTGTGTGTGTGTGTGTGTGTGTGCGTGTGTGTGTGTGTGTGTGTGTGTGTGTGTGTGTGTGTGTGTGTGTGTGTGTGTGTGTGTGTGTGTGTGTGTGTGTGTGTGTGTGTGTGTGTGTGTGTGTGTGTGTGTGTGTGTGTGTGTGTGTGTGTGTGTGTGTGTGTGTGTGTGTGTGTGTGTGTGTGTGTGCGTGTTTAAGTGGCTTACTTGGACCGTATATAGACGCAAGGTCCACTTATCGTTTCAATCTAAACTGACGAACTTTGATGAAATCTTGCAAGTAAGCCTAGAGGTATGATTAGCTGAAATTACGGTACATCTTTTAATTTTTTTCAAAATGTTTGTCGAAGCGATTTTATCGTCAAAAATCTATTTTTTTCAACTAGCTCTAACGATTTTAGACAAATTTTGTTCAAATTTAGGTCCCTAATTACTTATCCAAACAAACGTATGCACATTACATCTAGAAAAATCTGATTCTAGAGCAATGGAAATAAAACTGGAAAATGGGATTAATTTATTAAAATCGATTTATAGATTTTGCTCAAAATTTAGAGTCAAGCGGAGGCAGCTGAGGTGAGAAGCAATCCTACCGTACGCACGCACGCACACAGCACACGCATTCACTACTCCACATGGCTTGACTAAATCTGAAGTATAATAAAGTGGTCCGTGCTGATGGAGTGCATAACACCGCCTAAAGATGTATCAAACGGAGCCCTGGGATACTTGGCGACCTCCAACTGTACCTCAGCCTTACCCATGCATGCAAGACTTTGTATGGAAGTACTTCATTTCTCAAGCTACTTGTGGGTGTCCCCATGAGTAAGAATGTACTGTGTGTGTGTGTGTGTGTGTGTGTGTGTGTGTGTGTGTGTGTGTGTGTGTGTGTGTGTGTGTGTGTGTGTGTGTGTGTGTGTGTGTGTGTGTGTGTGTGTGTGTGTGTGTGTGTGTGTGTGTGTGTGTGTGTGTGTGTGTGTGTGTGTGTGTGTGTGTGTGTGTGTGTGTGTGTGTGTGTGTGTGTGTGTGTGTGTGTGTGTGTGTGTGTGTGTGTGTGTGTGTGTGTGTGTGTGTGTGTGTGTGTGTGTGTGTGTGTGTGTGTGTGTGTGTGTGTGTGTGTGTGTGTGTGTGTGTGTGTGTGTGTGTGTGTGTGCTTGGGCTAATGCAGACGATGGGATGATTTATAGCGTATGAAAATGCCAAGCCCTGGCCGGGAATCTAACCCGGGTCCTCGGTTTTTTTTTTTTTTTTGGTGTTTAACGTCCGACTATTGTGCACACTTGGGCTAATGCAGACGATGGGATGATTTATATTTATAGCGTATGAAAAATGCCAAGCCCTGGCCGGGAATCGAACCCGGGTCCTCGTTTTTTTTGTGTGTTTAACGTCCGACTATTGTGCACACTTGGGCTAATGCAGACGATGGGATGATTTATATTTATAGCGTATGAAAAATGCCAAGCCTGGCCGGGAATCGAACCCGGGTCCTCGGGGTGAAAGCCCAGTACGCTATCAACTAGGCCACCAAAGCGGCATGAATGTAAGACAGAATGAGCAGAATGTAGCTGTATAACAAAAGCTGATCATATGGAGTAAAACGTCCGTATTAATGGTTAATGACAAAGAAATATTTAAAGGGAATTAGAAGAGCATGCACTTCAATAACGAACTGGGAAGTCACCAATTAAAAGTGGGAGTGTTAACACTTTTTATGTTCATAAGATCCTAGGCTTTATGAAGAAACTAGGACTGGAATCCGACTAAACAACTCAGGAATAGAGAAAGGG
>CM040190.1:9280652-9288152 GCA_022606455.1 Callitettix versicolor
CATATCATGACATTGTTTCCAGTGTTTTGTGTATGAAACGCGTGGCAGCAAAATTCGTTCCAAAATTGTTGAATTTTGAACAAAAACAGCGGTGAATGGAAGTTGCTCAGGAGTTTTTAAATGAAGTCAACGACGGTGGAAAATTACTGAAGCGTATTATAACAGGTGACGAAACATGGGTTTACGGATATCACGTCGAAACAGGCTCAATCATCCCAGTGAAGGCATTCTGGCTCGCCAAGACCGAAAAAGGCTCGACAAGTGCGGTCGATCGTGAAGGTTATGCTCACTGTGTTCTTTGATATTAATGGCATAGTGCATCATGAATTCCTGCTACCAGGTGAAACGGTCAATAATTTCAAAATAATTTGTGAAACGGTCACACTACCTACAAGTTCAACGCCGTTTGCGTGAAGCAATCCGGAAAAAAACGCCCGGATCTGTGGAAAAACAATTCATGGCTTTTGCACCACGATAATGCACCAGCTCACACCTCATTGCTTGTTCGTGAAGTTTTGGCCCAAAACAGTACTGTAACGATGCCCCAGCTTACATATTCGCCAGACATGGCTCCGTGTGACTTTGTCCTATTTCTAAAAATAAAGAGAACGTTAAAGGGCCGTCGTTTTACAGCCGTAGATGACATTAAAAGCGCATCGCTGAAAGAACTAAAGGCTATCTCAAAGATCGAGTTTGAGAAGTGTTTAAGCGCTGGCACAAGTGCATAATCTCCAATGGGCACTATTTTGAAGGCAACAACATCAATGTAGAAGAATAAATAAATATTTTGTTCAAAAAATTCTCGTTACTTTCTGAACACACCTCGTAAATCAGTAACAGTAAATTTGAGTGACAAATATCAGGATACCATATTGTAGCCCTTTTAATTTTTAATCAAATGGTCTGTCTAAAATATGGAACAAACTGCGCCATGCAGGGCACGCCATATAATGCGGAATAAATGCATCACCGTATATTTGAATGTTACACCATTCGGTAGGAAATTAGAAGGGCTGCAAGAATGGTTTATTAACATTTCTCTGAAATTTCTGCTCGTTTGTAATGTATTTCTTTCGTTAAAAAAGTTATTGGCCAGGAAAACAATTTTAAGGGAAAAGGAAAGCCATTCGACTGCGTATTGGTCACGTGGTGCTTTCTTGTGGCCGGCAGTTACTCGGTCGTTTATATGTGCGATTAAAAGGTTTTTTGTCATATCTTAAGTAAAACGTTCAGTTGGTGGTTTTATTCTTGAAAAAAAGTCTACAAAATTTGTCTTGCTAAAAGATACACCCCGCAGGGGGGTGCAGACTAGCTGCACCTATTTAGAGGATCTAGACGTCCTTCGCTGTACCCGAGTCTAACACACACTTACACTTACAGCACTACACTTACGACTTTAACACTTTACTCTCACACTTACATTTAGGGAGGCGATAATAGCCTCTATGTGCTTCTTGCCTTAAAAAAAAAAAAATAATAAAAAAAAAATAAAAGATACAAATGACGCTTACACATTTGGGCAATTTTAGCTGCACCTATTTAGAGGATCTAGTCGTCCTTCGCGGTACCCGAATCTAACACACACTTATACTTACAACACTACACTTACGACTTTAACACTTTACACTCACTTACATTTAGGGAGGCGATAATAGCCTCAATGTGTTTTTCGCCTTAAAATAAAAAAATAATAATAATAATAATAAAATAAAAGATACAAATGACGCTCACACATTTGGGCAATTTTTTTTTTTTTTTTTAAGGCGGAAAGCACATTGAGGCTATTATCGCCTCCCTAAATGTAATTATGAGTGTAAAGTGTTAAAGTCGTAAGTGTAGTGTTGTAAGTGTGTGTGTTGGACTCGGGTACCGCGAGAGACGTCTAATCCTCTCAGTAGGTGCAGCTAGTCTGCACCCCCTGCGGGCATTTGGGCTATTACGTGTATGTACTATTGTATTTTTAGAAATATCCGTTGGTAATGAGATTTTTTCAGCAGCAATTTTCGTCCGAGACCACGAAATGTGCATTGATTCAGACCTCTAAAGACGTTGTGAGAAAAATAACTATTTCTAACTTTAGAAAGCTTTTGGCTGTTTTCTTGAAAATTGGTTCGAACTGTGGTTTTGTTAAGCTCGGTTAAGATTGGTTTAACAAGTTTTAACAAATCGTAATTTTTTTTTGTTGAAAATCTTTTGTTCATAAAAACGAACATTTGAAATTATAATACTTTCGCAATACGAGAATATTTCAATGTTAGATTCTACGGGAATAAGCGAGACTTGTGTTAGACTTTCCATGGTTATTTTACTTTTTCACTTTAGAGCTTTGTTATAAAACAAAACGTAAAATAAGTGTATTCACTTTAGAGAAAGCGTAAAGTAAGTGTATTCACTTTAGAGCTTTGTTATAAAACAAAGCGTAAAATAAGTGTATTAACTTTAGAGCTTTGTTATAAAACAAAGCGTAAAATGAGTGTATTAACTTTAGAGAAAGCGTAAAATAAGTGTATTCACTTTAGAACTTTGTTATAAAACAAAGCGTAAAATAAGTGTATTAACTTCAGAACTTTGCTATAAAACAAAGCGTAAAATAAGTGTATTAACTTTAGAGAAAGCGTAAAATAAGTGTATTCAGTTTAGAGCTTTGTTAAAAAACAAAGCGTAAAATAAGTGTATTAACTTTAGAACTTTGTTATAAAACAAAGCGTAAAATAAGTGTATTAACTTTAGAGAAAGCGTAAAATAAGTGTATTCACTTTAGAGCTTTGCTATAAAACAAAGTGTAAAATAAGTTTATTCACTTTAGAGCTTATTAGTCATTGTTATTGAATCATTATTATGGTATTTTTTAAATGTGTTCTCAGTTTTATAGAAATAAACGTAATTTTTGTCGTTAAATTTGCACCAATTAGCGTAGTGAGCGTTCACTAAAATACAAGAGAAGAGCTCCCGGCGGTGTCCAATTGTACATAGGTGATAGTATTAAATATAGTACGGCTATTATATATTGGCCTCAACTCGGATACATGTAGAGGCCGTTAGTTTTATCTGTATTGTATGATGAATGGCAGCCATTAACAAGGAAACACGTTTTGTGTTAATAGAATTTCATGTCGTTTGTTGATGGAAGAGGGGACAACGGCGTTAGAAGTGTTATACAGTACTTAACTTAAAATTTTTATTCGAAGATGTTACTTGCAGCTTTTCTGTAGGTCGTTAATTTTTGGACTCAAATTTAACACAAATTGATTTTGGTAATAGCTGGGACAACTGCGCTACCAAGGAAAATATGATCAGAATTTTAAAAGATTCAAAACGTGTTTATAGTTCCGTTACAAAGCATTGCAAGAAAAACGGGCCTTTCAATAGCTGTAACATAACAGTCCGACCATCTGATTGGCAACCATCTTAAGAAATCCTTTAAAATGTCCTTCATTTTGATTTCTGCAATAATCGTTCTCGGTTTCAGTGTACGTGTATTTTTTTTTTTTTTTGTGTTTAACGTCCGACTATTGTGCACACTTGGGCTAATGCAGACGATGGGATGTTTTATAGCTTATGAAATGCCAAGCCCTGGCCGGGAATGGAACCCGGGTCCTCGGGGTGAAAGCCCAGTATGCTATCAACTAGGCCACCGAGGCGGCTCAGTGTACGTGTATATAGGCCTATATATATTCGTACACTTATATGTATATACACTTAAGTACATATATATATATATATATAATTATATTATATGTATATACACTTATATGTATATATGAAATTCGTTTTCATCAAGTCAAATCGGAATTTTAAAAAGAGTAAAAAAAATGTAATTTTGGAAATTCGCTTTCATCACATCAGATCGGAATTTTAAAAAGAGTAAGAAAAAAATGTAATTTTCGAAGTTCGCGTTCATCAAGTCAAATCGGAATTTTAAAAAGAGTAAGAAAAAATGTAATATTGGAAATTCGCTTTCATCAAGTTAAATCGGAATTTTAAAAAGAGTAAGAAAAAATGTAATTTTGGAAGTTCGCGTTCATCAAGTCAAATCGGAATTTTAAAAGGAGTAAGAAAAAATGTAAGGAGTAAGTCAAAAATTTTAAAAAGAGTAAGAAAAAATGTAATTTTGGAAATTCGCGTTCATCAAGTCAAATCGGAATTTTAAAAGAGTAAGAAAAAATGTAATTTTGGAAATTCGCTTTCATCACGTCAGATCGGAATTTTAAAAAGGAGTAAGAAAAAAATGTAATTTTGGAAATTCGCTTTCATCACGTCAGATCGGAATTTTAAAAAAGAGTAAGAAAAAATGTAATTTTGGAAATTCGCTTTCATCAAGTCAAATCGGAATTTTAAAAAAGAGTAAGAAAAAATGTAATTTTGGAAGTTCGCGTTCATCAAGTCAAATCGGAATTTTAAAAGAGTAAGAAAAAATGTAATATTGGAAATTCGCTTTCATCAAGTCAAATCGGAATTTTAAAAAGAGTAAGAAAAAATGTAATTTTGGAAATTCGCTTTCATCAAGTCAAATCGGAATTTTAAAAAGAGTAAGAAAAAATGTAATTTTGGAAATTCGCGTTCATCAAGTCAAATCGGAATTTTAAAAAAGAGTAAGAAAATATAATTTTGTAAATTTGCTTTCATCTTGTCAAATCGGAATTTTAAAAAAGTAAGAAAAAATGTAATTGGAAATTCGCTTTCGTCACGTCAACGAGACAGTTTCGTGCGCTATTATTAATGAGATCTATAAATTATTTTACTAATATTTAAGTCTTACTGCAAATATGGATATTTGAATTTCGGAAAATTTCAAACATACTGTCAGTGATCAAAGTTACATTTTATATCTGTTAAATACAGTTAATACGAATTCACTTCACATTTTTTGGGGTGTTTTTTTGTGCTTACTTTACTGTAATAATATAAGAAAACTTACAGTAAGTACATCATCTTCTCCTTTCTATATGTTTTTCCTATTTCTCAGAGAATAATTGAATAAAAATTCAATTAAAATGGAAATAGTATTACAACAGGTAATTTGAATATTTTACAAAAATTTGTGCACAAACATTCTGCATATAAAATTAACTGTCAAGCATCTTTGAAAATTTTTGTTAAACGGAAATACAGTAAGGAACTAAACTGAAGGAGAGGCATCGTGTGAACATAAGCTCTGCATAAGGCGTACAACAAACCCACACTTTTACAATTAGTAACGAAGTGGGCAGACAGGTTGTACAGCAAGGAAAGTGGGAATATCTACCTCCGTGGGATCAGATCCAAGGCTACAAATTAAATCTTTTAATGTGAATTGCGCCTACTGTCACCGTTATCTGCAAACCTGACGATAGTTTTATTTGTAAATTGGCTGCCAAAGTCAGTACAGCTTTGCAGATCAGCTACTAGTCATCTTCAAGGCAGAATTGACTTACAGAAGCTGTAGATCAGCATCAGTCACAGGCCGTACAGAAGCTGTAGATCAACACCAGCAACAGACTACAGAAACTGTAGATCAGCACCGGTCACTTATTGTAGTAGTCAGCTACCAATTATAGATCGTTCAGAAGCTGTATGTCTAATGTCAGTCACATACCGTACAGAAGCAGTAGATCAGCACTAGACATATGTTTAGTATAAAAGATAAAATAGTATAGATCGTAAAAAAAATAAAGATAGTATTGATCGTAAAAAAACTACTAGTCAGATACCAGTCATAGATCTTGCTGCTGCCGCACTGGTGTGACTAGCAAGTCGTGCTGCTGCCGCACTGGTGTGACTAGCAAGTCGTGCTGCTGCCGCACTGGTGTGACTAGCAAGTCTTGCTGCTGCCGCACTGTGTGACTAGGAAGCCTTGCTGCTGCCGCACTGGTGTGACTAGGAAGTATAGCTGCTGCCGCACTGGTGTGACTAGGAAGTCTTGCTGCTGCCACACTGTGTGACTAGCAAGTCTTGCTGCTGATGCACTGGTGTGACTAGGAAGACTTGCTGCTCCGCACTGGTGTGACTAGGCAGACTTGCTACTGCCGCACTGGTGTGACTAGCAAGTCTTGCTGCTGCCGCACTGTGTGACTAGCAAGTCTTGCTGCTGATGCACTGGTGTGACTAGGAAGTCTTGCTGCTGCCGCACTGGTGTGACTAGGAAGTCTTGCTGCTGCTGCACCGGTGTGACTAGGAAGACTTGCTGCTGCCGCACTGGTGTGACTAGGTTGACTTGCTGTTGCCGCACTGGTGTGACTAGGAAGACTTGCTGCTGCCGCACTGGTGTGACCAGGAAGTCTTGCTGCTGCCGCACTGGTGTGACCAGGAAGCCTAGCTGCTGCCGCACTGGTGTGACCAGGAAGACTTGCTGCTGCAGCACTGGTGTGACTAGGAAGTTTAGCTGCTGCCGCACTGTGTGACTAGGAAGCCTAGCTGCTGCCGCACTGGTGTGACCAGGAAGCCTAGCTGCTGCCGCACTGGTGTGACTAGGAAGTCTTGCTGCTGCAGCACTGGTGTAACTAGGAAGACTTGCTGCTGCCGCACTGGTGTGACTAAGAAGTCTTGCTGCTGCCGCACTGGTGTGACTAGGAAGTCTTGCTGCTGCCGCACTAGTGTAACTAGGAAGACTTGCTGCTGCCGCACTGGTGTGACCAGGAAGTCTTGCTGCTGCCGCACTGGTGTGACTAGGAAGTCTTGCTGCTGCCGCACTGGTGTGACCAGGAAGTCTTGCTGCTGCCGCACTGGTGTGACCAGGAAGTCTTGCTGCTGCCGCACTGGTGTGACTAGGAAGACTTGCTGCTGCCGCACTGGTGTGACTAGGAAGACTTGCTGCTGCCGCACTGTGTGACTAGGAAGTCTAGCTGCTGCCGCACTGTGTGACTAGGAAGCCTTACTGCTGCCGCACTGGTGTGACTAGGAAGTCTTGCTGCTGCCGCACTAGTGTGACCAGGAAGTCTTGCTGCTGCCGCACTGGTGTGACTAGGAAGACTTGCTGCTGCCGCACTGGTGTGACTAGGAAGACTTGCTGCTGCCGCACTGTGTGACTAGGAAGTCTAGCTGCTGCCGCACTGTGTGACTAGGAAGCCTTACTGCTGCCGCACTGGTGTGACTAGGAAGCCTTGCTGCTGCCGCACCGGTGTGACGAGGGTGTGAGCGACCTCATCGGACACAGCCGCGTTGTTTATGTTTGCACTTTTTTACATTATCAGATTTTCATTTAATATCATGGTGAGACCTAGACCACGTGAGCACTGATTTGCGTGTGGTTATATAATTTAGCAATTTTAGTGAAATCTAGTTCTATACTTGGTATAAAAATTAATTTTAAAGCAAAATAGCTCAAAAGGAGTTCGCTGTCCGGTAAAATTCGTTTAACCGTTTCAAATGTCGGTAATTAACCCTTCATAAATTTCTTTTTTTATCACATATTAATAGGTTAATTGAATTTGGTTTTATTCCGGAAATTCATCTCAATGACGTCAGCTAGACGTAAATATGCTTTATGTAGACGTAAATATGCTGCCTTTATGTTAGTTAATG
>CM040190.1:9293152-9295652 GCA_022606455.1 Callitettix versicolor
AATGTACACAACATCATTACATGCGCGCCGAGAACATGAGAACATGAGAAGAAAAAAGAGAGAGAGAGAGAGAGAGAGAGAGAGAGAGAGAGAGAAGCTTACGTTGTATGTACATACAGGCACAAAACATACATACGCGCGCGAACAACTCAGTCGCAACCGGCAGACAAAAGAAAGGAGAAGAGCTGAGAACTGGAGGGGGTCTGTGTAATACTTCCCCTACTCGCGTTACTTACGCTTCGTAAGCGTACTCGATGAAACCGAATCACTCCATGGTGACAAATACAAAATGCACAAAGCTGTAGAAGAAGCTAAAGCTTCAATAAATATTGCAGTAACATATAAAAACTTTCTCCTTTTCATTTCCCTACCCCCTATATATAGTTTAGAAGGTTTTTTTTAAAAAAAATGGAAAATCCGATTTTTAACCGATTTAAAAATAATAAAGTACGGCCGAGTATTGAACCACTCTTGACGATTTTGATTTTAAGAAAGTCACTGCGGTGTTCCTACCGAATATAACTGAAAAGGAAAATTCCCAAATGATCCGTGACCACTGTCGTTAATGATTAATAGACGGAAGGAAAATTATGTGAATAATTAGTTGATAACACAAGCGTAGGCTAACGAGAGTGACCTTGAGCACGACCTTGAAACGATGTAATTATAGCTACACAGTACAACAGTAATGGCTAGTAGTAAACACTAAAATGAGCAGGAAGCTTCTTCATACTGTTACTGGGACTTAGGTGCAGACAACGGTAGCAATATAGCGTGATGTGTTTTTAAATATAACTGTATCTAGAAAAATAGTATGAACCG
The DNA here is from genome assembly GCA_022606455.1 of Callitettix versicolor. Lineage (NCBI taxonomy): Eukaryota > Metazoa > Arthropoda > Insecta > Hemiptera > Cercopidae > Callitettix > Callitettix versicolor. The sequence goes on from CM040190.1 coordinate 9,293,975, forward strand.
GAAAAAACATCTAATTTATCAAATGTTCCTACATACAGCCACCAGTAGCTCATCACATTGGAGTACCAGTAAGTTCACTATCTTACAGGAACTCCGGGAGCTCACTTTCTTACTGAAACTACTGTATTTCATCTCACTGGAGCTCCAGTACTTTTTTATCTTACTGGAACTCCGGGAGCTCACTTTCTTACTGAAACTACTGTATTTCATCTCACTGGAGCTCCAGTACTTTTTTATCTTACTGGAACTCCGGGAGCTCACTTTCTTACTGAAACTACTGTATTTCATCTCACTAGAGCTCCAGTACTTTTTTATCTTACTGGAACTCCGGGAGCTCACTTTCTTATTGAAACTACTGTATTTCATCTCACTAGAGCTCCAGTACTTTTTTATCTTACTGGAACTCCGGGAGCTCACTTTCTTATTGAAACTACTGTATTTCATCTCACTGGAGCTCCAGTACTTTTTTATCTTACTGGAACTCCGGGAGCTCACTTTCTTACTGAAACTACTGTATTTCATCTCACTAGAGCTCCAGTACTTTTTTATCTTACTGGAACTCCGGGAGCTCACTTTCTTATTGAAACTACTGTATTTCATCTCACTAGGCTCCAGTACTTTTTATCTTACTGGAACTCCGGGAGCTCACTTTCTTATTGAAACTACTGTATTTCATCTCACTAGAGCTCCAGTACTTTTTTATCTTACTGGAACTCCGGGAGCTCACTTTCTTATTGAAACTACTGTATTTCATCTCACTGGAGCTTCAGTACTTTTTTATCTTACTGGAACTCCAGTAGCTTATTTTCTTACTGTAACTCCAGTACTCATCTCACTGATGCTCCAGTACTTTTCTATCTTACTGGAACTCCAGTAGCTTATTTTCTTACTGGAACTCCAGTATTTTTCTATCTTACTGGAACTCAGGAGCTTATTTTCTTACTGGAACTCCAGTACTAATCTCACTGGTCCTCCAGTACTATCTTACTGGAACTCCAGTAGCTTATTTTTGTTTTCTTACTGGAACTCTAGTAACTCATCTTGCTGGTGCTCCAGTACTTTTCTATCTTACTGGAACTCCAGTAGCTTATTTTCTTACTGGAACGTCAGTACTCATCTCACTGGTCCTCCAGTATTTTTCTATCTTACTGGAACTCGGGAGCTTATTTTCTTACTGGAACGCCAGTACTCATCTCACTGGTCCTCCAGTACTTTTCTATCTTACTGGAACTCCAGTAGCTTATTTTTGTTTTCTTACTGGAACTCCAGTAACTCATCTCACTGGTGCTCCAGTAGTTCTCTATTTTACTGCAACCACAGTAGCTCACTTTCTTACTGGAACTCCAGTACTCATCTCACTGGTCCTCCAGTACTTTTCTATCTTACTGGAACTCCAGTAGCTTATTTTTGTTTTCTTACTGGAACTCCAGTAACTCATCTCACTGGTGCTCCAGTAGTTCTCTATTTTACTGCAACAACAGTAGCTCACTTTCTTACTGGAACTCCAGTAGCTCACTTTTTTACAAAGCTCTAGTAGCTCATCTCACTGGAGCTCCATTAGCTCATCTCACTAGAGCTCCAATACTTCGCTATCTTACTTAACTCTAGTAGTTCACTTTCTTACTGGAACTACAGTTTTTCATCTCACTGGAGCTCCATCAGTTGGAACGCCAGTAAC
>CM040190.1:9298152-9303152 GCA_022606455.1 Callitettix versicolor
TTGATTATAAACACTTAGTACTAGCGCTAACCGAGCAGATATCCGTTGAAACTGTTACAAATGGCGGCCGTTCCGAATGTGAAAATACCGTTACTGTTTTATGGTACATTTTTTTGAAAATTTCATTTCACGTCGTAACCTTAAATTACGCTTGTTTAACTGTAGGCCTGTATCGAAATAATATTTTATTTGTATTTTAAAAAAAATTATTTTTTTTACCGAGAAAGAAAACTTCTTGAGAAAAAAATTTTTCTTACCGAGAGTAACTTTATATTTAGACGTTTTACGCATTTCAACCTGTTTGTGAAGTCACGTGATGGAGTGCTGTGCCTATGGGAAGGAAGGACAACTTACAGGACATCAGGAGGTCTGGAAAATTTATTGATTTTTCCTGAGGGCGTTGATGTAAGAATTGTTTGGGAACTGAATGAGACTTGTGTCTTATACGACGTGACACGGTTTATTGACCCATTGACCTTTGAAGATCAATAGGTCACGAGAATTATAAGCTGCTGTGATATATTCTCTTGACATATCATTTATCAGTATCCTTATTGGAAATACAGTACATCCTGCACCCTGCACCTATGTATTACGGTATATGAATCAACTATCAGGCTCACTGGAGATCCCCGCAGGGGGATGCGGACGGACTAGCTGCACCTATTGAGAGGATTTAGACGTTCCTCACGGTACCCGAGTCTAACACATACACTTACAACACTGCACTTACGACTTTAACACTTTACACTCACGCTTACATTTAGGGAGGCAATAATAGCCTCAATGTGATTTTCGCCTTAAAATACAAAAAAACTTCACTGGAAATACATGTACAACTATTTTTTATGCTACTTAAGACTAATGAACACGAGGGATCTGCGTTATCGGTATAGATAAAGGATCGGCAGTAACCGCGGCTCGAACTAACAACCTTGAGGTGATAAAAAAAAAATCACTGGAAATACCTATTATACGGCCATATTTTATGCTGCTTAAGACTAATGAACACGAGGGATCTGAGTTATCGGTATAGATAAAGGATCGGCAGTAACCGCGGCTCGAACTAACAACCTTGAGGTGATAAAAAAAAATTCACTGGAAATACAAGTACGGCCATATTTTACGCTACTTAAGTCTAATGAACACGAGGGATCTGCGTTAACGGTATAGATAAAGGATCGGCAGTAACCGCGGCTCGAACTAACAACCTTGAGGTGATAAAAAAAAAATCATTGGAAATACCAGTACGGCCATATTTTACGCTACTTAAGTCTAATGAACACGAGGGATCTGCGTTAACGGTATAGATAAAGGATCGGCAGTAACCGCGACTCGAACTAACAACCTTGAGGTGATAAAAAAAAATTCACTGGAAATACCAGTACGGCCATATTTTACGCTACTTAAGTCTAATGAACACGAGGGATCTGCGTTAACGGTATAGATAAAGGATCGGCAGTAACCGCGGCTCGAACTAACAACCTTGAGGTGATAAAAAAAAATTCACTGGAAATACAAGTACGGCCATATTTTACGCTACTTAAGTCTAATGAACACGAGGATCTGCGTTAACGGTATAGATAAAGGATCGGCAGTAACCGCGGCTCGAACTAACAACCTTGAGGTGATAAAAAAAAAATCACTGGAAATACCAGTACGGCCATATTTTACGCTACTTAAGTCTAATGAACACGAGGGATCTGCGTTAACGGTATAGATAAAGGATCGGCAGTAACCGCGGCTCGAACTAACAACCTTGAGGACAAAAAAAAAAAAAAAAAATCACTGGAAATACCAGTACGGCCGTAATTTATACTACTTAAGACTAATGAACACGAGGGATCTACGTTAACGGTATAGATAAAGGATCGGCAGTAACCGCGGCACGAACTAACAACCTTGAGGTGTACAGTTCAGAAATTAGAGCTTTAGCCACATCGACCACCGAGCACTAACTGGAGATATATGTAAGTCTTACTAGTTAATACAATTGGAAGATTGAGGTACTGGAGAAGCCATCATGGTAAATTCCAGCCCCGGACCTTGAAATGAGCACCGATCCTGACCTCTAAATCAGTAGTTACTAAAAGTAGTCCGCGGACTTCTGTTGATGTGAGAGTAGACGTTAGAAGGTAAACAAATTGTAAAATGAAGACCTGCGATTTTCAGAATACCCCAAAACGATACGCAGACCCAAATGTAATAAATATTTACGTCACTAGTGCAGCCTGTCGGCAACAGAAGCAAGATGGGCCTGATGAATGATAACGGAACAATGAAAAATATTTTTTAAATAAGAAACTATTTAAATTTTGATTCAATGTCCAAAGTAACCAAGAACAACTGGGACATAAAGCTTAATTTATTTGATAATTTTTCGCAAACTTTGTAATGTTTTTAGGTCGAGTAGTAGAATTATGATGTCATGTCGTTAAGGTTACGCAGCAGTCATCAAATTCCTAACTGATATACATAGCAACGGAGCCCAGCTTCGGACAATACAACTTTCACCCAAACCGTGTGTTTAATATTACCATAACCATAGGCCGGTATCGTTTTACATTACACGTCGCTTCCTTATTATACGATGCTTTTTGTTTGTTAAGTTGGTAACTTACTCCGCGCAACCGCTGCAACATTAATATTTATGTTAATGTTGTCACGTTTCGTAGACATAGCTTTCTAATTATATATTACGGACGGGTATACCACATTTCCAAGCTTAAATAACCCGCAGTTATTTTTTCGCATCTCGGTCCGAGAAATTTAGAATTAAATAGAGAATTTTTGAGTTTTTTACTTTCTCACTACAAATATTGTTTACAGAAACTAATGTACAATTACTAGTTTTAAAAATTTTAAACTAAATTTTGTAATCACTTAGACAATATATATGTATCACTTAAATTTAAAAATAAAATTTAAATCTTTTATTTAAATTTTTTCCGCAAACAGTAAGTTTTAGCGCAAAATCGTTTTTCAATGTCAGAAGCCGAGTAAAAATTCTTCCTAAGATTTATGCCTGTACGAATAGTATGTGCTGAGAAAAAGGGATGTTGACTCAAGAAATATATATATTTTTTTGTATTTTAAGGCGAAAAGCACATTGAGGCTATTATCGCCTCCCTAAATGTAAGTGTGAGCGTAGAGTGTTAAAGTCGTAAGTGTAAATGTGTGTTAGACTCGCGTACCGCGAGGGACGTCTAAATCCTCTCAGTAGGTGCAGCTAGTCTGCAAATTATCTAGTGTAACTTTTATACGTTACAAGGATCATATGCATGCCCATTTCGCGGGGCAATCCTGTTCATTACACCTGCTGTGTTGAAAAATTAACGCTGCTTCGCGAACTGGAAGCCTTTACCAGTTCTGACTAGTCGGAAAATTCGATTACAAGTCCGCTAACCAGCAAAATTAGTTCAACAGTTTCAAAATGGCCGTTTCAAACCTTTAAAATTCCCAATTTTTTGTCTCGAATGGCTTTAAAAGTGTCATTTCGCCGCCGTAATCGGCGCTAGTAACGCGTAAATTTGCATTTTGTATTTTCAAAGTCCGTTGAAATGAGAAAGTTAATGTCACGGCGGCCAGGGTTCATTTTTTTATATTTTCAATGTAATTTAAACATTTTGAAACGATAATACATACAGATTTCAATGCTGATTATGATGGTGGAATCGTAATTTCAAAAAGGGTAAAGAAAATTCCTGTTGAAAATCCGCTTCTATCACGTCAGTCAAACAGCTGCTTGCCGCGATTAGTCTGTTAATTTGTTTACATGTATTGTTAAAAGTATTTTTCTTTTTTTTTGTGTTTAACGTCCGACTGTTGTGCACACTTGGGCTAACGCAGACGACGGGATGATTTATAGCGTATGAAAATGCCAAGCCCTGGCCGGGAATCGAACCCGGGTCCTCGGGGTGAAAGCCCAGTACGCCATCAACTAGGCCACCGAGGCGGCTGTTAAAAAAGAGTTGTATTATTGTATATAAAGAAGTGAAAGAACGCCATATTTACTTTCCTTATAGAAAATCTTTTGAGAAGCTTCTCCCGCAAAACAGTGGCATTGTCGGGTACATTTGAAAATAAATTAGGCAATTTAAAAGAAGGAACATCGTATTTCTCTTTAAGGTTTTGGACAAGCATATTCAGAAACGATTGTCAGTCTTCCTAGTTCGATTTATCGTTTGGCCAGTTTAGTTACATACAGACTCACCTGAATCAAGTTTCATTGAAATCGGCGATGTCTGCACGTGCCTAGGAGGTTGACAATACAGCCAATTATGTTTGTTCGAATTGGCGGTCCGCAAGGTCACCGAATTGGCTGGACCAGTCCACTCAGTCCGCGGGAGTGTCTTCTGTAGCCCAGGCTTATACTGAACTGATTTTATTGGTTAACGAATTTGTCTTTGTTGTTAGAATACGGTAATCGCGGCACACACCTGACTCGCTCACGTAAAGGAACGTGATTTCCAAAAAATAGAAATACTCTATTAAATACCGTATATATACTTGTTTTTGAAAATTCAAATGTACACTTGTAATTAATAATTTCACTTGATGTTCGGGAATGGAACTTGGCTGGAATAGCGTTGTTATTTTCATATTTTCGGTGTAATTTTTAAAAAAAGGGAAATGCGTATTTGTGCAGAATGTAACGTTAATTGCGGTGATGGCAGAATGTAACGTTAATTGTGTGTGTGTGTGTGTGTGTGAATCTGTCTGTCTTTCTGTCTCTCTCTCTCTCTCTCTCTGTCTGTGTGTGTGTGTCTCTCTCTGTGTGTGTGTGTGTCTGTGTGTGTGTGTGTGTCTGTGTGTGTGTGTGTGTGTGTGTGTGTGTGTGTGTGTGTGTGTGTGTGTGTGTCTGTGTGTGTGTCTGTCTGTCTGTCTGTCTCTCTCTCTCTCTCTCTCTGTGTGTGTGTGTGTGTGTGTGTGTGTGTGTGTGTGTGTGTGTGTGTGTGTGTGTGTGTGTGTGTGTTTTTAACGTCCGACTTAACGTCCGA
>CM040190.1:9308152-9340652 GCA_022606455.1 Callitettix versicolor
CTCGCTGCAAAAAAAAAAATCGAAAAGTAATTTTGGAAATTCGTGTCTTTGTCTTACCCCTTTTCGAATTATGATTTCACCGTTTCAATTGGAATTAAAATTTGCATGTGTTGGCACTCGTTGAACTTTCAAATTGCATTGAAAGTACGAACATCAATCCAGACAGCCGTCAACTTAAATTTTTTAATTTCAACGGATTTTGAAAATTCAAAACGCCGATTTGTGCAGTTCGTAACGCTGAGCGCGATGGTGAAATCGGATTTTCATAAAAACGTAAAACATGAAAGTTATACACAGTAAAGATTTAAATTACCGCCATTTTGAAACTGTTGAACGAACTTCTCCGAGCTATTTTCATATTCGATTTTTATGCCAGATTTGAATCAAATCGGACCTAAATTGCGTACGTGACGCACGCGCTCACGCACACATACACACATACATACATACACACACACACACACACACACACACACACACACACACACACATATATATATATATATATATATATATATATATATATATATATATATATATATATGTGTGTGTGTGTGTGTGTGTGTGTGTGTATGTGTGTGTGTGCGTGCGCGTGCGTATGTGTGTATGTGTGTGTTGTGTGTGTGTGCGTGTGTGTGTGCGCGTGTGTGTGTGTGTGTGCGCATGTGTGTGTGTGTGTATGTATGCGCGCGCGTGTTAAAGACCCATTAGTGGTCTCGGTCTTACCATGATGGTTCATTTTTCCAATGGAAATTCTCTTCAAACTCGCATGCTTTTAAAATTAATGCCATAAAACTGGACACCGTTATTTGCTAAAATAACTGGTTCGGGAGTATTTAGGAGGGTTGGTTGATCTTATCTCCGGGAATTTGCAAAACAAATAAAAGCTGCAACCGCAGTGAACATCCACGCAACCCAGATTGATTTTTTTTTTTTTAACGTCCGACTATTGTGCACACTTGGGCTAATGCAGACGATGGAATGATTTATAGCGTATGAAAATGCCAAGCCCTGGCCGGGAATCGAACCCGGGTTCTCGGGGTGAAAGCCTAGTACGCTATCAACTAGGCCACCGAGGCGGCTTCCAGATTGATTTAATTGCAACACAAATCGGGGCACGCAGCTGACACGCAGTCGTGATTAAAAAGCGAATTTTCAAAACGCAACAATACCTCAATATTTCCCCCTTATATTTTTTTATTTTTGTTTTTTGTCTGTAAAGCACTTAACAATTCTTAGTTACTTGTAAAATTATAAAATAAACCCTGACCGCCGTCAGGTTCGTTTATATTTTAAATGCTAATTTACGCGGATCGCCTTAGTGAACAGGATTTTCAAAAAAAAGTGTGTTCTGCAGATTTGCGGCGACCGCCATTTTGAAACTACTGGACGAATTTTGTCGAGAAACGAAACTGACCAGACTGTTACCAGAACTAAACTGTTTGAATCAATCCGACCAAATTTGCATATGCTGTAATGAAGCGTACACACTTATCCTTAGAGCTGAGTGTTATAAAATGTAAACATGTTTGGAAAAATTGGGGACGGTTCCGTAGCCCATAACCGTGGCGTAACGAACGCGGGGGAAAGTGTACTTATAATAATTACGTTTAATATCTCGCTTCGTTAAATCAAGGAACGAGGTAGCGTTCCGCCTCGCCAAGTCGCCAAGCATTATACACGGGAGATGGTGTTTAGTAGTTTCCATTATCTTAAGGGGCATAACAAAATGATAAAAATTTTAAAAATCGATTATCGGTAAAGTCAAAGCGTAGAAAAACGATTGGAAAATAGCATTTTTATGCTTGTTTTTAACAGTGAAGCTGGTTGTAATTTGCGCTCGGACGTTATGTGAAAAACAACAACAGTGGTTTTATAACTACCCAAATTCAAATAATCGCAGACTGCATCAGGTCTCGCTGGCGAGATAGAAGCCCTAAAGTAAGCAAATTCAATAACGTCACGTGCTGATACGAATTTTGGTTCTTTACAATATACGAGATGTGTTCAGAAAGTAACGAAAATTTTTTAATTTCGCGGGTTTGGAGAGTCCGATTGTCAAACATTTTTTTTATTATGTTGGTATGATAAAACTGTCAGCTGTTTTCATTGTTGACTTTGTCTGTGACAGCCACTAAGGTTAGACGTGTTTTTATGAGCTCGGCTATTTTCGTTTGTTAAAAGAAACGGATCAAAGAATTTGTATCAAATTTTGCTTAAAAAACAGAATAAAGTGTAACAAAGTGTGTGAAATGTTAACAAAGGCCTATGGTGAGTCTGCTATGAGTAAAGCAAGAGTTTACGAGTGGTATAAGCGTTTCCAAGAAGGCTGTGAAGACGTTGAAAATGACGAACGCCCTGGACGCCCCAGCACATCAACAACCGATGAAAACGTGGAAAAAGTGAAAGAAATTGTTATGAACAATCGCCGAATCACAATTAGAGAGGTCGCTGATGATGTTGGCATATCGATTGGATCATGTCATAACATTGTTTCCAATGTTTTGTGTATGAAACGCGTGGCAGCAAAATTCGTTCCAAAATTATTGAATTTTGAACAAAAACAGTGGCGAATGGAAGTTGCTCAGGAGTTTTTAAATGAAGTCAACGACGATGGAAAATTACTGAAGCGTATTATAACAGGTGACGAAACATGGGTTTACGGATATGACGTCGAAACTAAGGCTGAATCATCCCAGTGGAGGCATTCTGGCTCGCCAAGACCGAAAAAGGCTCGACAAGTGCGGTCGAACGTGAAGGTTATGCTCACTGTGTTCTTCGATATTAATGGCATACTGCATCATGAATTCCTGCCACCAGGTGAAACGGTCAATAAGGAGTACTACCTACAAGTTCAACGCCGTTTGCGTGAAGCAATCCGAAAAAAACGCTCGGATCTGTCGAAAAACAATTCATAGCTTTTGCACCACGATAATGCACCAGCTCACACTTCATTGCTTGTTCGTGAATTTTTGGCCAAAAACAGTACTGTAACGATGCCCCAGCCTCCATATTCGCCAGACATGGCTCCGTGTGACGTTTTACTATTTCCAAAAATAAAGAGAACCCTAAAATCATCATAGTGAAAATTGTAGTTTTCAATTTTCAAAATCCGTTGAAATTGAGAAATTTTATTTAACCGCGGTCAGGGTTCATTTTCGTATTTTCAATGCTGATTGAAAGTTTAAAATGCTAATGTATGCAGATTTTAATGCTGTTCATGGTGGCGAAATGAGTTTCAAATAGAGCGTAAGATAAAAAAGTTCGCTCCTATCACGTCAGATCGATTTTTTACGTGCGATTTTTTTTCTAATTTACAAGAAACGATTTAGTTAAAGTTAGAAGGTTAAAACGAACTACGCCTTTTTGAACGATAGACCTAAATGGTACAATTGTTTAAATAAATACAAATAAATCAATTATATACCTACTGTATTTTTTTATATTTTAAAGCGAAAAGCACATTAAGGCTATTATCGCCTCCCTAAATGTAAGTGTGAGTGTAAAGTGTTAATGTCGTAAGTAGTGTTGTAAGTGTGTGTGTTTTACTCGGGTACCGCGAGAGACGTCTAAATCCTCTCAATAGGTGCAAGTCTGCACCCCCTGCGCGGTATACCTACTGTAAAAACCCCTACATCAAATCCCTACTGTGAATTACATCAGGTAGTTGAATCCGTGCTGACCAGTTATATTCCTAACTAGCTTGTACACTAGTTTTGCGAAAACCGATTTTGAGTTATGCAGAAGATTTTCCGTTTTTCGTCAGTAGCTCTCAGTATTTGGGAAATATTAACTTGAAAAAACCTGTGTAATGTGTTTACATCACTTGCTTGTTTATTGGTTCAAAAATTAGAAAAATTAATGTGAAATACTTCGTGTTCTCGTATAGGCAGACTTCGTGTTCTCGGTGCAGTATAGACACCGAGTACCGGGTAATGCTCACACTTACAACATTACACTTATGACTTTACACTCACACGTACATTTAGGGAGGCGATAATAGCCTCAATGTGCTTTTCACCTTAATTTTTCCCCTTTTTTTGTGTTTAACGTCCGACTATTGTGCACACTTGGGCTACTGCAGACGATGGGATGATTTATAGCGTATGAAAATGCCAAGCCCTGGCCGTTAATCGAACCCAGGTCCTCGGCGTGAAAGCCCAGTACGCTATCAACTAGGCCACCGAGGCGGCTTTCGCTTTAAAATAACAGCAAAAATCGAAAAGACGAACCTTGACCGCTGTCTAGGTTTTGTAGAGTGAACAGCTTTGTTGTACGAGTGCCGTTTGAATGTGAGAAAGTTAATGCACGAGAACGGTTTCGTACGATTTATTTTTTTCACTCATCGGTCCTACCAGCGAGCGAGTCATGTGCGTGCCAAGTGTGGAATGACGGACGGGACGGGGGGCAACACTTGTAACAGAGCGGGAAGTCGTGATAGTTCAATCGTGGCACTTTCATTTCCATCTGAGAGTACTGCGGTGTTGCCGGGTTGTGCGACAAGAAAATTTCACCGAAAATTGTAAAATAGCAGTGTTGCTTAAAAACGCCGCAAAATATTTATTGTAACAAGCTCGTCCTCGATCTCCAGCCGCTTTGCGGCCTCTGTTTGAACGAATACGGTATAATTACAAAACACGTTATTAATTGAAAAAAAAAAATAATTACAGTAATCGCTTAGTTGTTTGTTTTCTCAAGTACGTAAATATTTGATTACTACCAATTAAAATATAATTAATAATGATTTATGTGTTATTGTAAACATATCCTCAGTTGGAATAGCTTTATCGAAGGAACAGCTGTTTGTGTAAATCAGCTGTTTAGGCGAACGTTATCTCAACCCATGTAACAATTTACGTTGCATTTTAAACATTATGTTTTTAAATTTACGGATTAACCATACTGTTAACATTTGAAGAGCTTTAAATGAATATGAAGTATTCCGTTCCGCGTCATATCTGTCGGCCAAGGGAACAGTTCCGCCCGTGTGGAAGACAGGATTCGGTATTTATTAGCGAATTTCCATTGGATCAGCTATTGGAGGAGCCATCGTGGGTAAGACCCAGACCAGGGAGCTTGAAATGAGCACCGATCTGTGGCATCTAAAACACTTTTCGAGAGGTCGTTAAATCGGACCGAAATGTTGGTCCGATTTGTTTCGAACTTGTCATAAATATCGATTATAGTAATAGCTCAGACCGGTGAAATAGATTAGTTCCTCAACCGGTAAAATTTGTTCAACAGTTTCAAAATGGCGGTCATTTCAAATATTTACAAATTACTAACATTATTGCCAGTCTTTGAAAATCTGATTCCACCATCGCAATTAGTGTTAAAAACTGAAAAATTAGTATTTTATATTGTTAAAATACTTTGAAATAAAAAAAATTCCACCATCGTAATTAGTGTTAAAAACTGAATAAATTAGTATTTTATATTGTTAAAATACTTTGAAATAAAAAAAATTCCACCATCGTAATTAGTGTTAAAAACTGAAAAATTAGTATTTTATATTGTTAACATACTTTGAAATAAAAAAAATTCCACCATCGTAATTAGTGTTAAAAACTGAAAAATTAGTATTTTATATTGTTAAAATACTTTGAAATAAAAAAAATTCCACCATCGTAATTAGTGTTAAAAACTGAAAAATTAGTATTTTATATTGTTAAAATACTTTGAAATAAAAAAAATTCCACCATCGTAATTAGTGTTAAAAACTGAAAAATTAGTATTTTATATTGTTAAAATACTTTGAAATAAAAAAAATTCCACCATCGTAATTAGTGTTAAAAACTGAAAAATTAGTATTTTATATTGTTAACATACTTTGAAATAAAAAAAATTCCACCATCGTTTTTTTTTTTTTTTTTGGTGTTTAACGTCCGACTACTGTGCACACTTGTGCTAATGCAGACGGTAACAATAATTTGTTAAAATAATTTTAAATAAAAAAAAATCTTGGAGGTCAGTGTTAATTTTCGTATTTTGAGTGTAATTTTAATGTGTAAGTTTAATGTGCTAATATACGAGTTGTGTTCAGAAAGTAACGAGAATTTTAATTTTTTGAACAAAATATTTATTTATTCTTCTACATTGATGTTGTCGCCTTCAAAATAGTCCCCATTGGAGATTATGCACTTGTGCCAGCGCTTCTTCCAATCCTCTAAACACTTCTCAAACTCGATCATTGAGATAGCCTTTAGTTCTTTCAGCGATGCACTTTTAATGTCATCTACAGCCCTTTAAGGTTCTCTTTATTTTTTGAAATAGGAAAAAGTCACACGGAGCCATGTCTGGCGAATATGGAGGCTGGGACATCGTTACAGTACTGTTTTTGGCCAAAAATTCACGAACAAGCAATGAAGTGTGAGTTGGTGCATTATTATGGTGCAAAAGCCATGAATTGTTTTTCCACAGATCCGGGCGTTTTTTTCGGACTGCTACACGCAAACGGCGTTGAACTTGTAAGTAGTACCCCTTATTGACCGTTTCACCTGGTGGCAGGAATTCATGATGCACTATGCCATTAATATCGAAGAACACAGTGAGCATAACTTTCACGTTCGACCGCACTTATTGAGCCTTTTTCGGTCTTGGCGAGCCAGAATGCCTTCACTGGGATGATTGAGCTTTAGTTTCGACGTCATATCCGTAAACCCATGTTTCGTCACCTGTTATAATACGTTTCAGTAATTCTGCATCGTCGTTGACTTCATTTAGTGACTCCTGAACAACTTCCATTCGCCGCTGTTTTTGTTAAAAATTCAACAATTTTTGGAACGAATTTTGCTGCCACGCGTTTCATACACAAAACATTGGAAACAATGTCATGACATGATCCAATCGATATGCCAACATCATCAGCGACCTCTCTAATTGTGATTCGGCGATTGTTCATAACCATTTCTTTAACTTTTTCCACGTTTTCATCGGTTGTTGATGTGCTGGGGCGTCCAGAGCGTTCGTCATTTTCAACGTCTTCACGGCCTTCTTGGAAACGCTTATACCACTCATAAACTCTTGCTTTACTCGCAGCAGACTCACTATAGGCCTTTGTTAACATTTCACACACTTTGTTACACTTTATTCCATTTTTTACGCAAAATTTGATACAAATTCTTTGATCCATTTCTTTTAACAAACGAAAATCGCCGAGCTCATGAAAACACGTCTAACCTTAGTGGCTGTCACAGACAAAGTCAACAATGAAAACAGTTGAAAGTTTTATCATACTTCAAGGGCATGTATACCAATATAATAAAAAAAATGTTTGACAATGGACTCTCAAAGCCCGCAAAATTTAAAAATTCTCGTTACTTTCTGAACACCTCGTTTTTCAGCAAAATCGGAATATCTGGTTTTCGCACAGTGTTACATTTCTGTTTGCTTTTCACTTTGTCATTATACAGAGTGTAGAGATAGTATGGTGATTGTGAAAAAAATTGATATAACGATCTTTTGAAGAATTACCGCTGAATTTAAAAAAATGTTTTGACGCGACTGGCTGTCTGTGCACATCGCCGGAGACTAAGTTAAACAGTTTTTGTGACACTTGACATGACATGCAAGTCTGGTATGCTGAAATTTCAGGATCATATTTTATAAGCCCTATTTTTGTCAAACAACAGTTACAGAACGGAGTTTCTATTTTTGACGCAATTTTTAAAATCGGTTTATCTGATTTCTCCGCTGCTTAACGTATTCAGTGAAGCAAGTTTTAAACGAAAGAAAGTTATGGTGCCTGAGTAGAGTACTACTGAATAGTGGTGGGGCAGAAAACACCAAACTGTTAAAAAAATCTGCTTTTCTCTAAATGACAAACAAACTGCTTTTTCAAACGGAAACAAGCAGTTTGATTTGGACTGGTTTATGATTTGTTAAACAAGGAACGGACTGTTCTATTCGAGCGTTGCCGCAAGCGCTAAAACTGTTTTCTTGCTAACTGCTTTTCTTCTACCTGCTTTTATGCTTTTTCCCTTTATTTCAAAGTTGCTTGTTGCTTGTAGTGAAGTAAGAACTGTTTGGTCAATGTCAACGTTTATCTCTATTTTGTTGCGAGTTGTAGTAACAACCTCTCACATTTTGTAGATACAGAGCCTAATTTTATTTAAACATATCTTTTTATATTTATTATCAATCGTCAATATTTTTTAATCAACTAAAAATATTCTAAATCGTTTGCATTTTGGTAAATATGCGAAAAACTATTTAATTTTTAAGTAAAAAAAAGAATGCTTCTATTAGAAATTCATCGCATTTTGTACATAAAATTGCTTACATAATTATTACGTTTTGATAATGTAATTTAATTATTACTACACTTGTAAGGATTATTTTTATCCTTTCTAAATGCTTTATACCCAAAAACAGTTTAAGGACATGGTGGTAATGGGAATGAAAAAGTAGTCTTAGAAAACTGAACGTATGTGCTTTATGTTTTAGCTGCTAATACAACTTTGAGTTTCAGTTTTCTAAACCTGTTTTTTCCAACTGTTTTAAAAAGCAACTTTTTTCCTCAACATGACGTTTTGTAAAAATAGCAGAAACGCCCACCTCTAGTACTGAACAATAAACCCGACATCGGTTGCAAAGCGCGTGGATTTATTTAGTTTCATAGTTAGTTTCCGTTGCCACAGTGTTCGATGTATCGTCACTCGTTGCAGCCTTTTTAACGTAAACTCAGAACGGAACTGTTGCGATCCTGGCTATTCTGGGATCCCCATTGTGACACAGTTCAGAATATTCGCGGCTCGCAAGTTGGAGATGTCACCGAAGTGATAACGGCTTCCAACAATATTGTTTAACATGTATCATGTTTTAGGGTTGGTTGTCATGTTGGGATTTGGGCGATGCGTGCCAATGTCATATTGCATATAATAGTACAAATAGCGTGTTGCCTGCTGTAGTAGGTATACACAAATATAATTGTGACTGCTTCTGAACAGCTGATGTCGCACAACAGCTGTTGCTTCAGTATCGTTTCAATTGAGGTTATGTTAAAAATCCACATTCTAAATAAAATGGTCAATAAAATTATTTAAATAAAAATCACTTAAAAATATAAAAACGCTAATACACAAAATACAAAACAAAATTATATATTTCATAATTAAAAGAAATGAAAATCTGCAATATAATTGATTTAAAAAGATGAAAACAAAGTATTAGAATAAATGCTGAAGAATATTTTCCGAGTATTTAGTTAATTATGAATTTATTATTAAATTCCTGATTATCCTCTAGGATCTTGCACGTTCCACCCTCTTATTTGCCTAGGATCAGGAATCTTCCTGTCGACACGCTGTGCGATTTCCCTTATTAATAACATTAACGTAATCCTTAAAGTTATATCCTAATTCGGTTTTTTTTATCCTAAAATTTCTTTGGATCCTGAGAAAATTTAGTTAGTGGTTAAGTTTGAATGATTATTTATTTTATTATCTTTGAATTTTAATTTATATTATTTAACTTCAATTCTCTCTCCCTCCCTCCCTCCCTCTCTGCAGAAGGGGTGCAGACTAGCTGCACTGATTGAGAGGATTTAGACGTCTCTCACGGTACCTGAGTCTAACACACATTTACACTACACTTTACACTCACACTTACATTTAGGGAGGCGATAATAGCCTCAATGTGCTTTTCGCCTTAAAATAACAAAAAAAACTCTCCCTCCCTCTCTCACTCTCTTCCTCTCCCTCTCTCCCCTTCCCTTCTCCTCTCTCTCTCTCTCTCGCCGCCTCGGTGGCCTAGTTGATAGCGTACTAGGCTTTCACCCCGAGGACTCAGGTTCTATTCCCGGCCAGGGCTTGTTATTTTCATACGCTAATAAATCATCCCATCGTCTGCATTATCCCAAGTGTACACAATAGCTGGACGTTAAACACAAAAAAAGAAAAGAAAACTCTCTCTTTCCCTCCCTCCCTCTCTCTCCCCCTCACTCACTCCCTCCCTCTCTCTCCCCCTTTGTCCCCTCCCTCCATCTCTCTCCCTCACTCCCTCTCTCGCCCTCTTGTCTCCCCCACTCTCTCTCTGGAGGCGCCTCTGTGGCCTAGTGGATAGCGTACTAGGCTTTCACCCCGAGGACCCGGGTTCGATTCCCGGCGAGGGCTTGGCATTTTCATTATAAATCATACGTGTATAAATCATAAACCCAACGTCTGCATTAGGTTGAAACAGTCACATTGTGTGTGCGCGCACAAACACAAACGGAAAAAAAAAGATTTTTCCGTGGTTGTAAATCTTTTTAATTAAACCACATATTTTAATCTTTAAATTTTGCTTTATATTTGAAAATTTCATATATCTTCTTATTAAAATTTTAATTTTCCTATTTAAATTTTAGTAATTTTAAGTTCTTCAGTTTAGTTACTAAAATGTGCACAGAATTCTTTATTTTCAATAACATATGCCCTAATATTTTCTTTCAATCTAAAGATTTATAAAATAGTCTTATTTTATAGTCTTTTTTTATAGTTATTATTTAAAATTAATTGTGTAAAATGAATTAATTAATATAAAAACCGATGTGGTGATTGGTCGCTATCCTGTGAAGGAAAATTGTAACTAACAGAAACACCTGTACTTATATTAAAGTATTTTATATTTGAGTTGATTGACGATTTGCTGGAGGTCAGGATTGCGTATAAACTTGTGATTACAGCTCCAGTTGCCTAGGTGTGCACGTGGGTGGCGTGTATAGAGACGTCTGGGAACACGACCTCTTCGTACTCATTATAACGTAAACTAGATTAAGGTTGCCGTGTATCCGCTTCCGTTGTACACATGTCTCGCCCAAGTGGAAAATTTGTAAAGCCATTATTCAAGTCAATACAACTTTAAATAATCGCAGCTGTCTCGTTGTTCTGACGTGATAGAAGCGAATTTCCAATATTATTTTGCCTTATATTGACCATTTTGAAATTTTGATTTCACTGTCGTAATAAGGATTAAAATAATAATAATATTAGTCTATATTTTTTTGCATGAAAACTTACATACGAGGTTTGTCCAATAAATACGCGAACTAAGGTCATAAAAACTTTATTTTACAAAATTTCATCTACATTGATTTTGTCCCCTTCAAAATACTCTCCATTCACTGCTATGCACTTATCCCATCTTCTTTTCCACTCTTCAAAGCACCCTTGGAAGTCCTCGGAAGTCAGGCTTTTCAGTCTCCTCGTCGTTTCCTGTTTTATTGTATCCACATCTTCCCAATGCTGTCCCCTCATCACATTTTTGCATTTAGGGAATAGAAAAAAGTCGCAGGGGCGAGGTCCGGTGAATAAGGGGGATGATCAAGGATAGTGATTGAATTTTTAGCCAGAAACTGGCGAACAATCAAAGCCGAATGTGCGGGTGCATTGTCTTGATGAAGAATCCATCCATCGTTTCGAGTCAAATGTGGTCGCACACGACGCACTCGATCTCTCAAACGCTTGAGAACGTTAAGGTAGAACTCAGAATTTACCGTTTTTTCCTCAGGAAGGAATTCATGATGAACAACACCTTTGATATCAGAAAACCAGGAGCATGACTTTGATTTTTGATCGGCTTTTCCTTGATTTTTTGTTCGAACTTCACCTGTTGCTTTCCACTCCATGCTTTGCGATTTCGATTCGGGGTCATACTCGAAAAACCACGATTCATCACCAGTGATAACCCTATTTAAGAATCAACATCATTTTCCATGGAATTTTTCCAGTCAGTAACACATTCGACTCTTCTCAACTTTTGACGCGGAGTCAGCAGTTTTGGCACGATTTTCGCACAAACCTTTCTTAAGCCCAAATGCTCGGTTAAGATTTGTGTGCACTGTTGATTTTCTAAATTTAGTTCTTCAGCTATCATTCGGACAGTTTTCGGCGATCAGTAAGGACAAGACGCCGCACACGATCAATGTTTTCATGCACACAAGAGGTTGAAGGTCATCCAATTCTTGCATCATCCGTGGCGTCTTCTCGACCTTCTTTAAAGCGCTTAATCCACTTGAAAATGGCTGTTTTCTTCATAGCATTATCACCATAAACAACTCTCAACATTTCAGCAATTTCTTGGTAATTTTTACCAAGCTTTACCAAAAACTTGATGTTAATTCGTTGTTCAGTGAATTGGTCAATTTCCATATCGACGAACAAAAAAATAATGCAAAACTAAAAATAACTCTACTCGCAAGATCCGCACAGCGTAACGTTCTGCCAAGCACTGACGGCTCATTGGGTTCCAGACAACACGTGAGGCCAGTGGGTGTGGCTTAACTCTCCGTAATGGCCACCATATTCGACCAGTTCGCGTATTTATTGGACAAACCTCGTATTATGCATATTTTTAGAATAAGTTTTATACATTTCTCATGGTCCTTAAACCATGATGAAAAAAGTTGACCATCCTGCTTTTTCGTCTTTATGGCCGTCTCGGTGGCCTAGTTAATAGCGTACTAGGCTTTCACCCCGAGGCCCCGGGTTTGATTCCCGGCCTGGGCTTGACATTTTCAAACGCTATAAATCATCCCATCGTCTGCATTAGCCCAAGTGTGCACAATAGTTGGACGTTAAAAAGATTTCGTCTTTATAAAATTATTTTATGGTCAAATTTTTTAGGTATTTTTTTTCAGTAGTTAAATTCCTTAATTAAATCATATCTGTAATGCCATACACTTCTCCAACATCCGTACATCCATTTGTTGTTGTTTAGCATGTCCTTAAGTTGACCTCTGTCCAAAGTAGCAACACCGAACCATTACTTCCCTATAGTGGCCAGCACTGGACACTTCGCTATGAAGTGAACAACATCTTCATCCTCTTTTAGATTGCAGAGAGAACAGAGCCTGTCTGAGGATATGAACGAATATTTAACTTAATGGGCTCTGTTCTTGCCTTGAATAACCATATTAACTTAGAGTATCTATGATTTGACTGCTAAGATTAACTAAGTTTAACTCTATACAAGGTTCGGCTTTGCCCTCTACTTAGTGATTTATTTAATCAGATCATAATCAGGATTAAAATCTGCACGTATTAGCGTTTAAAACTTTGAAATAAGATTGAAAATATGAAAATGAATTTGACCGACGTAAAAAAAAAATAATTTTAACGAATTTTGAAAATTCAAAACGTTTATTCGCGTAGTTTTTAACGCTGGTTACAATGGTGAAATGGGATTTTCAAAAACAAGACCAAAAAAGTTATGAATTAGAAGAAATTGAAAGGCCGCCATTTTGAAACTGTTGAACGGATTTTGCTGCAAAACGAACTTGTACAAGGTGTTAAGGATAATCGATTTTACTGCCAAGTTTGAATAAAATCGGTCCAAAATTTTGGAATTTTAACGACCTCTCAAAAAGTGATCTAGATGTCAAGCTCCCTGGTGGGTCTTACCCACGATGGCTCTTCCAATAGCTGACTTTTCCATTGGAAAAGCGCGCGCGCGCGCGAGCACACACACACACACACACACAAAAGTGGTTTAGAGGTTAGGATAGATGCTCATTTCAAAATCCCAGGTCTTGGTCTTACCATGACAGCTCATTTTTCCAAAGGAAATTCACTAATAAAACAAATTTGAGGTTCAGTAATATATTTAAAAAAAGCGATGAATAATTTACTCCGTAAGTGTAAACATATTTAATACTTTAAAATTTGCCAAAGTGACAAAACAATTATGTTATGGATTATGGCGTTTTGTAAACATCGAGGGGATTTGATTTGGTAAATTCCGTAACAACAGTGCAGTGAATAGCCGACTGACAGGTCTTGGAAGGAAGGGGTTGGTTAGGCAATTGAGATACAGAGAATTTAAAGAGGCAAGCTTACATTTGTTTGCCATCTAGCTGCAGTTTTCCTTGTGCGTTCAGACACACGTGTACGCAGTGCGTACAGTATGGTTGCTTTTTAAGTAAGAGAATTATTCACAAGTAACGGTCTGCTTGGCACTATAGACGCTCTGCTTGATACTATAGACGGTGTGTGTGACGCACTATAGACGGTCTGTTTGGCACTATAGACGTGTTTTTGTCACTATAGACGGTCTTCTTCACACTATAGACGGTCTGTTTAGCACTATAGACGTGTTTTTGTCAGTATAGACGGTGTGCGTGACGCACTATAGACGGTCTTCTTCACATTATAGACGGTCTGTTTGGCACTATAGACGTGTTTTTGTCACTATAGACTATCTGCTTGAAACTATAGATGGTGTGCTTGGCACTATAGACGGTGTGCGTGACACTATATAGACGGTCTGCTTGGAACTATACACGGTCTGCTTGGAACTATAGACGGTCTTCTTCGCACTATAGACGGTCTTCTTCGCACTACAGACGTGTTTTTTTCACTATAGATGGTTTGCGTAACACTATATAGACGGTCTGCTTGGCACTATAGACGGTCTGCTTGGCACTGTAGACGGTCTTCTTCGCACTATAGGCGGTCTTCTTCGCACTACAGACGTGTTTTTGTCACTATAGATGGTTTGCGTGACACTATATAGACGGTCTGCTTGGCAATATAGGCGGTCTGCTTTTCACTATAGACGGTCTGCTTGGCACTATAGACGGTCTTCTTCGCACTATAGGCGATATGCATGGCACTATAGACGGTCTGCTTGGCACTGTAGACGATGTTCTTGTGCTTGACACTATAGACTGTCTGCTTGGCAATATAGACTAGAGAAAGTATAAGTCGATAAGTTAGGTTAATGTCCCCGTATCAAATATCGCATGCAATTCTTAATACGTTATATGGGTAGGCACTATAGACGATCTTCTTGGCACTGTAGACAGTCTGTTTGGCACTATAGACGGTCTGCTTGGCAATATAGACTAGAGAAAGTATAAGTCGATAAGTTAGGTTAATGTCCCCGTATCAAATATCGCATGCAATTCTTAATACGTTATATGGGTAGGCACTATAGACGATCTTCTTGGCACTGTAGACAGTCTGTTTGGCACTATAGACGGTCTGCTTTACACTATAGACGGTGTGCTTGGTACTATAAACGGTGTGCTTGTCACTATAGACGGTTTGCTTGGCATTATAGACTAGAGAAAGTATAAGTCCATAAGTTAGGTTAATGTCCCCTTATCAAATATCGCATGCAATTCTTAATACGTTATATGGGTAGGCACTATAGACGGTCTGGTTTACACTATAGACTGTGTGCTTGGCACTATAGACGGTTTGTTTGGCACTATAGACTAGAGAAAGTATAAGTCGATAAGTTAGGTTAATGACTCCTTATCAAATATCGCATGCAATTCTTAATACGTTATATGGGTAGGGTTTATTTTAAATTATTTTCCATTTAATTAAATTTCTTTTATTTCAAATTTGGCACAAATTGTTTTTAATTTCGTGAAGTATCACAAGCAGCGCTGTGGCCGTGTTTTACCGTAATTGTAATTTCCTTTTCTGTCCGTTTAGAGAGCGGTGTGAACTCTATAAATTTCAAAATTGCTCATTAAACCAGGAATGTGGGAAATGAGTTCCACCTGTAAGTAGCAGTAAGGCTTAATCTATCTACGGATAAAGTTTACTTTCTCCGCCCGGCTTGTTTAGAGAAAGTTTAAGATTAGCTTTACTGCTTAAACTTTATCTGGCGGTGAAAGTTGAAGCGCTCGGCGCCGTGGGAAGCGTCAAGTGTCGCTGATTTCTTGTCGTGTTAATTGTACGAGCTTGGGTACTTTGGGTACAAAAATATGGGGTCCAGACCTAAAATAAAATCAATGTCAGTTTTATTTGTTTAGGGTAATTTATATATTACTAGCATTACCCGTCGCGTAAACGTTAAACCGTTGCATTAATGTAATAATTAATTGAAATTAAAAATATATTAGTAAAAGCCTAAATATATATATATATAGGCACATTGAGGCTGTTATCGCCTCCGTAAATGTAAGCGTGAGTGTAAAGTGTTAAAGTTGTAAGTGTAGTGTTGTAAGTGTGAGTGTTTGTTAGACTCGGGTACCGCGAGGGACGTCTAAATCCTCTCAGTAGGTGCAGCTAGTCTGCACACCCTTGCACATGGACTTGGTCCTAAAACACTGCGACTGATCAAACAAACACTGACTAGCACTCCACACAAAAGGTACCATGGAAGACATTTTGAAGGAAGAACGCAAAATCTTGAGGAAGATCCTTGGCCCAAGATTAACAGAAGGCGGATACAGATTACACTCCCGGAAGACCACAGAGAAGATATCGAACCTGGCAGCAGATATCAGAAGAAGGAGGTTTCAATTCTACGGACACATCAGTAGACTCCCAACAACGAGACTTGCCAACAGAATCCTTTAGTATATATAAAGAGTTAAATGAACAACGTCGTGGATCACACAAGTCAGAATAGACCTACATGACGCAGAAATAGACTAAACAGACATTGAAGATATGAACGCATACAGGAGAAAGATGCTCGGGTGAAAAATCCCAGGGAATGTAATCCCAAAGAGAGCAGGGGTAAAATGGACGGAGGAGTGGAGGAGGAGGGTATATGAGAACAGGATGAGGGAGGTGTGGAGGATTAGAAGGAACAAGACATGAGTCGGAGTGCTTTGCGTGATCCAATAGGGTCTATACGCAGATAATAATTACACACACACACACACACACACACACACACACACACACACACACACACACACACACACACACACACACACATATGGGTGTCAAAATCGCCACTCTTGATTTTTCGTCAAATTGAAAAGTCAGATATTGAACACGCATCGACCTATTGACTTACGTGTTCTGCAGCTTCGTCTCCGCTCATTCGTCCCACACAGCCTACACACTTTCGTCTTGGTATATTCTGTCCTGATCAGATGCACTATCAGAACACAGTGCCCTGCAATGAGCCACATGGTTTTTTTGAATTGCGCTCTATACATGTTACCTACTGCCCCTTAATTCCACATACAGGAACGTTTTCAAAAGATTTACCTTCTACGGTTATCCCATCGTTCGTTGTGTTGCTGTCCACCAGCTGGCTGTCACAGAGTCTGTCCGCCCAGTGTAAAGTAACCTGGGATTCTTCCGGCAATTCGAGACCACTTTAGATTTCAGGCCCGTTTGTTAGCGAGGAATTTGAGATGTGTATAATGTACATTTTAAATATAACGCTATCCACTCGAGCGAGCCTGGCGAGTGTTACAGTTTCCGCTGGGATGGCTTTCAGAGTGAGTACGCATCTCTGCACCGCCCCCTCCACTGTCAATTCACTGTCACGGACCTTAAATGATACATTGACACATTTTAGTGTAGTAGCTATTTCAATTATTCACGTCACACTCTTACATGTCTATATCATTACAGTGTACGAGGTGTGATCAGAAAGTAACGAGAATTTTTAAATTTCGAGGGTTTGGAGAGTCCGATTGTCAAACTTTTTTTTTGTTATGTTGGTATACATGCCCTTGAAGTATAAAACTTTCAGCTGTTTTCATTGTTGACTTTGTCTGTGACAGCCACTAAGGTTGGACGTGTTTTTATGAGCTCAGCGATTTTCGTTTGTTCAAAAAAGAAATGGATCAAAGAATTTGTATCAAATTTTTGGTAAAAAAATGGAATAAAGCGTGTGAAATGTTAACAAAGGCCTATGGTGAGTCTGCTATGAGTAAAGCAAGAGTTTACGAGTGGTATAAGCGTTTCCAAGAAAGCCGTGAAGACGTTGAAGATGACGAACGCCCTGGACGCCCCAGCACATCAACAACCGATGAAAACTTGGAAAAAGTGAAAGAAATGGTTACGAACAATCGCCGAATCACAATTAGAGAGGTCGCTGATGATGTTGGCATATCGATTGGATCATGTCATGACATTGTTTCGAATGTTTTGTGTATGAAACGCGTGGCAGCAAAATTCGTTCCAAAATTGTTGAATTGAAAAACAGCGGCAAATGGAAGTTGCTCAGGAGTCACTAAATGAAGTCAGCGACGATGCATAATTACTGAAACGTATTATAACAGGTGACGAAACATGGGTTTACGGATATGACGTCGAAATTAAGGCTCAATCAACCTAGTGGAGGCATTCTGGCTCGTCAAGTGCGGTCGAACGTGAAGGTGCTCACTGTGTTCTTCGATATTAATGGCATAGTGCATCATGAATTCACCTGCCACCAGATGAAACGGTCAATAAGTAATACCTACAAGTTCAACGCCGTTTGCGTGAAGCAATCCGAAAAAAACGCCCGGATATGTGGAAAAACAATTCATTGCTTTTGCACCATGATAATGCACCAGCTCACATTTCATTGCTTGTTCGTGAATTTTTGGCTCAAAACAGTACTGTAACGATACCCCAGCCTCCATATTCGCCAGACATAACTACGTGTGACTTTCCTATTTCCAAAAATAAAGAAACCTTAAATGTCGTTTTACAGCCGTAGATGACATTAAAAGCGTATCGCTGAAAGAACTAAAGGCTATCTCATAGATCGAGTTTGAGAAGTGTTTCGAGGATTGGAAGAAGCGCTGGCACAGTGCATAATCTCCAATGGGAACTATTTTGAAGGCGACATCAATGTAGAAGAATAAATAAATATTTTGTTCAAAAAAATTAAAATTCTCGTTACTATCTGAAAACACCTCGTATTTCAGAAATGTTAACCATAAATTAATGCTTAGGTCTGTAGCTGTTCTCATTTTTTTACCATAGGAAAATTAAAGTTGCTATTAAATATAATAATTAGACACTTCATGCCGGACACGTAACTTTTGAAATTATTACTTAAAAACGATTTATGAAGTAATCTTTTCCGTGAGTGTCTGATCACCCTTGACTGTCGGTATAAATATGAATTCGGAGTTTCTGCACTTACCGAATGACAAAGGTAATCCTGTGTGATTTAATTAAGCCGCTGACTTTGGCCGAAGTTTTGAAAGTCTTTGCGCAAGAGCTGTAATGCCTTCCTTTCACTGTGCGCTATTTTAAGTGCTTCTCTTGTTTAAGTTTCCCTTTCTTCATCGACACCTGTTCTTGCAGAACGTGACAAGTTGACATAGTCACGCAACTGTCTCGCTGACGTGTTTGGAAGCGGATTTCCAAAAAAGTTACTAATTTTAATAAGGCATTAAAGTTTTTTTTTTTTTTTAAACAGCTACAAGAATATTTTCGTCTTTTTCAAATAAGGACGGAGGAGCGGAAGAGGATCCATGGGGATAGGATGAGGGAGGTGTGGAGGATTAGAAGGAACAAGACATGAGTCGGAGTGCTTTGCGTGATTTATGCGCATAATAATAATAATAATAATAATATATATATATATATATATATATATATATATATATATATATATATATAATATAAGGTCTTGGTGGGCCTCTTCTTCTTTGGGAAAATTAGTTTTAATTATAAAACCGCAAATAACACCGACCTTATGAATATGTAGGCCTACTTAGAAATGTAATATACAACTTGAACAAAGCAAAGCTACATCACCGTGTACTGTTAACTTCATTGACAACATCAGATACACTATACGACAAATACGAAAACGCCCCGTACGTGGTGCTAACATGTCGATAATAACTATGTTCAGTATAATAATCTGCCTTCTCTAGCTTCGTCAATTCTTCTTTCGTTGACGCGTTTCGGAGAACCTCTATCTTCAAAACCTATTTCTATCCTATTCCTGTGATATAAATAGGTTTTTGAAGATGGAGGTTCTCCGAAACGCGTCAACGAAAGAGGAATTGACGAAGCTAAGGAAGACAGATTATTATACTGAACATAGTGACAATAATCCTAGCAGAAAAGAAGAATATAAAAAGAATGTAGATAATAATTTTGCGATGAAATTGTATAAAATAAAAATGGTTTTACATTTAACGCTAGCCTTATGGGAAATCTATAGAATGCCCGAGTGGTATATCCGAGTGTTGTAATTAATCCTGGAGAACGTCTTGGGAGACCTTATTTAACGAGATTAAAACCGATAAAAGTCGCATCACGCAAACCGACAGTACCGAAGTCGGAACAGCCGCCTCGGTGGCCTAGTTGATAGCGTACTAGGCTTTCACCCCGAGGACCCGGGTTCGATTCCCGGCCAGGGCTTGGCATTTTCATACGCTATAAATCATCCCATCGTCTGCATTAGCCCATTGAAATTGCATTGTTTTAAAATTCTGTACGAATATATCTTTGTATAAAGCCCGAATTTCTTATGTGTAACATTTTTTCCTGATTACTTCCGTTTCAAGATGGCGGCCTCTTATTTAACGATGACGGGTGTATGCAATTTTGTTTATTCAAACGAATTGCTATATTTTGAAATGCGGTACGAAGTTACGTTTTATAAAACACGAACGATATGTGTATGAGATTTTCCCATTTACTTCCGTTTCAAGATGGCGGCTTCTGATTACATTTGAGGAATTTACGCTGTTTTAGCCTTACGTTTTGAAATTTTGCAAATTTTGAAAATTGCATTTACCGATCGTTTTGAAATTTTGTACAAAAGTACCTTGTATAAAGCCCGAAAGACTTGTGCGTAAGATTTCTTCTCATTTACTTCCGTTTCAAGATGGCGGCTTCTGATTACATTTGAGGAATTGTCGCAGTGTTAGCCATGCGCAATAACTGATATTTTGAAATTTGGTATAAAGGTACCTTGTATAAAGCCCGAAAGACTCGTTTGTAAGATTTTTTCTCATTTACTTCCGTTTCAAGATGGCGGCTTCTGATTACATTTGAGGAATTGTCGCAGTTTTAGCCTTACGCATTAACTGATCGTTTCGAAATTTGGTACAAAAGTACCTTGTATAAAGCCCGATAGACTTGTGCGTAAGATTTTTTCTCATTTACTTCCGTTTCAAGATGGCGGCTTCTGATTACATTTGAGGAATTGTCGCAGTGTTAGCCTTACGCATTAACCGATCGTTTTGAAATTTGGTACAAAAGTACCTTGTATAAAGCCCGAATGACTTGTGCGTAAGATTTGTTCTCATTTACTTCCGTTTCAAGATGGCGGCTTCTGATTACAATTGAAGAATGTACGCGGTTTTAGCCATACGCATTAACTGATTGTTTTGAAATTTGGTGCAAAGGTACCTTGTATAAAGCCCGAAAGACTTGTTTTTCTGTTGCTTTTCTCATTTACTTCCGTTTCAAGATGGCGGGCTTTGATTTAACGTTGCTAGTGTAGTTGCTGGTTGTTTCCTGTAATATTGGCTGAACGGCGAAACTTGTCATAATTTTGACCGCTTCACGGAGAAAGACCATACAATTTCTAAGAAAGGTAGTGCAAAACAAATTCGTAAACATTACGGTTACCGGTTACATTGGCGGAAAAGGTTACGAGGGCTGTCGCGGAGCGCTCTGTATATTGAGAATATATTCTGCCAGGTCTACTGTTATTTGAATACTAGTTATTTTTATTGGTGTGAACCGCCTCGGTGGCCTAGTTGATAGCGTACTAGGCTTTCACCCCGAGGACCCGAGCCCAAGTGTGCACAATAGTCGGACGTTAAACACATATAAAAAAAAAACAAACAAAGTCCGAAGCAAATGAATAAGCACTTTTACGTACGTTTGTCTGCTTTATTCTGGCACTTCCTGGATAAAGCAAGTGGAATTACGGCCAATATTTCCTTAAATTTAAAACACGCCAGACCGAACTGTAAGTTGCAAAATATACCGCAGGCCCTTGATTAATCACGTGGTCTTATACCGCATTGCAGATCTACCGCCTTCGTTTCCTTCCGTAGGTTCTCGTAGTTCTAAAACCGAGGCGCCAAGTTATGTCGCACTGATGACGTGATGGAAGGGAATTTGGCAAAAAAATAAATTTCAAAAATACGAACCCTGAGCGCTGTGAATTCAAGTCTTGTTTAAATGTAGAAAAAATAATTCGAAAAGATTTTCAATTACCGATATTATAAAAATGTTGAGCGAATTTTGTCCAGGCTATTAGCAAAATTAAATGTAGCCTTACAGGGTTTAAATTTCAGACCAAAATTGTTAAGTGCTTTTGGGGAATTTTCATTGGAAAATAAGTTGTTAGAGCGGCCATCATTGTAAGACCTGACCTCTAGATCACTTGAATTTTTAGGGATCGTTTATATATATATATATATATATATATATATATATATATATATATATAGGCCCTATATATATATATATATATATATTTATTTATTTAAGGCGAAAAGCACATTGAGGCTATTATCGCCTCCCTAAATGTAAGTGTGAGTGTAAAGTGTTAAAGTTGTAAGTGTAGTGTTGTAAGTGTAGGTTAGACTCGGGTACCGCGAAGGTAGTTTAAATCCTCTCAATAGGTGCAGCTAATCTGCACCCCCCCTGCGGGGATATATATATATATATATATATATATATATATTTTTTTTTTTAACGTCCGACTATTGTGCACACTTGGTTTAATGCGGAGGATGGGATGATTTATAGCGTATGAAAATGTCAAGCCCTCGCCGGGAATCGAACCCGGGTCCTCGGGGTGAAAGCTTAGTACGCTATCCACTAGGCCACCGAGGCGGCTGATACACACACACACACACACTGGACAAGTTCTCCTCAGGGGGATGCAGACTAGCTGCACCTATTGAGAGGATTTAGACGTCCCTCGCGATACCCGAGTCTAACACACTTACACTTACAACACTACATTTACGACTTTTAACACTTTACACTCACATTACATTTAGGGAGGCGATAATAGCCTCAATGTGCTTCTCGCCTTAAAATAACAAAACAAAACAAAAAATACTGGGCAAGTTCGACCTGCAAAATTTATTCAATAGTTTCAAAGTGGCGGCCATTTCTCTTCTTTAAATTTTATAACTTTTTTGTGTTAATGTTTTTTGAAAATCCGATTTCACCCTCGTAATCATTGTTGAAAACGGCGTAAATTAACGTTTTTGATTTTCAAAATGTGTTGACATTTTAAAAAAAGTAAATTTGATGGCAGTCGCGGTTGTCGTATTTTTACTGTAATTTAGAAGTTTATATTTTTTTTTTAACGTCCGACTCTTGTGCACACTTGGGCTAATGGAGACAATGGGCTGATTTATAGCGTATGAAAATGCCAAGCCCTGGCCGGGAATCGAACCCGTGTCCTCGGGGTGAAAGCCCAGTACGCTATCAACTAGGCCATCGCTATCAACAAGGCTTTAGAAGTTTATAATACGTTAGTATATGGTATTAGTGTCTGCAGCGTTAGTGAATGCAAAATGCTGGTTATGAGGTGAAATCAGAATTTCAAAAAAGGGTTAAGATAAAAAACTACTTTTCAAATTCGTTCCTATCACGTCTACATGTGAAAGTTACACTGCAAGTCACTGTATACGCGATGCACGATGCACTATGTAAACAGATTGTGATGACCTGAAGACCTCAGGAAGGCTTGGGTGACCGTTGTACCGCTGAACGACCCACTTAGCCTTGGTTCCATTCACACGCGCACGCACGCGGGTGTATTTTACGCATTATTTACTTCTGCATTGGATCCAGTACTCGGCGAAAGGCTTGTTACAAAGGCCATGTAATTTTTTTCAACTTAAAACACCCAGCGTCTTTTCTGCGTAAAGTAATCGCGGCACGCAGCTGTCTCGCTAATGGAACGGAATTTGTCAAAACAACGATATCACAGTCAGTTTTTGTTCTGTATTTTCTGAATATTTTATTTCACAATAATCGACACATTGTTTTCTTGTTCGTTCTGGAGCATTCTTGAGTGAGATAATTAAAAAAAAGTAGACAGTCGTGGGACAGGCCGACAGAAGTGATTACTTCTTTTGGCATGCCTGACTGTATACTTCTTTCACTGTTATGATTTAATTAGCTGTCACCCGCAATTGTAATGTATGTAATAAAATTTATAGTCGATTTTCAAAATCATGAATATGTTCATTTCAGTTTAATATATTTTTAAATACAATATTATATGATTTTGTAAAACATAGATTTTTGCTACTCGACACTAGAATAGGCTATAACTGACCATAGGAGAAGCACGAAGTCCCAAATGTCCTGCTACCTTAATATCTGAATGACTTATTGTCTGCAACTTTAATGGAAATTGCAATATTTTAATTTGGAAAGGCAGGTTAATTTGAATTATAAGATTGTTTCAATTAAAAATTGCAAATTAATATAAACAAATAATAACAGGGGATTTTTAAAACGGAAATACATCTCCAGTACCTAAACCATGTTCATTTTAAATTTCATCTCAATCGGTCTAGTATATAATGTGTGATTGAATAACAAACAAAAACACACACATAAACTTTCAAATTTAAAATATTATATTAAGAAGTATAAAATATTATTAAAACGTCACTGTTGTAGCCTACAGTTAACACATATCACAAAATTGAATACTAAATAATTCAGTTGCACTGGGTAAGTAGTTTAATGGCATTTAAATATTTATTATTCACACCTACCAATACATAATAAACGTATAAAACGTCACTGTTACACAGTTGTCATAAAACGAAATAATTAAGTTGGACTGGGTAAGTAATATAATGGTGCGAACATACAAGTTTTCACTTCAGAAATACATTTTAAAACAAAAATATATATAAGAGTGATGCGTGACGGCAAACTGAATTTTTTTCCCGTGCAAAACATACATCCATACCCCGCCATAAGAAGTAATATGTAAGTTTATGCTGTATATATAAGAGCGTGATGCGTGACGGCAAACTGATTTTTCCCCCGTGCATAACATACATCCATACCCCGCCATAAGAAGCAGTCACTTCAAAAAGCACTTTTTTAATTTTGACTACATTTTAGTCATTTTTTAAGGGTTTACCGTCAGTTTTTTTTTCACTGAGCGAAGCGAGCTCTGCTTCAACTCGACTGTTCAACGTTTGGTTTGTGTGTTTGTTACTCAGTTTTGGCAAAACGCATTGAGTGATTATTTTAAATTTTGGGACGGAGGTACCTTGTACAAAGCCAGAACGATGTGTAAGATTTTCCCACTCATTTCAGTTTCAAAATGGCGGTCTTTAATTCACAGTTAGAAGTGTACGGTTTAGTCATACTCGTTGATCAATTGTTTTGAAATTTTGTACGAATATATCTTTGTATAAAGCCCGGATTTCTTACTTGTGTAACATTGTTTCCTGTTTGCTTCCGTTTCAAGATGGCGTCCTCTTATTTAACGATGACGAGTGTATGCAGTTTTTTTTATTCAAACGAATTGCCTTATTTTGAAATGCGGTACAAAGTTACTTTTTATAAAACACGAACGATATGTGTGTAAGATTTTGTCTCATTTACTTCCGTTTCAAGATGGCGGCTTCTGATTACATTTGAGGAATTGTCGCAGTGTTAGCCATGCGCAATAACTGATTGTTTTGAAATTTGGTACAAAAGTACCTTGTATAAAGCCCGAAAGACTTGTGTGTAAGATTTTTTCTCATTTACTTCCGTTTCAAAATGGCGGGCTTTGATTTAACGTTGATAGTGTAGTTGCTGGTTGTTTCCTGTAATATTGGCTGAACGGCGAAAAACTAGGCCTCGGTGGCCTAGTTGATAGCGTACTGGGCTTTCACCCCGAGGACCCGGATTCGATTCCCGGCCAGGGCTTCGGCATTTTCATACGCTATAAATCATCCCATCGTCTGCATTAGCCCAAGTGTGCACAATAGTCGGACGTTAAAAAAAAAAAAAAACAAAAAAAAATTGTGTGTAGCCTACATAACAAAAGCATACAACATTTAGGTATAATTCAAGTTGACTGCCAAGCATTGAAGTCAAACAGTCACCAGCGCATGTGTCAGCTGATTTACGGGAAATATTGAAGGCTGTTTATGTAACCGAGCCACGGCCTATACACACAGGCTGCGAGGAGACACACACAAGACGAGATGAGAGGCAAAGTGACACCGCCTCTAGACTGTGGACTAAAATAGTCCCGCGTACAGCTAAGTCCCAGAATAGCTAGGACATGACGGTATAGCATTGCTATTTTAGTGCAAGCTAATGTCCTCACTCTTCTGTAGTCTGTAGTCCCTGTACATCCCTAAATCTATTGGAGGTGCCGTCATGCAACGCCCAGATACAGGACCTTGAAATGAATACTGATCGTGACCTGTAGATCCCTTTTTGAGAGGTCGTTAATGTATAGGCGCGCGCGCGTGTAAGAGAGCTCGTTCACAATTTCGATTATGAATATCGATTATGGTAATAGCTTCGATAAGTTCGAAAAATTTGATCAACGGTTTCAAAATGGCGGCAATCTTTAAAATGCATAATTATTTTGTCTTACATTTTAAAATTTTTCATTCGATTTTACCATTGTAATCAGTATAAAACTGCGTAAAATTCGAAAATGCGGCTAATTTCTCAAAATCGGTTCATCACATTACGATCATGTT
Organism: Callitettix versicolor; assembly: GCA_022606455.1. NCBI lineage: Eukaryota > Metazoa > Arthropoda > Insecta > Hemiptera > Cercopidae > Callitettix > Callitettix versicolor. The sequence goes on from CM040190.1 coordinate 9,334,506, forward strand.
TTTTTTTTTTTTAAGACGAAAAGCACATTGTGGCTATTATCGCCTCCCTAAATGTAAGTGTGAGTGTATAGTGTTAAAGTCGTAAGTGTGTGTTAGACTTGGGTACCGCGAGGGACGTCTAAATCCTCTCAATAGGTGCAGCTAGTACGATCATGTAACTCTAGCCAGTGTAACAAATATGAAATGTGACATTTTACTCCGAATAGCCGACTAGTTAATTTTCAGAATTTCGGCCGACAGGTAGTTTTGTTTCGTTAGATCATGAAGTTGTATTTTTGGATGGATTCGTTTTTTGTTGGGGTGTTTTAATGATTACGTTCCAGAAAAATTTAATCAAAATCGCTGTTTCAGGTTTTGAGAAAATACAGCTTGTTAATTATTAAAGAATTTTGTAACAAAATGAGCTTGAAAGTTAACAAAATGGCCGTGAGATGTGAGCGAATTACACTTCTAATTTCATCGAAATAGTGTGCTTGGGGGGGGGGTGCAGACTAGCTGCACCTATTGAGAGGATTTAGACGTCCCTCTCGGTACCCGAGTCTAACACACACTTACACTTACAACTTAAACACTTTACACTAGCACATACATTCAGAGAGGCGATAATAGCCTCAATGTGTTTTTCGCCTTAAAATAACAAAAAAAATTGTACATATATATTTTTACATGAAATTTTTCCCGAAAAATCCGATTCTGAAACTGCCGACCAAACGTCGGAAAATCTGCGTAATTTCTCAAAATCGTTGCACCAAAACTTGCTCAAATGTTATCATATGTGAATATAACTCCTGTGTAGCAAATGCTTATAAGGCAATCTTTACATCTATATAACCCTTACTGTACACAATTGTGCAAGTGTTTTTACCGGACTGAAAGGTTTAATAAAAGAAACATAATGTTCGAGACTGGACGGAAAAAACCGTCGTCGGTCCCCACATGGCTTTTATCTAATCGCAAAGTTCTTTCGTTTCAAATTCGCTACACTGGCTTGCGTTGTAGAGTTTCATACAAGGTCAAAATTTGAATCGATTTTGAAAAGTTTGACCTTTTTTAAATTTTTTTGATAAACAAAATATGATCAAAAATCGTTAACAATTTTTTAAAATTAACATTTAACTGTTTTTGCCGTTTTGTTTCTGTTAAAACATTGTCCTGAGATACGGGCAAACCAGACCTATTTTCAGATTTCATCAAAATCGTCAGTTATTTTATACAAGCTCAAGCTGCGTGCATGTATGTATATTTTAAACGTCAATACTTTATACCAGTTAGACTAACGAGGATGCGGAATCGGTGTTTATATGAACAGCAAGCGTAAAGTTACGGTAGTAACTGCATCTCGAACCCCCGACCTTGAGGTACACAATTCAGACACGCAACAGCCCTTGCATATACGTATGTCCAGGCACACAAGTAATATACATTTTGCACTAAGGGTCTACTGAAACGAATAGATTGCAATACTTTCTGTAATGTAATATTTATACTTCGTATAGTTAGAGAAAATAAAATATTTCAATTATTTTTTAAGGCGAAAAGCACATTGAGGCTGTTATCGCCGCCCTAAACGTAAATGTAAGTGTAAAGTGTTTAAGTCGTAAGTTTAAGTGTTTGTTAGACTCGGGTACCGCGAAGGACGTCTAAATCCTCTCAATAGGTGCAGCTAGTCTGCACCCCCTGCGGGGTATTTCAATTAATACATATACAGGGTGTTCAAAACGTGACGCAACCGTATTGAACAATGGTTTCTTCTTGTATTTTCTTTTATGCGGAATGTTTTTCGTGGACGATTGATTTTTGAAGGGTTGTACTTCATGATTTTATCGCTACCTGACTTTTTATTGTGGCGACACGTTAAGGTTGTGCGATCACGTCCGCTGGCAAACTTTGTCCGCTAGATCGCAGGCCACTCGCTCTAGGGGCTGTTTTTGCTAGACGAACATTTCCCCTCCAGCCGCTTTGTGTTTCGTGGTTCCCCCTCCACGCTCCACACTAATCTTGGTTCCTTCGATGACTGTGGGCTTTACCAGCCCTTCTGATTACTGGAGACATCGCCTTCATTAGCCCAAGTGTGCACAATAGTCGGACGTTAAACACAAAAAAAAAAAAATGATTACTTGAGCATTTTTATTTCAAGGCTGGCTATATGCTGACACCTTTCTATGCGATTTACGAAACAGAACTTCACATTCATGCGTTATGTTTTTCTGTTTTTACAGAATGTCACTTTTTGACTTATGTTGTAGTTTGCCTATTGCACCTTGTATTTGTATAGCACGTTACTCGCTGACGTGATGGAAGCAAATTTCCTAAATATGCTGTTTTGTTTAACAAACATTTTAAATGTATTAAATTTTTGTTCTGCAATAAAAATACAAAAATGAAACGCCGTGAAATGTGTAAGTTTTTTACGCAATACTTTCTATAAAAATTTGATTTCGCTATCGTAATCAGTGTTAAAAACTGTATAAATTAGCATTTAAAACTTTAAAATTGCATTAAATGAAAATAAAATGTAAAAAAATGCAAAAATGAACCGCGACGTCAGGATTTGTGTGCATTTGTATGTACAGATAAATGTGATTGGAGTAATAAACCTTGAGCATTGACGATGTGAAAAGCGTTCTAAAATTTAAGAACCTGTCGGGTATGCTGATCAGATCGATCACTGTTCGTATAAGTAATCGGATGGTGCTTACAAAATCCATCCTCACACCATTCCCGAATCGCGAAGAGAATTCGAACAATGTGTCGCTACAATTTCTTAACAAAAGTCACCACGTATGTTTAAGAATATGCAACGTCGTCAGTGCTGGTCTTTTTTTTGGGGGGGGGCTGCGAAATCGGGCGGCGCTAGCTCAGTTAGGGCGCCGTTGTCTAGGTTTTTAAAGTTATCAATATTAAAAAAAAATTTTTTTTTGGTGTTTCACGTCCGACTATTGTGCACACTTGGGCTAATGCAGACGATGGGATGATTTATAGCGTATGAAAATGCCAAGCCCTCGCCGGGAATCGAACCCGGGTCCTCGGGGTGAAAGCCTAGTACGCTATCCACTAGACCACCGAGGCGGCTAAAAAAGTTTTAAAGTTATCAATAATACTATTTATCTATACTAAGTGTTATCTAATACTATTTGTTAATAATTATATTTGGCCGCCCCGGTGGCCTAGTTGATAGCGTACTAGGCTTTCACCCCGAGGACCCGGATTCGATTTCCGGCCAGGGCTTGGCATTTTCATGCGCTATAAATCATCCCGTCGTCTGTATTAGCCCAAGTGTGCGCACAATAGTCGGACGTTAAACACCAAAAAATAAATAAATAAATAAAAAATTTAAAAAATTATATTTAAATAAATATTATTTTTACAATACTAATCATTATCATTATAATCAATAAATGATTTTCAAATTTATTTCAAAAGTATATGTGTACCCATTTTTATTAGATACCTTAAAAACGCTCCTTTACGTAGGCGCCACAGTAAATTTTGCCCGACTGTCCAAAAGCCTAAGGCCGTAATTTAGTTTTGTGAATCGTATAATGGAGCCCTCTTTCGACAGTTAGCCGCCTCGGTGGTCTAATGGATAGCGTACTAGGCTTTCACCCCGAGGACCCGGGTTCGATTCCCGGCGAGGGCTTGGCATTTTCATACGCTATAAATCATCCCATCGTCTGCCCAAGTGTGCACAATAGTCGGACGTTAAACACAAAAAAAATCTTTCGACAGTTTTTGAACACTCTGTACTGTGTTCGCCTACAATAAATGCAACACCTACAATTTTAAGGTAACACCGCTCGTTCATGTTCAACGCTTCGTTTACTCTGTGGAGCCTCTATCGAATCACACTTTCAGAAGCATTGTTCTGGAGCTGTACTTTATTACAAAGTTTTCTTTACTTCAATTGCACGCTGTATGGCACAGTACAACTGTTGGTAGAGACGGACATACCTAACGGAGGCGTGAAACAGTTCAGGAATTTGTCGGAAGGCGCCAAACCGGTTCCGCGCGTTGATGTAAACAAACCTGATGGTCTCGCGCAGGCGCAGTACATAATGTTTACGTTGCTAATGGAGACCTTACGACCTTCCCTGACCTTGAGAACACCTGTGTCGTAAATGTCCTTTATCGGGACTTATTATGTATGTATGCTGCGCGGAGGAATTTTTATTAAACTTATTCTACTTCATCGTTTATGTTATTACTTTTCCAAAACGAAATTCAGTTTCTCTCGTCCTTTTTTTTGATATCAGGATAGTCTTGGTGATGGGCGGAGTTCTGTGAAAGTTTGGTGCCGCATTTGAAATGGTGAGCTACGATAAATTGGGTTTCCTTTATGAATATGCATGCATTTTGTATTTTTTCGGCGCCATTTTGATTTTTCACCGCCTGCTCTGTGAACACGAAACAAAATGTATAAAAACTAAATGTCAGGAATGGCATAAAAGTGGAATGTATGAAATCGAAATACTGTATATAGAAATATAATGCTATGCATGGAAACAAAATGTGTAGAAATGAAGTTTATAAAAACGGAATGTATGGAAACGAAGTTTATAGAAACAGAATGTATGGAAACGAAGTTTATAGAAACGGAATGTATGGAAACGAAGTTTATAGAAACTGAATGTATGGAAACAAAATGTGTGGAATTGAAGTTTATAGAAAACGGAATGTATGGAAACGAAGTTTATAGAAACAGAATGTATGGAAACGAAGTTTATAGAAACGGAATGTATGGAAACGAAGTTTATAGAAACGGAATGTATGGAAACGAAGTTTATAGAAACGGAATGTATGGAAACGAAGTTAATAGAAACGGAATGTATGGCACAAAACGTGTGGAAATGAAGTTTATAGAAACGGAATGTATGGAAACAAAGTGTGTGGAAGTGAAGTTTATAGAATGGGAATGTATGGAAACATAATTTGTGGAAATGAAGTTTATAGAAAGGGAATGTATGGAAACGAAGTTTATAGAAACGGAATGTATGGAAACAAAATGTGTGGAAATGAAGTTTATAGAAACGGGAATGTATGAAAACAAAATGTGTGGAAATGAAGTTTATAGAAACGGAATGTATGGAAACAAAATGTATGGAAATGAAGTTTATAGAAACGGAATGTATGGAAACAAAATATGTGGAAATGAAGTAAGTGACGCGTAGAAACGAATAGTGTGAAAATGTAACTTGTAAATACAAATTTTATAAAATTAAAATCGTGTGGAAATGAAATACTGTAGGCCTATATGAAGACGACATGTAAGAAGATGAAATATATAAAACAGAACATGAAAATGTAATTGATGGAAAAGAAATGTGTTAAAGTGAATTCTAAAAGCAAAGTGTATAAAAATGTGTTTCATTTATGGATACAAAATGCATGTATAAATGTGGAATATATATAACACACACACACGTGTTATATACACACACACACACACACACACACACACACACACACACACATATATATATATATATATATATATATATATATATATATATATATATATATATATATATAGAGAGAGAGAGAGAGAGAGAGAGAGAGAGAGAGAGAGAGAGAGAGGAGGAGGAGGCTAACGTCTTGAGAATATAGAAAATATAAATATAAGATATTTAACGTCTCGAGAATATAAGAAAAATAAAATCAACCGCACGTGTTATTACTGAATATAAACCGTATACCATTGAACTGTTGCTGCTGGCAATATACACAATGTACACAACATCATTATATGCGCGCGCGACGAGAACTTGAGAAGAAGAAAAATGGAGAGAAAAAGGAAAGAGATAGAGATACAACGTGCATGCACGTTGTATGTACATACAGGCACAAAACATACACACGAGCGCGACCAACTCGGAATCGGCAGACGAAAGAAAGGAGAAGAGCTGAGACCTGGAGGGGGTCTGTGTAATACTTCCCCTACTCGCGTTACTTACGCTTAGTAAGCCTACTCGATGAAACCGAATCACTACATGGTGACAAATACAAAATGCACAAAGCGATATAAGTAACTAACGCTTCAGTAAATAATAAATATATGAAAAACCAATCGTTTAAAAGTGAAATAAAACAGGAAGAAAGTTAAACAGATTTTCGTTCGCATTGTGACGATTAACTCATACTTTGAAAAAA
>CM040190.1:9350652-9373152 GCA_022606455.1 Callitettix versicolor
CTTTAAGCAGCAATTCTACAGTGTTTGAGGCGGAATTGATGAGTAAATGAGGCTCTCGAACAGCTGATTGTGAGACTATGGCTGAACACAAACATAGTGGTCTTAGTTGACTCCAAATCGTCTCTGCAGGCAATAGCGAATAATGATAATCCAAAAAGCAAAGTAATACAAAATATCAGACAGAATTACAAGATTGTAAGAAACAATGTTGGCAATATCGCAATGCAGTGGGTCCTTGTACACGTGGGATTGTTGGGAAATGAAGCTGCGGATAATTTGGCGAAGAGAGGAACAAAAATTATTCAAAAACCAGCAGGCTCCCTGTCATTACAAGCAGTTATAAGAAAACTAAAAACAGACTCACAGCAAAAACCTACAAGACAAAGATTATGATCCGTTTAATCTTTTTAAGGACAATAAGATGCTTCCACGCAAAATAGCTGTAGCAAATTTCCGCCTTGTCTTGTCAAGCATCTCCATAGGATGAGACTAATAACCTCTGACAAGTGCAAAATTTGGACAAGGATCACTTACTGATCTGCGAGGGCCTGGATAAGGGAGAAGCAGGGACGAAGGGACTTTCCTGGATTGTATTGGGAGGCAAGATCCAAAATGGTGTGAACCAAAAGGAGCCATTGGAAGAAGAAGAGGTAATTGCCGGGCTACAGCTCCACGACAGCGCCCTGACGCGTTCGCGACCTTTTAACCGCGAACATTCACGAAAAATGTTACTGGGCGAACTTTATTGGCACTTTTATGCGCTCAAAATTGCGACAGGTCTAGCCGTTCAGCCAGTATTAAAGGGAATAGCTAGCGAGTACACTTTTTTCGTTAAATTAAAGGCCGCCATCTTTAAACGGAAGCGAATAGAAAAATTTTACACATACATCGGTACTTTTTGTACAAGGTACCTTGGTACCAAATTTGAAAATAATCGGTGAATGCGTTTGGCCGTAAACACTCCTTCACACTCACGCACGCGCGCTTCGCTTGGTCCGAAAATATCAATTTAGTTTGCGTTGTGTTCATACTTTGTCGCTGTTTGGAAATTCACGTCTGTAATATCAGCAATACAGCTACGTGCCACGATTATCCGTATGTTTTCACTAAACCGTGTCATTGTTTATCACACACCCTGTATACGTTCTCCTAAAAAAAAACTGTTTGTATGCACTTTAAACTACAGTTCCGTAACGCATTGCTCCCACCCATCGCTGCATGTCCCACTTACACACTTTCAGTCCACATTCCGGCATTCCGCTGACCGATGATTTCGGTCCAACCGGTTCCTGGGCTCCGATCACCTTTGGTTTTACTTCGTCCTGGTTTTATTTCATCTCTGGTTTATGTATCCTATTAAATCGGGCGTGGCTCGAACGTCGAGCGCAGCTGTCTCGCAGTGTGTTGTGGCAGGTAATCGCTTGGACAAGCTAAACAAATCAATTTAACTGTTTTTTGTTTCTCACGTGCCGATTTGGAGCTTTACTGTCCCAGAGAAATAAGATGAGCTAGTTGCTCTGGAGAAGGTTCTGTTAGGAGTACTTGGAAGGACAGGTACGAGGTGTGTTCAGGAAGTAACAAGAATTTTAATTTTTTGAACAAGATATTTATTTATTCTACATTGTTGTTGTCGCCTTCAAAATAGTCCCCATTGTAAATTATGCACTTGTGCCAGCGCTTCTTCCAATCCTCAAAACACTTCTCAAACTCGATCTTTGATATAACCTTTTGAATGAAATGGTTATGGACAATCGCCGAATCACAATTAGAGAGGTCGCTGATGATGTTGGCATATCGATTGGATCATGTCATCTTTTCCAATGTTTTGTGTATGAAACGCGTAGCAGCAAAATTCGTTCCAAAATTGTTGAATTTTGAACAAAAACAGCGGCGAATAGAAGTTACTCAGGAGTCACTAAATGAAGTCAACGCGATGCAGAATTACTGAAACGTATTATAACAGGTGACGAAACACGGGTTTACGGATATGAAGTCGAAACTAAGGCCCAATCATCCCAGTGGAGGCATTCTGGCTCGCCAAGACCGACAAAGGCTCGACAAGTGCGGTCGAACATGAAGGTTATGTTTAATGTGTTCTTCGATATTAATGGCATAGTGCATCATGAATTCCTGTCACCGGGTGAAACGGTCAATAAGGAGTACTACCTACAAGTTCAACGCCGTTTGCGTGAAGCAATCCGAAAAAAACGCCCGGATCTGTAGAAAAACAATTCATGGCTTTTGCACCACGATAATGCACCAGCTCACACTTCATTGCTTGTTCGTGAATTTTTGGCCAAAAACAGTACTGTAACGATGCCCCGGCCTCCACATTCGCCAGACATGGCTCGTGTGATTTTTTCCTTTTTCCAAAAATAAAGAGAACCTTAAAGGGCCGTCGTTTTACAGCCGTAGATGACATTAAAAGCGCATCGCTGAAAGAACTATCTCAAAGATCGAGTTTGAGAAGTGTTTCGAGGATTGGAAGAAGGGCTGGCACAAGTGCATAATCTCCAATGGGGACTATTTTGAAGGCGACAACATCAATGTGGAAGAATAAATAAATATTTTCTTCAAAAAATTAAAATTCTCGTTACTCTCTGAACACACCTCGTTGCTGATTGCTGTTGCAACTTATAGATAAGTTCACGCAAGTCCACCAGGTCGTTACACAGGAGCTGGGAGTTCCTCTAACTGGCTTACAGAATTACTAATACGTTAGAATGTCGGGTCGGCTCATTCATCTTATCTCTCGCGAACAGTGGATTTGACAAATTTTAGTAACATCAAATAATAATTGTTTTCACGTGACCAGTTTTAATTGGGCATCGAGAATACGTCAAAAGTACAAAACCATTTATGCCAGTGAGTGTGTCAGTTTTCCACACTTATAATTAATTAATTGTTAAAGATTAGATGAACATGGTTAGTGATTGTATTAATCAGTGTGCTAATAGTGGGCGGGGCTCGAAGTATTAGCACACTTCCTCGTCACGTGACTGATCAGCCGGAACTAAAGCCGCGGCATATACGCAATGGTGCGGTTACACTTCTGGATACGATAGTTCTATCTGCGGTACAGATTTTCTTATTTTCAGTGTCCCTATAATTACTGTTAGCAGCTGATGAAAGGAGCTCATCATTTGAGATTATAGAGGAATCATAACTTACGTTAGTGCACAAAATTTGAAATAAAATACCCCGCATGGGGTGCAGACTAGCTGCACCTATTGAGAGGATTTAGATGTTCCTCGCGATACCCGAGTCTAATACACACTTACAACTTTACAATCACACTTTCGTTTAAGGTGGCGATAATAGCCTCAATGTGCTTTTCGCCTTAACAAAAAAAAAAAAAAATGAAAAAATAAATGTATGGTTCGAAGGCAAACTGAACTAATCAAGGCGAACAATCGTATCACTGGCGTGATAGCAGCGAATTTCTAACCACCGTCAAATTAATTTGTGTACTTTAAATGGGATTTGAGAATTTTAAATGCTAATTTTTTTGCAGTTTTTTCTGTGATTTGTATTGTAATATAAGATTTTCGTAATTTTTTTGTTTGTTTGTTATTTTGAGGCGAAAAGCACATTGAGGCTATTATCGCCTCCTTAAATGTAAGTGTGAGTGTTAAAAGTCGTAAGTGTAGTGTTGTAAGTGTAAGTGTGTGTTAGACTCGGGTACCGCGAGGGACGTCTAAATCCTCTCAATAGGTGCAGCTAGTGATTGCTATTGTAATACAAGATTTTCGTAATTTTTTTGTTTGTTATTTTAAGGCGAAAAGCACATTGAGGCTATTATCGCCTCCTTAAATGTAAGTGTGAGTGTAAAAGTAGTAAGTGTAGTGTTGTAAGTGTAAGTGTTTGGTAGACTCGGGTATCGCGAGGGACGTCTAAATCCTCTCAATAGGTGAAGCTAGTCGGAACGATTAATTTTACAATGTGTGTGTGTGTGTGTGTGTGTGCGCGCGCGTGTGTGTGTGTGTGTGTGTGTGTGTGTGTGTGTGTGTCTGTATATATATATATATATATATATATATATATATATATATATATATATATGTGTGTGTGTGTGTGTGTGTGAGCTAGTCTGCACCCCCCTGCGGGGCGAGGGAGATTTTCGTGAAATCGTAACGTTAGAGAGACTAACAAGATTTTTTCAAAGGCCGCCATTTTGAAGCTGTTGAACGAATTTTGCGGGAATACGAATTTTTCAATGCTATGGATGAAATCTGTTTTTGTACCAAATTTGAATAAATTAACGTATTGATTCGTTACACTGAAAATTAAATAGTGAATCCTGACCGCCGTGAATTCATTAGTTCATATTTTCAACGGAATTTGAAAATTTAAAAAAGCAAATTTATGTAGATTCGTAAACGCTGATTACAATGGCGAAATCAGACTTTAAAGAAACTAGCGTGTGAGGCAAACAAGTTAGACATTTTCAAAAATTAAGATTTTGCTACTTAAAGAAAGAAGTTGCCTAAACTTTTTACCAATATCGATTTCTTATCAGTTTGAATCAGATCTGTTTAAAATGTGTAGAAATTTCAACGACCCCCTCAAAAAGTGGTGTATAAGTGTTGATCGCTACTTTTTTTAACGTCTGACTATTGTGCACACGGGCTAATGCAGACGATGGGATGATTTATAGCGTATGAAAATACCAAGCCCTGGCCGGGAATCGAACCCGGGTCCTCGGGGTGAAAGCCTATTACGCTATCAACTAGGCCACCGAGGCGGCCTCGATCGCTACTCTAATTGCTCCAATAAATCGTTTTTCTTGAAAACCACACTGCGTTCTTGGTTCATTTTCGTATTATTTTGGCTGTAATTTAAAATGCTCATTTACGCTTGTTTTAACGCTGATTAGGATAATGGAATTTGATTTTCAAACCCCTTGTAGAATAATTTCAAAAATGTTGTCAATTCGCTTGTATCACGTCAGCGAGACAGATTCTCAGACAGGCGGAATGACACGAGGTAAATATAGCCGGGCACTAAACTTGGCAGAGCTGGGAAACTACCTTGTGTTTCTGGTTTCGTCATCCGTTAAGGCTCAGGCCTACACGTTGCGTGAGCTGAAGTATTTCAGGCGCGTAGTGCACGCGTAAAGGGAAAATATTTTGTGAAAACTTAAATTCACGCTACATTTTAGCGAATTTCCATTGGAAAATCAGGTACTTAACAGCCCTTTATGACATTTGACCATGAACTGTGCACCGATCTTGACCTATGGGCACGTAAAGCGCGCGCGCATGTGTGTGTTACTTTTTTGTTATTTTAAGGCGAAAAGCACATTGAGGCTATTATCGCCTCCCTAAATGTAAGTGTGTGTTCAGGGTGTCTACTAGTCCCTGATATCCCCGATGTCCCCTAAAAGACACGGATTTTATCAAGTGGTCCCAGATGTCACGGATAATACCGGAAATTAGAATTAATTTAATTAATTAATAATTAATTTAGAATTGAATTTTAAAATCCTTCCTTTTTCCTAGAAAATAGTAATTTCCTTCCCTTCTCAGTGATTTTGCAAATTGCGATACGAAATGCCGATAGATAAACCTTGATACGGAAAAAATAGCAGAATGTGCCTCTATTAGCCAAAAATTCAAGTAGGCTACCAAAAAACTTAACTTTAAGGTTATTATATACCTTCTAGTGTATTTAATCATGGAACTAATATGTACGATGCCGCTAATGTCGGAAAGAAATTCAAGGTGCCATGTTTTTGTAATATGTCCCCCAAAAGTCCCTGATTTTTGCTTAAGGGAGCTGGTAGACACCCTGGTGTTAGACTCGGGTACCGCGAGGGACGTCTAAATCCTCTCAATAGGTTCAGCTAGTCTGCACCCCCCTGCGGGGAGGAAGTATAAGGAACATATTTCAGGTCATGTATATATTTCGACATCATATTTCAAGGTCGTATGTGTGTGTGTGTATGTGTGTGTGTGTGTGTGTGTGTGTATGTGTGTGTGTGTGTGTGTGTGTGTGTGTGTGTGTGTGTGTGTGTGTGTGTGTCTGTGTGTGTGTGTGTGTGTATGTCTCTCTGTGTGTGTGTGTGTGTGTCTGTGTATGTGTCTGTCTGTGTGTGTGTGTATAATATATATATATATATATATATATATATATATATATATATATATATATATATATATGTGTGTGTGTGTGTGTGTGTGTATGTGTGTGTCTGTGTATGTGTCTGTCTGTGTGTGTGTGTGTGTGTGTGTATAATATATATATATATATATATATATATATATATATATATATATATATATATATATATGTGTGTGTGTGTGTGTGTGTGTGTGTGTGTGTGTGTGTGTGTGTGTATGTGTGTGTGTATGTGTGTGTGTGTGTGTGTGTGTATGCCAAGCATGAAAGCCTAGTACGCTATCCACTAGGCTTTTAAAAAAAAAAGACCACTGAGGCGGCTTTTATATATATATATATATATATATATATATATATATATGTGTGTGTGTGTGTGTGTGTGTGTGTGTGTGTGTGTGTGTGTGTGTAAGAGAGAGAGAGAGAGAGCAACGATTTTTGCTCTAATGCAGCCCATAAGTACACAAACAAAACGTATGCATCACTTCCCAGCTTCACTCATTCTGCGTAATTTATAAAAATCGGGTTATCGTGTGCTCGAATTTTTTTATTAATTTTATTTATTCTTGCTGTTGCCATTGCCATTTGTATACTTTTAAACGGATTTTGCTGGATATGGTTATGACCTTGCGCAAGCTATTAGCAGAATAGATTTTTGTGCCAAGCTTGACTCAGATCGGACAAAAATTTGCGAACGTGAGCGTGCTTGCAAAACTCGCAACGATCCCACAAAGAATGATCTAGACTAGAGTCCTGGGTGTGGCTCTTACCGTGATGGCCGCTACAGTTCATTTGCCGTACCCGCAGCTGTCTGCTTGTTTGCGTAAATTTGCCAATTCAGTAATGTTTACAAATTATAAAATGTACGCAAACAAAACGAAACGCCAACCGCAGCCGGATTAGTTCAAGTGCCAGGAATGTAATTACATAATAACAGTGCTAGATTAGATAGCCGAACAATGTGTTCCGAAGCCACTGTCGCAGGTATATTTAGTGTTGTAATGTTGGTATAGATAGACTGCGGCGTGTTAGAACCTCATCTTTCTACAACATTTAGCCGATACTTAAAACCACTTCTAAGTAAAATACGAGTAATTCTCAGTGCAGGATGTTTTTAGTATTTTTGAATTTAAATGATTTTTTCAAAGTTTTTTTGAAAATTTCAAACATTTTTTAATCTCAGGGGCACTAGAAAACTGATTAAAATCGTTTTTTTGCTATCACATTTTTACTTTCTCGTATAGGAAGTGTAAAATTATCACGGCACACGGCTGTCTCCATGATGTGATGGAAGCGGATTTCCAAAAAAAAAAATCATTTTTTAATGAAATTTTGATTTTACCATTATAATCAGCATTAAAAATCTGCATATATTGGCATTTCAAGTACTGCATATTGAAAATGCTAAAATTAATCCTGACCGTCAAATTAAATTTCTAATTTCAACAGGTTTTGGAAAAAAGTAATTAATGCATTTACTTAACGTTGAAATTCTTTTTATATTCTTCTTCTTTTCTGCTAGGATTATTGTTACTATGTTCAGTATAATGATCTGCCTTCCCTAGCTTCGTTAATTCTGCTTTCGTTGGCGCGTTTCGGAGAACCTCCATCTTCAAAAACTATATCTATACTCCTAGACCATACTCCTAGAGTATAGATATAGGTTTTGAAGATGGAGGTTCTCCGAAACGCGTCAACGAAAGTAGAATTGACGTAGCTAGGAGGACAGATCATTATACTGAACACAGTACTTAACGTTGTTACGATGATGAAATCAGATTTTTTTGAAATTGTAAACAAAATCATTATGAATTTTTAAAATTAAAAATGGCCACCATTTTGAAACTGTTTTTTTTTTTTTGCTGGTTAACAAACTTATTCAAGCTCTTACCATAACAGGTTTTTGTGCCGAGTTGTAATTAAATAGAAGCGTAACATACACACACACGCACACGCGCACACACACACACACACACACACACACACACACACACCATTATTTGTTTATTAACACTTAGATATACGAGTATATGAACGATAATTTTTATTTTACAATGTAAGGAAGGTAGGCAAGGCCTGCAGCTGGGTAACGCCTGCAAAGTGCCGTGTAGGCTATTTGGCTAGCATGTAATCGTAACTCGTTGATAACAGGCTACAGTTGTTCGCACCATCACGTGACCATTAACACATGAGTGCAAGCTTTATAACTCAATCAGCCATTGTTTGTATTAAGTCTTGGCCATTAATGCCATTCATGTTACACAATTAGGCATACAGTATCACAGTATCTAATAACATCAGGTCAGCCTGTATTGTGAACGACATTTTTTTGAACCGGAATAGGTATTGCACAAAAATATCAGGCGTTTTAACGGATTTTCACTGAAAAATAGGCTGTTAGAGCGGCCATCATGGTAACACCCAGGCACAGGACCTAAGATTAGCGACGATTTCGACCTATATTACACTTTTTCAGCGGTCGTTAAAAATAATATATATTGTGCATACAGTGTATGGGGAGGAGGTGCGTGCGAACACGCATTCAAATTTAAATAAAAAATTGATTTTGGTAATGTCATCGCCTAAACAACATAGGAATTAAGAATTAAGTTAAACACACGTACACGCGAGCACACACACACACGCACGCGCACACACACACACACACACACACACACACACACACACACACACACACGTACACACGCACGCATACAAACATGCGCGCACGCACGTGCACACACGCACGCATACATACATGCGCGCGCACGCACACACACACACACACACATGCTCGCGCGCGCACACACACACACACACACACACACACACACACACACACACACACACACACACACACACACACACACACACACACACACACACACACACACACACACACAGTTATGTTTCCGCTTACTAACACCGAAAAGCGTCCACGCTAAATTCCCATACTTCTCTCCCGGGGCTTTCACAGCCTACTACTGTGTACCTAGTTCACAATTCTCCCGTCAACCAATAGACGCTTCTAACTGGTTCGAGCCGCCTCGGTGGCCTAGTTGATAGCGTACTGGGCTTTCACCCCGAGAACCCGGGTTCGATTCCCGGCCAGGGCTTGGCATTTTCATGCGCTATAAATCATCCCATAGTCTGCATTAGCCCAAGTGTGCACAATAGTCGGACGTTAAAAAAAAAAATTCTAACTGGTTCGCAGTGCTCGTGTATCTCGGGTATCACATTTTTGCCCTGGCATTACTGCCGGCGCACTACTTGGCATCTCCCGTACACAGTAGCTTCAACCTGATTAGTGGCTCCTCACTCGGGTTGTAACAATGGATTTCTGAGAAATTATGGTTCCCGCCAGAATTGCGAGTATAAACACTGGTGACCAATCGTTGTTCGGCAGGACGTCGAAGAGGACCATCCACCACAGCAGCCACACGGCAGCCTGCATCACCCGGAACAAGACGCGACAACTTGCTCGGGAGCCGCTGCCGACCTGGTAAACGCCTGCAGTTCTATTTCTCCCGAAGATTACAACACTAATACCTTGAACAAGTTTTTTACTCAGCAAATTAGTTTCAGCCGTTTCAAAATGGCGGGTCGTCCAAGTCTTTAAAGAAAAGAAATATTTTTTCAGTTTTTTGTTAACATTTTTTTTTTTTTTGGGTGTTTAACGTCCGACTATTGTGCACACTTGGGACTATAATGCAGACGATGGGATGATTTATAGCGTATGAAAATGCCAAGCCCTCGCCGGGAATCGAACCCGGGTCCTCGGGGTGAAAGCCTAGTACGCTATCCACTAGACCAGCGGTCTCCAAACTACGGCCCGAGGGCCACATTCGGCCCTCGGACAGATTTTGTCCGGCCCGCGGAGAGCTAGCATACTTGAAAACTCCTTTTAGAGAACATATTTTTTATAACAAATTAAATTTAGTTTACTGAAGTATTCTAATTTTATGTTGAATAATTATTAATATGACATCTACATTGATATGGTCATGGGCTAACTACTCATAACATTGTTGTAGGCTTATTGTTTTTGTGATAAGTTGGATAAAGAAACACAGAATTGTAATGAGTAAAGACTAATCTAGAAATTACAGATAATGACAGGAAAATTAATAATATGCAGTGTTGCCGTTTTGCGGACTTTAGTCCGATTTGCAGCCTTTTTTAAACGTTGCGTACTTTTTCGGACTTTTTTTTTCATCAGTGGACTATTTCACTTTTTACCACCGGCAACAATGATAATATGGTTTTGGCCCTCGGAACTTACTGGAGTAATCAGTATGGCCCTAAGGCTGGAAAGTTTGGAGACCCCTGCACTAGACCACCGAGGCGGCCTTTTTTTTTAACCTGCGCGATTATCTGCACAAATTAGCGGTGAAATTTGTAAATCTAAGTGGAATGGTTACGGTTGGTTTTCGAATTTTCATTGAAATTTTAAATGTTTTTATGCAGAATTTAACGGCTGTTGTGATGGTGAAATCAGAAATTCAAAGATGTTTGGGATATGTTAGTATGCAACGTTTTGGGGCGCGAGACAGCTGCGCGCAGCGATTGGAACCGGATATTTTTATTGAAATAATTGTAAGTGAGGAAGTCTGTACAACATTTACTTTTTGACCAATCACAGCACTGAGAGTGTGAAGGTACAGACTCCGCGCATGACATAACCGTGCCCAACGCAACCTGTTATACAGAGTTATGTAGCGGTGAAATCCGCAGCAGCCAATCTTGTCTGCTCTTCTCTTCCGCTTTTTTTATTGTCCAATTAAACCGTATAATTTATACGTTACACACTCCAGCCACTAGTCTGGCTTTCACAAGTAAACGTAATTGATCATATGGGCGTGGACAATGGAATAACCGCGACGAGCTGGTGTGATGGAAGCGATTTCTCCAAAAGTAACAAAACATTTTTTTTTTTTTTGTACACGTCCGACTATTGTACACACTTGGGCTAATGCAGACGATGGGATGATTTATAGCGTATGAAAATGCCAAGCCCTGGTCGGGAATCGAACCCGGGTCCTCGGGGGGAAAGCCCAGTACGCTATCAACTAGGCCACCGAGGCGGCTAAAAGTAACAGAACCACAATATCTGATTTATCTTAGACATATTTGTATTAATGATTCTGCCATCACAATCAGCGTTCACTTTGCACGTAATTATTAGAATTTTTACTCTTCAAATTATATTGAAAATAGGAAAATACGTCCCTGACCGCCGACAAGTTAATTTTTGTATTTTCAGTGTAACTTGATAATTTTAAGAATTTATGAATTGAGAATTTATGAATGAAGTGTATGTTTACATTTATTCTTCTTCTTTCGATGAGGCCTGCTAGGGACCACGTGACAATTTCAATTCTTCACACATCCGTTCCCTTTTTCTCTGTTTTCTCTTCCGTTCCCTTTCACTATGCAGCCTCTTACTGTCTTCGGACCACTTCGCACCAGGTTTCCTCTGCAATCTTCCTTGGAATCCCTCCATACTCAATATCCTCTTTCTAAAAATCTCTCTGTTCAGCGTTTCTTCTTCTTTTATATTATTTCTTTCTAAATCTTTCCTTACCTCTTGAATCCAACTAGTTGTTGATTTTTTATCCCATAGGTACTTGAGTATCCTTTTCGCTAGTCTTGAATCGTTCATCCTGTACATATGTCCAAAAAATTGCAGTATGTTTACATTTCATATAAGTGCTCTTTGTATAAGTGCTGCTAGCGCTTCAAAAATATAAAACCTAAAAAATGTACAATTTTGGTAACAAATTTCGGATTCAGCGGAGAATTTCCCATTTATTTTATTCTCCACATGACCTATTCAGATTCAAACCAAAACTCCAAAATTTGAGGGTTTTAGCCCTTTGAAAGTCCTAAATTAAAACAAAAATGTGTACCTCAAGTGACGTATTCGGATTCAAGATAAATTCAGCAAGGGGTTGAATAAAAAAATACTTTTTAAGGGTTCAGAAATCCTAATTTCTCCAATTTAAATGGCATAAGCACAAATTTTCCTTTAAATTATTTATACCGCTTGAAATAATTTCTAATCCAAGCAGCTTCGGTTTAGTATTACAAATTTTAAATCGATTGATCCTTTCGCTCGTTATCGTGCTTACTAATTTCATGACGCAGACGAAATTTTCAAAGTTTGGAATGTAAATTCCTGATTGATGCAAACAATACACCCTTTGTCCTTGACTACAAAGAGTATAAATATGCTACACAGTTTTACAGCTGATTATGTTGGTTCTGGAAAAAATTACTTTTTTGGAACTAATATTTTCTTGTGAAGACGTAAAATGGTATCTAAATGGATGGATTAAGAAGTGAAATTCAATATATATTGTGTTATATAGTAGCTGAGACATTGAAAGAAGCTAAGGAACAGACGCTTGAACTCCAGAAGCAAGTGTTAAAAATGGGTCTCAAAGTTTCATTTGAAAAGACTAAAATATTGACAAACATACAAAAACCACCAAAAAAGCTTCAAGTGGGAGAACAATACATTGAGATAGTCAAAGAATTCAAATATCTTGGGGAATGGATCAGGTGGAACGCCCTAGAGAAAAAAGCTATTGAATCTAGGAGAAATAAAGTTGAATTAGCCTTCCGACTTACCAAAGACACATACAACAAGAAGTCCCTCTCCTGGAATACAAAGATAAGGCATTATCATACGGTAATTAAACCATTAGCCTTATATGCAGCTGAAACATTCTCTCTCACAACCCAGGGCCAACTTGAAAGGCTGGAGATCAAAGAAAGAAAGATATTACGAAAAATCTTAGGCCCCAAATTCCGTAACAACCAATTAGTCCACATCAGGAATGAAACTGTTTACCAAAAAACTGAAACACTATCAGACACAATAATAAAAAGGAGAATTGATTTTTATGGGCACATCCTCCGAATGGACAAAAATAGACTAACCAAAAAAATATTTGACTACTTTCACAATAAAAGAGCCAAACCACTTTGGTTTAGAGAAACTGAGAAAGACATGACAGAACTACAAATCACTGACACTATGCTCATGGACAGAACAGCCAAAACAATAACCAAGGTCAAGAAACAACGATTCCAAGGTAAAGTCAAATCCAAGCGAACGATCCAAATCTCTGACGAAGAAAGAAAAGCAAGATCACAACGAATGAAGAAATACTGGGCTACGAGGAAGGCACAGAACATTAAAAAGTTATTGATTTGGTGTACCCAAAAGTTGGTTGAAACAAATAAAGAGAGTGTTATATAGCATCAAGGCATCTTGTAGATGTGATAAATATTTATTCATAAACCGTCATCTATCCCAGCATTCGTACAATATTTTGTTTTGTTTTTCAGATCTTACAGAACCTTGGCAAAGTAGATCGCACGTCGGATGACATCTTTGAAGACCACCTGCAGAACTTCACTAGGCAACAGAATGCCGCCACAAGGCTGCAGAAAGAGTTCAACAACTATATTCGATGTATACGTGGTGAGTAATACAGGCCTAGTTTTGTACTTATGCGAGGTGTGTTCAGAAAGTAACGAGAATTTTAATTTTTTGAACAAAATATTTATTTATTCTTCTACATTGATGTTGTCGCCTTCAAAATAGTCCCCACTGGAGATTATGCATTTGTGCCAGCGCTTCTTCCAAAACTCGATCTTTGAGATAGCCTTTATTTCTTTCAGCAATGCGCTTTTAATGTCATCTACATCTGTAAAATGACGGCCCTTTAAGGTTCACTAGGAAAAAGTCACACGGAGCCATGTCTGGCGAATATGGAGGCTGGGGCATCGTTACAGTACTGTTTTTTGCTAAAAATTCACGAACAAGCGATGAAGTGTGAGCTGGTGCATTATCGTGGTGCAAAAGCCATGAATTGTTTTTCCACAGATTGCTTCACGCAAACGGCGTTGAACTTGTAGGTAGTACTCCTTATTGACCGTTTCACCTGGTGGCAGGAATTCATGATGCACTATGCCATTAATATCGAAGAACACAGTGAACATAACCTTCACGTTCGACCACACTTGTCGAACCTTTTTCGGCCTTAGTGAGCCAGTATGCCTCCACTGGGATGATTGAGTCTTAGTTTCGACGTCATATCCGTAAACCCATGTTTCGTCACCTGTTATAATACGTTTCAGTAATTCTGCATCGTCGTTGACTTCATTTAGTGACTCCTGAGCAACTTCCATTCGCCGCTATTTTTGTTCAAAATTGAACAATTTTGGAACGAATTTTGCTGCCACGCTTTTCATACACAAAACACGATTGGATGTCATGATCCATCGATATGCCAACATCATCAGCAACCTCTTTAATTGTTATTCGGCGACTGTTCGTAACCATTTCTTTCACTTTTTCCACGTTTTCATCGGTTGTTGATGTGCTAGGGCGTCCATGGCGTTCGTTATCTTCAACGTGTTCACGGCCTTCTTGGAAATGCTTATACCACTCGTAAACTCTTGTTTTACTCATAGCAGACTCACCATAGGCCTCTGTTAACATTTCACACAATTTGTTCAATTTTTAACGCAAAATTTGATACAAATTCTTTGATTCATTTTTTTTAACAAATGAAAATCGCCGAGCTCATAAAAACACGTCTATCCTTAGTGGCTATCACAGACAAAGTGAACAATGAAAACAGCTGAAAGTTTTATCATACTTCAAGGGCATGTATACCAACATAATAAAAAAATGTTTCACAATCAGACTCTCCAAGCCCGCGAAATTAAAAAATTCTCGTTACTTTCTGAACACACCTCGTATATTATAGTGTCGCAATAATACAGATAAGGAATGTTTGCATTAATAAAAAATAATCTGAGAACACAACTGTCTCTGATATGATAGAAGCGAATTTCTAAATACTAACATCATCCAGTAAGTTTAGGTAAGTGAACATTTTGATGTGTACATATTCATAATTTGCAATACAAATTTAAAAATGAACACTGGGAAATTTTAACTACACTCTCTTTCTTTATTTTTTTCACCCAGCTTTGGGGTACACCAAATCAATCACTTCTCAATGCTCTGTGCCTTCCTCGTAGCCCAGTATTGCTTCATTTGTTGTGATCTTGCTTTTCTTTCTTCGTCAGAGATTTGGATCGTTCGCTTGGATTTGACTTTGCCTTGGAACCGTTGCTTCTTGTCCTTGGTTATTGTTTTGGCTGTTCTGTCCATGAGCATAGTGTCAGTGATTTGCAGTTCTGTTATGTCTTTCTCCGTTTTCTCTAAACCAAAGCGGTTTGGCTCTTCTACTGCGAAAGTAGTCAAATATTTTTTTGGTTAGTCTATTTTTGTCCATTCGGAGGATGTGCCCATAAAAATCAATTCTCCTTTAACTGCACTATTATATTGAGCATTAAAATTATTCATAATTCTGCATAAAATTGAATTTTAACCCTTTCATTGTCAGGCACTTTTCTGCATGCACTGCCAGATATATTTCCATATAGTGTGAAAAAAAGATTTTTTGTAATTTAATAAGTTATCATGGTTTTCTTTCTTCTAATAAACTTGTCAGTAATATTTACTAATGTAAAATCCCTTATCGAACTTGTTGGAGAAAATCATCAGAGAATGGAGCAAGAGTACTGGACAGATACAAATAGGGACAAGAATCAGACTTAACTGCCTGGCCTTTGCAGACGATCTAGCATTCCTCTCAAATAGTTGGGAAGAAACGGAACAGCAAACAGCAAAAACCTTTCGCTGAAAAACATAGCAGGAAAGGTCGGCTTACAGATATCCTTCGAAAAGACGGAAATAATGCCGATTAAAAAGTCGAAACAAAAGTCTATAAAAATAGAAGGCGAACGAATAAAGATAGTGGATAATTTTAAGTATTCGGGAGAAAATATCACTAGAAACATAGCCGAAAAACTGGCAATAAAAAATAGAACGAACAAATTAAAGAAGGCCCTAAAGTTAACTTGGGGAACGTATTAGAAAAAGTCGCTTTCCATAAAGTCGAAAATCAGACATTATAATACGATCACAAGACCGGAAGTGACTTATGCTGCGGAAACTTTATTTAATCTAAGAAGCCGAAACAGAACAGAGGAGCTTCAAAAAGTGGAAAGAAAAATATTGAGAACCATTATCAACAAAAAACACATGGTAGAAGGAACATACAGACTGCTGACAAGTTCAGTCATCTATCAGGATAATGAACATCTGTCAGATAATATTAGAAAGAGGAGACTGGCTTTTTATGGACACCTAATAAGGCTACCAGAAGAAAGACTGACGAAGAAACTCCTAAATTACCAACTCAAGATGAAAGTAAAGAATGAGTGGCTGAAGGAAGTGGAACAGGACCTAAAAGAATTAGGGATAACGGAGGAACGTCTGAAAGAAGGAAGGGAAAAAGCAATCCTTAGGGATAAAAACACTAGATTAAAATTTAAAGAAGGAACAAAAAGAGTTGCCTTTTACTCGGAGGAAGTTAGACTACAGAGATCTATAAGACTGAAAAAAGTATTGGGAGAATTTCAAAAACCTAAAGGAACCAAAGTTGAAAGCCCAAAAGAACTAAAATTGACTAAATGTGCTCCATTGAGGGCTTAATTTAAAAAAATCCCGTATAATCTGCCAGAAAAATTGGACAAAATATTTAAATACCTTAAAAATAATTTCTTAGGAATTTTCAGTTTGAAGAAATCACGCAGCAAAAATATATAACCTAAAACCCTGCACATCACTCAAAGGTACAATATGTTCAGTATTTGTGGTAATCATTTAAGCCAATAACTTAATTATTTTTACACAAAATCGCATAACCTTGAAACAGCTGACTTGGTCGAAGTTTGCACTCGAGTTTTGATCTGTGCATTGATTTTACATACTGTAACGTATATGAAATGGAAAGAAATATTCTTCCTTAGGCATGAAAAGGTTAAATTTTAAAATTGCGATAGAAGTAGAGAATGGCTCTATGACTGCTTTCTTTTTCATTTTGATCTGGTTTATTTTAAAATATTATAATCCTAATTAATGCGATTTCAAAACTAGTTAACATTGAAAAATTTGGATGCCAAATGTGTAAATAAAAAATATACGGTATTATCAGTTGTTATCAATTGTTATGTTTTATTAACAGCTTGTATTGTAACAACGGATTTTTTAATGGCTTTTTTTGTGAGTAACAATTTGAATAAAGCTTTGAAATAACGAAAATTAAAACGCTAATTTGTGCAAATTTCACTGTTGTATTTACCAAGCAAAGACTATTATTTTCAAAATGTTACCGTCAAATATCTCGTTAACTTCTAAAAGTTATAATGCCGTGGTGCAAAAATATGAAGTAAACCTTCTCAGTTATTTGTTCAAAAATCTCAGACAAAATACTCAAAATCAGATCATGAAAGTTGGTCGGATCGTCAAAGTTATGTGTAAGTAATCACAAATCAGTTTTCAAATAAAACAAGCAATCATGGATTTTTAAAATCTGTATAGATTTCTTTTTTGGTGTTTAACGTCCGACTATTGTGCACACTTGGGCTAATGCAGACAATGGGATGATTTATAGCGTATGAAAATGCCAAGCCCTGGCCGGGAATCGAACCCGGGTCCTCGGGGTGAAAGCCCAGTACGCTATGAACTAGGCCACCGAGGCGGCTGTAAAACATTATAAATCATGTTTTTCGCTACATACTGGATATTTTAATAGGTTTGACAAATATAATGTGTAGTGTATCTAACAGGTATTTAGTTAGGCACTAATGAAGAGACTCCAGGAGGGGATCTATATCATAAAATATAAAAGTACGTTTGCGTTTACCATGATCACAAAAATGTATCTGTGTGGAATTTGTTACGCAATATTCAGTGTCAAAAACATTAAAAAGTGTTATTGTCAGTATTACGGAGTTATAAAACGACAAATTGGGTTTACACTGTGCGATATCAGAGGCATTGCCATTCCTCTGCAGTGAAAAGTGAAATGCATGCCATTCTTAGCGAACGTTTTTTTTTTTTGTATTTTAAGGCGAAAAGCACATTGAGGCTATTATCGCCTCCCTAAATGTAAGTGTGAGTGTAAAGTGTTAAAGTCGTAAGTGTAGTGTTGTAAGTGTAAGTGTGTGTTAGACTCGGGTACCGCGAGGGATGTCTAAATCGTCTCAATAGGTGCAGCTAGTCTGCACTCCCCTGCGTGGCCAAAAAAAAAAACATTGTTTTCAAGTCCTATTTTGGTTAAAAATCAGAATTTTTCGAAACCAGTTTATCTGATTATCATAAATTTTTGCCATACATCAAGAAATACGTAACATTAAGTAAGTTTGTGGAGCAAATTTGGAATAGTAGTAATTTATTGCGCATAGCGAATCAAATAGTTTAATAATAAACGGATGTTTCAGTTTACTCTTAAACCATACACTTCCTTTACTTAAAATTCAGTACACTGAGATGAGTGATGAATATATAATTCAGCAAAATCTAATTAACCGGTTTTGATAAATTTGGTTGAAGTTCCGATTTCCTTTGACGGTTTATTTTAGGTTGTTGCTGGAAAGAATGGACACCGCGCTGGAATAGAGGTGGGTAAGAAAACACCAAACTGTTAAAACAAACTGTTTTTCTATATACGAAAAACAAACTGCTTTTCCAAACGGAAACAAACAGTTTGAATTGGACTGGTTCGTGATTTGTTAAACAAGGAACAGCAGTTTGGACTTCCCCACCACCTACGTTCTATTCGAACGTTGACGCAAGCGCTAAAACTTTTTCCCTGCTATTTTCCCGCTAACTGTTTTCCTGCAAACACCTTTTCTTTAACCTGCTATACTTTTCCCCTCTATTTCAAAGTTTCTTGTTGCAACGTAGTGAAGTAAGAACTGTTTGGGCGTTGTCAAAGTTTATCTCTATTTTGTTATGAGTTATTTGAAAGTTTTAAATGTAAAATTTGTTGTTCAAACATTTTTTAAACTGTAAAAACAGACATAATTGTGTTTTATATTAGTTTTTCTCCGTAGTTTACTTTGTGTTTAGAAATTTAAAAATATTTAGTGGACAATTTTGAAAGTTTTCTTTTACTTTTTTTAATGTTTTTAGAATTAAGTGCATAGTTTTCAATTATTTATTGGATGTGTGGACAATTTAAAAATATTTAGTGGACAATTTTGAAAGTTTTCTTTTACTTTTTTTAATGTTTTTAGAATTAAGTGCATAGTTTTCAATTATTTATTGGATGTGTGGACTTTTTAAAATTCACAATATCTACTCTTGTATATATCCTGAATAATTTTAGGTTATTTTAGTACTTTTTCTAATATTTTGCGAAATATAGGCTACATCTGAACATAATCAAATCTTTTAGTGTCATATGTTTTAAAATTATGTTTTGTTAAATGTGTTATTACAATGAAGTTTATATTTTTTCTGTATTGAAAAATGGAAAACTTATTTTTTTGCTAATGCTAATGTTAATAACCTATCATTAACCTATAATAACCTAATGTTAATAACCTATAATTTTGTAACTATATAGAGCTAATTTTATTTAAACACATTTGGCCTATGTTCTTATTACTATATTTTACTTAAGGTTACTTTTTTCAGTGTTGAAAAGTGAAAACCTACTTTCTCCCAAATAAAAATATGTCAGTAACATCTCACATTTTGTAAATACATAACCTAATTTGTAAATACATAACCTAATTTGTAAATACATAACCTAATTTGTAAATACATAACCTAATTTTATTTAAACATATTTTTTATATTTATTATCAATCATCAATATTTTTTAATCAACTAAAAATATTCTAAATCGTTTGCATTTCAGTAAATATGCAAAGGACTATTTAATTTTTAAGTAAGAAAAAAAAGAATGCTTCTATTAGAAATTCATTGTATTTTTGTAAATATAAAATGGCATGCTATATATTACGTTTTGAGAATGTAATTTAATTATTACTTCATTTAATTATTTTTTTCTAAATGTTTTACACCCAAAAACAGTTAAGGACATGGTGGTAATGGGAATGAAAAAGTAGTATTAAAAAACTGAACGTTTGTGCTTATGTTTTAGCTGCTAATACAACTTCGAGTTTCATTTTTCTAAAACCTGTTTTTTTCAAACTATTTTTCCAAACAGTTTTTTTCCCAACAAACAGTTCGTTGATATTTTGTAAAAATAGCAGAAGTGTCCATCCCTACTGCACTGTATCAGCTGAAGCGTTGGTGTAGAGTAGCGCATTCTAGTGGATTTGTGTGAACCAACCGTAAAGTGTGCTAATTACCCTAGCCTTAGAACAATGTGTGAACCAGTCGGACAAAGAGAGGAAACTGCCTTGCCTATTCAACCCACTGAAATTACAAACAATGTTACATTCAATACAAGTCGTGGACGCATTGATTAGCAGAATATGAGTAAATTTAAAAATAAAAGGTGTTTCTGTTACATTCTGCGATTAAAGATAGGGTTTAATGAATGTAAGAGATATGGAAAACATAAATATCAAAACAGTAAATGAGTAAATGGATAAATGAAGAACATGAAACTTGTTATCTCCTGAATTATAGGCTCGTGCTATCCTAGCAAATTTGATTCTATAACTCAACAAGAGAGTTGTGGGCATTTTACTTTGTCACTATACATTGTATATAAAATATGGTAATAATGAAAAAAGCCGCCTCGGTAGCCTAGTTGATAGCGTACTGGGCTTTCACCCCGAGGACCCGGGTTCGATTCCCGGCCAGGGCTGGCATTTTCATACGCTATAAATCATCCCATCGTCTGCATCAGCCCAAGTGTGCACAATAGTCGGACGTTAAAAAAAAAGTGATTTGTTATTTTATTTTTAAAGGTTTATTATTTGACTAAAAGGACTTCTAAACGAAAATTTTGAGAAATTGTCTAATTTTTTTATATGTTAGGTCTTTACTAACTTAAATTATAAATCAATTGCATAATTTAAAAAAAAAATAGATTGATTTTTTATGGAAAAATTCAGATACGGATTTTGAAGGGGAAAAGCATTTTTTGAAAATTGTTGCATTATTTACTTTCGGTTCTGTTTTTTTCAAGTTACTAGAGTTAAAAGTGGTCTATTAAAAACCCACCCGTGGTTGCTCGGTTCTGCGTTAAAAAAAAAAAAAAATAATAAATAAATAATAATAATGAACATTAAACCAGAAGCCTTATATGCAGCTGAAACATTATCTCTCACAACCCAGGGCCCACTTGAAAGGCTGGAGATCAAAGAAAGAAAGATATTACGAAAAATCTTAGGCCCCAAATTCCGTAACAACCAATTACTCCACATCAGTAATGAAACTCTTTACCAAAAAACTGAAACACTATCAGACACAATAAGAAAAAGGAGAATTGATTTTTACGGGCACGTCCTCCGAATGGACAAAAATAGACTAACCAAAAAAATATTTGACTACTTTCGCAATAAAAGAGCCAAATCACTTTGGTTTAGAGAAACGGAGAAAGACATAACAGAACTGCAGATCACTGACACTATGCTCATGGACAGAACAGCCAAAACAATAACCAAAGATAAGAAGCAACGGTTCCAAGGCAAAGTCTAGTCGAAGCGAACGATCCAAATCTCTGACGAAGAAAGAAAAGCAAGATCACAACGTATGAAGCAATACTGGGCTACGAGGAAGGCACAGAACATTGAGAAGTGATTGATTTGGTGTACCCCGAAGTTGGGTGAAACAAATAAAAAAAAAATAATAATAATAATGAAAAAATCGGTTTTAAGAACCTGGTCGCTATACAGTACCTGTTTACAGGTCCTCTGAAGCCAAATAATTGCTGGAGATTATCCAAATAGTAACAACGTCACAGAAAATATAATCTGGTTTTAATCCTGTACACCTGGTTAGATTAATTTATAATTTTTAGTGGAATTTAAAAATGTTAAATGTTAACTTATACATAGTCTAAATGGTCAGAATCAGATTTTCAAAAAATGCAATTTCCCCGCAGGAGGTGCAGACTAGCTGCACCTATTGAGAAGATTTAGACGTCCCGCACGGTACCCGAGTCTAACAAACACTTACACTTACGACTTTAACACTTTACACTCACACTTACATTTAGGGAGGCGATAATAGCCTCAATGTGCTTTTTGCCTTAAAATAAAAAAAATGTAAAATTTGATTTTTTCAGGATTTGGAATGATAGCTATTTATTTTGAAACTGTTGAAAAGATTTTGTTGGGTAATCAACTAGGCTCAGTATTGCAAGCTATTATCGAAATCGATTTTTGTACCTAGTTTTTTTAATCAAATTGAAGCAAAATTATAATTGAACGCTAGATTGTTAGGACACACAAATATGTATGTTTGTATATAAAATGTTTTAACAGCCCTTCGAAAAGTGATGATCAGTGTTCATTTCAAGG